>BFEA01000162.1:2498846-2513010 GCA_003427395.1 Chara braunii | reverse complement strand
ATGGACAGGCAGATGCCTGTTCGAGATAAACAGGCTCCTGCATCTGCCTGGAATCAGCCAATTTAAGGCTGAATCCAGCCAGAATGACAAGGCAGGTTCAATACCTGAGCCTGGGACTTGAGTTTTTCAATTCTGAGATCGAAATTCGGCCCTTGATCATGAGCGAGATCAAGGGCTGGCCTCAAATCCGAGTTTTGGCTGAGGCAGAGTGGCTGCCTCAACCACTTTTCTGGTTATAAAAGCAGCCTTCAGCCCCAGCAGCCAAGCAGCGTTGGGCTCTCACTTGTGAGATTGCTGGCTGGCTGCAGAGAAGTGAGGCAGAGCGGAGCTGCTGGCAGTGAGGGAGGTTTGCAGGAGGAAGGAAGAGATTGCTGGAGGTGGCTATAGCTGTGGAGTACAGCCATAGCCGCGATCTCAGCAAGGAGGGAGGAAGGAGGGAGGAAGGAGGGAGGAAGGAGCGTCGGAGGACTGCAAGGTGTGCGGGGTGGAGGCTGTTATAGCCACCACCTTGGTGATAGTGGTGTGTGAGGGAGATGCTGCGCGAATTTTCGACGGCGGCAGCCATCTTTGAGCAGCAGTGGGGAAGTGCTGCCCACGTGGCGTGGCGTCGGCGGCCATTGTTGCAAGGTTTAAGGAAGGTGTTGTTAGATCGATGCAGCGGTGGCAGCCTTTTATCTTGGGCGGTGGAGCGAGAACGCTGCCCGATTTTTGCGGCGGCAACACCATTTTGAACGGCGGTGGTGCAGGGGCGCTGCTTATGCAACAATACTGGTTCCCTCCAGATTGACGTTGTGCTGCGAGCATATTGTGGCAGTGACGCCTCAACACAGTGGTGGCATAGTGGTACTGGTCATAAGTGGTGACGACGCTGGGACACTGAGGGGATTATGTGTCAGTGGGCGATCCTTTTGAAGGAGTGGTGTGGATCACTTTTCTGACAGCTTATTGCGGCGATCTTCTCACTTGGAGTGTGATCTATACGACTTTCTTGAGTGAACCGTTTGTTATCTTCAGTTCAGCTTCACTCAAGGTCAGTTAACCTGACTCTGTTCCCTTTACACCTGTGTGAGCCATTTGTTATCTTCAGTTCAACTTTACTCAAGGTCATTTAACCTGACTCAGTTCCCTTTACACCTGTGTGAACCCACACTTGCTTGACCCTGGTTCTCTGAATGTTCACAGAAAAGGTAGAGGAAGTGTGTGTCTGCTCGTGCGAATGGGAGTCTGACAACAGTAAAGGCTTGCGTTGTGGTGTTTGTGTGGTTTGTTTTGTTGGATCTGACCGCAGGTACGGCATGTGGACTGAGATGGATGAGGATGATCATGGTGGAAGAATGGTTGTTTTCTCATCTCTGTGCTTGTATGTGCGTGTGGACTAAAGGGAAAAAAAGATGACGAAAATGAAGCGAACGCAAAGAAGAGGGATGCAATTGGACTTAGACTCACTCCTTGAGGTTACCAATTTTTTCCTGAATGACCCTCTTCGCCTGTACCCGTCCATCTGAATAAATTTCCTCGCTCATGACCTTTTCTTCGTTCAGGTTCGCCCTTGACGTTAGGCGACAAGGCGTTGATCGCCTGCTGTGGTAGACGCATTTCCTTTCCCTAGGAGGCATCTGAGGCGGGGGTTCGTTGCCTTAGGGGTCGGCCMCTGTTATCGACTCAGAGTGGACCGCTAATGCGGGGGGATACTATGTTGTTGTGGTGGAGCCAGCCCAACTTCTGAGATCCGAGGTTTCCTTGGCCGAGGACGAGGGGTATCCCAGACCACCTCCTAGGGGATGGACATGTGTTATTCACGGAAGGCATTAAGTTCTTGGCGGGTCACGTTAAGGAGAACTGCCATAGTTTACCCTTCTAGTGGCCGTCTTAGGAGCCACAGACGAATGGGGGACTGGCGACACACGAAGCGTAGTTCGTGTTTTCCTCGCTATGAGTGGAGTGCATGTAGGCACTACCTTCATTGCTTTGAAAGTCCTTATGTCGAAGGTGGGTACTTCATCATTTCGGGGAACAAAAAGAGTAATTATTGCCCAGACGGATAAGGCAAATAACAGACTTTGAAGGCGGACCCCGTCTTCGGCGAAGTGATCAATATGTCAGTTGTTCAAGTCGGTCGCTGACTTGTATAGTGATCGCCGGTCTACTTGCAGATGGCATTCACACAAAAGTTAGAAAGGTAGTGAAGTCATCACTAAAGCAATGGAATCCTAGCTCTACTTGAGAGTTGGGATTTGTTTGCGTTTCTTTTTTAACAGTCAGTATGGGGCGAAATGAAAAAACTTGGCAACTCATCTCATCAATTCGAAAAGTCGTGTCAGCCAGCCATTTGGCAGACAGAGTGGAGATGATTTGATGAGACCCTATTCATACGTCGTTATGCATGTTGTGCATGCCTTGATTTTTTTGTTGATAAGTCAAACTTTGTCGTATGCATGATTGTATTATATATAAGTTGATTTTAGAAGATAAGTCAACTTACGTTTCGTATAAGTGACTCGTGTTTCTCTTTGGAAGAAGGGACTAGGATTGCTTGAAGGTCTATTTACGCCTGTGTTATCACGTCCTAGTTGACAGACATCGATTCGATTCCTGGGAGATCAGCGCCTCAGGGTCGAACGACGCTCAGGTCCACTTTGGCGTTCAACCACGCGTACCTATGCTACAACGAACGAGCAAACACCCTCGGTCGGTCTACCTCTGCAATTGCATCATAAAAGCCTTCGCACGTGGGTCGGTAGCTCGGCGGGGATACGTCCCTAAGGGTGGTGACAGCCCCTTAGGGAAGGTAAGTTGTGCCCCGCGAGAACCTATCCTGTCGTAGGGAACCGCGGGATGTACAACTGGCGCACTCGGCCGGAGCGGCGAAGGGTCGACGCGGGTTACCGTGTCGTCCCCGAGTTGTCTCATAAAAGTTGAAAGGCTAAGTTTTTTCCTGCGTCACGCGGTCGGAAGGGCCCTCGCTCGCGCGGGGGCCGATGCGCTCGACACCGTCGCATGCCGTCAACCGCCACCATGTTTCGTTGTTGTTGTCATACACACCAATGTTAGCAGACCTTCACAAAGAAACGCAGACGCCGCGCCGCAACAAAAAACTTTTCCATCCCATAAAAGAAACCTCCACTGTCGCGCCACACGTCCCACCGTCATGCCGCAAGTCCATTGCCGTGTCGAACCCTCGTAAGAAAAAAAAAACGGCAGCGCTTCGTCGTGCTGTGCCACCATAAAAGAAAGAAAACGGCATCGCTCCGCCGTGTCGTACCACAGTAAAAAAAACGGCAGCGCTTCGTTGTGTCGTACCACCGCAAAAAGACGGTAGCGCTTCGTCGTGCTATACCACCGTAAAAAGAAGAAAACGGCAGCGCTCCGCCGTGCCGTACCACTGCAAAAAGACGGCGGCGCTCCGCCTCGCCGTACTACCGTGCAGTGAAAACGGCAGCGTCACTCTTCAAAACAAAGTGCCGCCGACGTGCCGTGAAAACGGCAGCGTCACCCCTCAAAATAAAGGTGTCGCGCCGACGCTGCGGTATTTCGGCAACATAACCCCACAAAAATGGGTTATGGTTGTCGAAAATATCGGTCGGCACACCTCCACCAGTTGTCGTGTTCCCCGTCGCTCCTTGCCACGCTCCGCTGCCGCTCCTCGCCACGCTGCCGCAGAGTCCCCCTTGAGACTAACCTGCCAAGGGGTGGAGCAGAGTGCTTCATCCAAGGCTATGGTTGTCTCCTCCTTCGTCGCGCTCCTCCGCAGTCCTCCAGCTCCGCCGACAGCACTCTTGCCTCCTCTCCAGCACTCCAGCGATGAGCCAAGTGTGTTGTTGCACACTGGCCGTTGGAGGCAAGTGTGAGGCAGCTGGGGGACAGGTGCCTTTTCTGTAGTGGCTGAGGAGGGCAGCGACAGCCTCAGCTGCCACCAGGCAAAATTCGTCACTTACCTGGGGCCGTTGATCGGAGCCAGATCAACGGACTGAGGCTGTCTCACCTCAGCCACACACTTCGGGTGGCAGTTGTACTCAACTGCCCCCCTCTTTTTCTCCCTTTTCCCCGCATTCAGCCCTTCACTGAGTGCAGGTTCAGCGGGAAAATGGCTCTTTCCAACCAAGTTCCCCTCACTGTCCCTCCAGTTCTTTAGCCTCTGGCCTGAGTCACATTAAGGCCAGTTTGGCCTGTATCTTATTGTAGCCGCGGCCACATTCATGGCCATGACCTTTTTTTTTTTTTTTTTTTTCCCTTCTCTTTAATTCAGCTATCTCGGATTTTCACGAGATAGCTGAATTTTTGGCATTTCCAAATTCGTTTTTCTTTTGTTTTTCTGATAAGGGGCTGAAAAGTTACAGCCCCTTTCAGTTTGATGTATCTGGGCACTTTTCCCAGTGCAGATACATCAAGGAAAAGGTTGTACTTAGCCTTTTCCCTCAGGTGACTTTTAACTTTTCAGACTCCCCTTAAAAACGGGAGCCTGACAGTTACCTCTGGCAGCTTGTGCCAGAGGCAGCAGTTGGTGAGGACAAGTGTCCTCAAGAAAAAACACAGAAAACAAAAGAAGGAAAAAAAACAACTTAGATCCCCCAACTGTATTGTTTCTGGCTTTAATCTGAACCAGGAGCATGCAGTTGGGGCGAACTGCATCTCCCTCACCTCTGCTGCGCCCCCCTGAAAACGGGGAGGACAGTGTTGGGAGGAGTAGGGAAACAACTCATGAAAACTCACGAGTTCAAATTCCGACCGGCTCATAGCGGGGTGCAAAAAGTACCCCGACTTTGATGATTTTTAGAAAAATATTCGCCACATACAAAAATCAAAAAAAAAATCATGCACATGGCCTAGGTGCCTGACTACCTACAGAAAACATTTCAAGGCCAAAAAAATCGTTTTACACCACCAAAAAAATATTGGCGCAAAACTGAAAAATACAGATTTTCAAAAGAAATCATATCCCGTTTCTCATTTTCTTTTCTTTTCTTTTTCTTCTTTTCTTTTCTTTTCTTTTTTCTTCTTCCCCCTCTTGACAACGGGGAGGCTCTCCCATCCTCTCTCTCTCTCTCTCTCTCTCTCTCTCTCTCTCTCTCTCTCTCTCTCTCTCTCTCTCTCTCTCTCTCTCTCTCAGCCTTTCCAACTCCCCCTTCCTACCTTGCCTGCATACAGCCCACGACCCCAGCCTGATTCAAGCACAGGCTGGGGTGGTTCCCTCAACACTTGCTGAGGGAACAGTTGCTCGTTTTTCCCACGAGCAACTGCCCCCCAACCCTTATTTATTTATTTATTTATTTTCGGTAACCGTTGGCCTAAAGTCAACGGCCTTCCACTCGATACCCCCCCCCTGGGCTATATGGTCCCGTGTTCGATTCCTGATGGAATCGAATGCGAATTTTTTTTTTTTAATTTGACCTATTCTCTCGATTTAGGCGTGTCATCCTTGGCGCAGGGACCATGCTGATCTGCGCTCCATGCGGCTGATCTCAGCCGCGTGATCCCGCGGATCATGCGGCCGGGATAAGCCACGCTGTCGTACCAAATACCCTTACAAGGGTATTTGGCGTGTTTTCCTGCAAGACGCGTCCGTGCGGCCTCGTCCGCTCAATGGCGCGTGTGGGGTATCAACGACAGGCTACGAGTATGCACGACATGAAAGAGGGCGCGGAATGGGTGTGCATGGCGTTCCGGGTCAGCGGGGCGCGCGACGTTTATTTATACTTTGTATTATTTATCGTTGTATCATTGTTAACCGGAAATAGTCACGGCCTTTTGACTTCTGCTGGATAAAAAAGAAAAATTATGGTCGGCCCGAATAGCCAATTAGTCAGGAGTTGAAATTAGGGGTCTCGTTAACCACGTGTAAAAACTTTGTTTCAAATCATCTTCATTTTTTATTTTTTTAAAACAACCAACGAAGGGGTATCATTCTCGTATCACAAAAGAGCAGCGCCGAAACTTCCAATGTGACTATGAAACTCATTGAAAATCAAATTTTCAATAACGGTGAGTCAAGGCCCACATACTAGGACTTCTCTGGATACATATAATTGTTTTAATGAACTTGCCAGGATGCACATGACTGCATTTATGCAACAAATAACTTGAAGTAGTCGAAGTAGAAGTTTGTCCGCATATGACCAACATCGATGTGTTGTTACAAGCCACCTTTGTCGCTCCCTCAGCGAAGTTCTTTTTTTTACTGCTTTTCGGTAAAGTTTTTTTTTTCCCCCTCTTTGTCCAGTACATTATACTTATGACATGAGGAAGAGCATATGCATGTATAACTGGCCTTAAATGCAATCAAATACTTTTAAGAAAGTGGTAGTGTGAGTTGACTGAGAAGTTCAGATACAAAGGTTTACCACAGAAAACCTCAACATAAAAATAGATATGGACTTTATTTAATTTTTTTCATTTTGATTCAAAACTTTTCATTTTTATTTCAAGAGATTTGTTGTCGTTTTTGTTTCTTGTTTGTCATGATTGTCGTTTATATCATTGTTACCACCGAACTGCATCGCTTTTGAAGTTTTCAACACTTTGCTGACCTTTTACTGAGTCTTCCAAACTCCCTCTTTAAAATCCGGAAGTTGCAAAAAATTGTGGGGGCACACCACAGTGGTACAAGGAACGCAAAATGAATGTGTATGAAAAATTTCGCATGACAAAAAAACGAATAAAATCTACCCTGCAATGACTTCTGGTCTCATACTCATTGTTATAAATGTCATACACGTCCAAAGAAACTAGGCTGCCAAAGATTCATTTATCTCACATGCAACTATCCATGTAACGTTGTAAACGAGAAGGTTGGTCATACTCCCGTGACTTATAAAATATCATTTTTTTCTTCACTTTTGTGCAATAATATCATTGGTCAAAGTACTCGTTCAAGCAAAGATGCATGGAAGGCATCGTGATGGTTGTCAATACAAGTATCATTTCCTGTAATAGAAAGGTGACAATTATTTTGAACGCCGTTCTGACAAAGTTTTGTAATTTGATAATTTCTAATGTGATGGATAGGAAGCATGTGTTAGAATAACACATGTATATCATTTTCAAACATTTGTAGGATCCTGCCAAGTTGTCTCAATGCTGGCTATATTTGTGTCTCAAGTATCGGTGCTACCTTCTTTCCCCAAATAGAACGACCGATCATTATGACTGCATCTAGACTGAATGTTGTTTTCGATACAAATGTAATGATCGGGCGTTCTATTCGGGTGAAGACGGTACTGGTCGGCCCACTGAAAAAAATTGAAGGGAGAGAAATGACTGTTAATGCTATCTAAAAAAAAGTGTGTGTTGGTATGTAGCATGGTTTACAAAGAATATTGTTATGCTCGACTAGAAAATTGTCACAAACACTTACGTTTTACTAGTGTGTCTTTCTCAAATTTTTCAATGCTCGTAAATTTGTAATGAACGTGATGTGTTGTTGTTGCACAACGGTGCTAGTGGGACCATGCACATGAAGGAACAATGCTATCACATATACCATTGACATGTTCATTAATTATCGTCAAAAATAAAAAGGAAGAAAATAGAAAAAAATGTTATGTTTTATGAGTTACACACGAAGTTAATGTATACATATATTCACTCATATATAATAAGAATTTAAACAACAATTTGAGGGAAGTCCATGACTGCATGAAGTTTAAATCTGTTGGAAAAACCTTTGTTAAAACAACTCACATGGTCATGAATTGCGTTTCAATTAAATTTATAACTTTCAGAACAACAGAAAAACTCATGATGGTGTTACTGTTATTGCATTCCATCACTGTGTAATATTTTCATCACTGTAATATTTCATGGTCTTAAATATTCGTTGTATAAAGTCATTTGGATGATCAACATTGAATCTATGTTTATATGCACATACATACACTTCTGCACCTAATGAAAAAATGTTTTTTATCAACTCTCACTATTATGGACTATTGTCACCTCTTCTATTTTTTGTTTTTTACAAGATGTTAAAATAACAAATGACAAGGTTATAATTATCCATAAACTATCGTAAAGGGTCGTTATGAACAATTAAAACATATACGCCTTTCGACGTCAAAAAATTATGAGGGCATAAATCGACCTTCTTGAGTATTTCGCATAATCATGATCACAACATTCACTTTATGCTTCATATTTTACAAAAAAAATCACTTGAGAGAGAGATGGAAAGAAAAAAAATTGGAGAATGAGAAAATGCACAACCACAAAAACTCAATTGATACTATGTAATTCCATGTCACATGCACAAGGACCTCCTTCCACGAGGAGGGAAAGAAGATGGAGTACACAACTACATATCGTTTCACGACGTACTAGTCATCGTATGTATAAGCAGTCACACAATCTTTTGTTATTTTTCACCTTTGTAAGAGAGAGGAGATAATACACAACTATTTAACATAATGGACCATAATGCTCATGTTGTGTATAAGAAGCTACACTTTCATGAACTTTCTGCCACCTATGGAAAAGCAGGGGCAATTCACGTCTAAATGACCTTTTGTAATAGAGTGCGGACGTTGTATATAAAAAACTAACATCTATGTGAACAATTATTATTTCATTGTGGTTATGAGTTCTTGTCCACAATCGTACAACCTTTTCAAACATAAAACTCACCTTGTGTGTAAAACGTCACACGGTCGTGGACTTCCTCACACCTTGAGGAGGAAAGAGTGTAGTCTGCAACTGCGTAACCTTTTGTGACATAGTGTTACTCTATATATATAAAGTCACACAGTCATGAACCTTTTCTCAATTTCTGGGGGAGCGGATGCAGTCAAAGACTGCATAACTTTTTAAGATACAGTGTTCAAGTTGTGGGAAAACATCACATAATACCTTTTCGAGCAAAGAGTGCAGTCCACGACTGCGTGACCTCTTGTATCATAGTGCTCAAATTATGTAAAGAAAGCTACAAGGTCGCAAATTTCTCCCTGTGATGGAAATAATATACACTCTACAATTGTGTGGCCTTATGGAACATAATGCTCGTGTTTGAACACAAGTCAAACGGTTATAGTTTTTTTCCCGCCTCATAGGAAAATGCAACATACTGCACAATTGTGTTAGACAATATAAACTTCAACTTCTTTTTTTGACAATATGCTAGGAAAAACAAATAATGGGATCGTGGCCATCCATTAACCATCACCAGTTTAAACGACCCATGACCGTCAAAAGAATAAACACCACATAGACCCTTCGCCTATGAAAAATTAGCGTAAGCATTGAGAAACTTTATATATTCCTTCCCTTAAGCGTTACAAGACCTGTAAAAAAAACGAACATTAGAGCAAACCAAAAATGAGCAAGTGGTACCTAGACCCAAACTCACCCGCACCCACTCCACCCACGAGACATTAAGTCAAGTGTGGATCTTGATAAGCTAGCATATACGGGATGAGGGTGACCGATACCTAACATTGATCCCCCACCCACTCAGGCGATCACCTGAATGGGTAGATGATAGGCGGGTGAGCGCTACCTTCTTCCCCCGAACATAACACATATGCGTTGTAAATGACTACAATGAATAAGGTGTGTTATATTCGAATACAACGCATATCTATTTTATTCGAATAAGCCTAAATTTCAAATATAACGTATACTTGTTCTATTCGTTTAAGTTGTTTTATATTCAAATACAACGTATATCCATTCTATTCGAATGACCCTAAATTTCGAATATAACGTATACCCGTTCTATTCGGTTTTTTTTTTTCAAATTTGAAACTCAAATACAACGCATATGCGTTATATTCGGGGGAGGTGACAACCTGTAAGAACGCACCCCCTTCCATATTTTCCAGTTGTGGTACACCTGTAGATTTCAAAAGTTGGAGGCCCAAGAAACGGAAAGTCTCCATCTTGAGGCCCCCTAAAAGAAAAAAACTTGTGGACCTTGATAAAAAAGAGACGCTCTGGTGGCAAATCGAAAATTTGGATTCTTCTTGAAAAAAATTGTCGTGCTCTAACGGTGACAGATGGATCACGGCCCAACAATGGGATGTTTTATCCAGTTAAAACTACGGGGATCAAACCGTACCACATCAGGTGGCAAGGTTTGCTCCCCAATTTCAAACTTGTAAAGCACTTCAATTTTTTTTTATAGAGATGCTTCCAAGTTTCGTGTCGTCATCGAAGAATTTCATGTTTCTATTGTACGTGGATTGAGACAATGGAGAACGAACAGGTAAGGATAAAAAATAATTAGGCATCGGGCGCGAACATGTAATCTTGTTCTCGTGAGTGTGGATGGATTGGGGTGAAGGTTTTTCACGGGTAACGAACGGTTTGGGTGTGAGAAATAACACTGTTCATATCTAAAGCAAACAATGAGTTAGTAAATCAATAAGGTTTACGAACAACAACCCCAAGGCAGTCCACAAGAACACAAAATTTCAGTCAAATGTTTAAACGTTTACATTAAAAACGAGCACAATCATGGACTACCCTCTATTCAAATTCGCAATTCTCTGGAGAGCAGCATGACTCCACTTGGTTTTACCGCCGTCGTATTCCATGACAACCATTATATTTATTGACATGTAAAACGTTTGTTGTATAAAAGTCACCCGGATGTACAAAAGATTTTCATGTTTATATATACATATTATCATAATGAAAATTAAAACATGTTTCAATCAACTTTAAATGTATATATTTAATTCTCTGAAGAGAGAACTCGGACAATGTTGAACATGTGTTGAGACTTATTGAAATATTGTTGAAATATTGTTGAAGTAATGTAGAGGAGATATTGAACTTTCGTCGTTCAATATTGTCCAACGTTGGTCGACACATTATAATGCACATCAACAAATAAAAAAAATCCAAAACAAAACACCAATGTTGAAAAACACCAAAACATGCTCGACATTTTTTCTGTTGAATACAACCACATGGAGTTGTATTGCATCGTCTCTGAGACCTTCCCCGCCGTAGAAGACTATGAGTCCCTAAGAGACCACACTTTGCGCATGTTGCCCACCCTGTATCCCGATTATCTCGCCTCTCTCCCCAGGCTTAATCATCACTTTCCCCGCGCCCATCGCATCACCCACTTCGTCGAACTTGGCGAAGAAGCTCTCGACTACTTTCCTCCGCTTCCCCAACAATATCCCCCAATTCCTCCTCCCCCCTTTCTTGTTACATACAACCGAGCGTCACACCAAGGATTCCTCCAGTTGCTTCCAAGATTATGCCATCTGGAAGACAACAGCGACGGAGAATGACAGCCAATGAGGCGCGACAACAAAGTTCGACTAGCGTCAACACGCGCCCTCGATGATCGCTGACATTACACCATGTTCCGCTTTCTTCTCCCTCTCTTCCTTGTTGATACGATGTGGCCTTCATTCATCACTATGTTTGAATTTTCTCCTATACAGTTGTAACATCTTCATGCCATTAAGAGATAGCATAATTTTGGAACCCCCTGCGCGTCACATATGTGACGAACTTTTTCCCGTACCCGAACTATCTCCTCTCCTCTCTCCTTTCCCTTTTGCTGAATAACGGTCGTTCAGGCCCCTCCCAAACCCAAGATGGTGTTCTTTTTTCCTCTCTTTTGTTTTTCAAATTCAGAACTATACGTAGGAATTATGCGCGTCTTAGTGAACGCGTTGTGAATTTCGTTTGACGATCGGGAATTCCGGGATGTACGGGCGTCTTTTTTGTTGACGTGTCATTTCTTGCATGGAGAATTTCCTGTACCCACACTGGGAAGATCAACGAACTCTCAGTGAGCAATTGGATAGACGTAAGACTTTTTGCTCGCTCAAATCTGCGTGTCTGTATAACGTTTCAGTTTTTGCATTCTTTAAATAGTCTGGGCTAGGAACACAACTATTTTTGAGGTCATTCTTCTTTCCCAAATCCCCCTCCCTCCTCTTTTTTTTTTCGCTCGTACCGCACCATCTTCCCTCATTTCTTCTTCGCGCCTTCTCCTCTCCGGTTGTAACTGTTTTAGATTCATTCTCTCTCGTGCTTCATCCTCACCTTTTTCCTGTCCGAATCTTGGACCCGCTCCGCGCTGCTTTTCGCACCTTTCTCCTTCTCGTCGGCCTCCCAGAACTCCCTATCGATCCCACTCAGGACACTCGAAGCTACTGATTGACATCGTGTAAGGAGAGAAACCCCCCCTCACACGAAGTAATCTAATTGGCTATACAGAGAGTCTGCGGGATCGATATGGCTTCTCGCGGACGATCATCCGAAACTCCTTTTTCGCTCCTCGCAATCCTTATCCCCTGCTTCTCCCTATGCTGCCCTTCTGCTCGCAACAATAGAATCCGTGAACGGTCCCGAAAAACTCTCTCTCGACCCATCTGCCAACTTTTAGCAAGTCGTGGTTAGATGATAGGAATGCACGGCGAGTTGGAGAGTCTTGACGAGCCAACAGTGGTTCCGCGAGGCTGAGTGTCATGTGGCCGCAACAAACTGCGGAATCTGGGTTAGTCGGTATAGGAGTTGAGTTGGCGCGGTGATGATTGTTGTGGTTTGGTGGCTGGAACATGGCGGTCGGGATCGCCATTGCTGGAGTATGGAAGCATGTTTGCGATTGAGAGGTTGCGTGGCCGGTGATGACCATAATCAGAGAGCGGGGGGTTTGCAGATTTGTGATCCTCGGTTTCGTTCTTTTGGGAAGTTAAGTTTACGAGTGATTGGCGGTTTTGGTCCCTTGATCTACTTTGTGTGCTTATCGGTTCGTCGTTGTTTCTGCTCTCCCGTTTCTCTTGAACTATATATCATCGTTGTCTATCTCTCTACCTCTCTCGTTCCTCCCCTCCTCCTTTTGCTCAGTATGCACATTGTAAGTGGTTGAATGCTTTGGTCAAGTTTGGTGAAGTCACTATAATTTCTTGAATTGATAAGCTCGTTCGCCTCGCCAAGTTCAGTCGGATTCCGCGAGAATGGACATGAGAGGCCGCAGAGCTCGAGTGATCTCGACAATCCCTTCTTCTCTCTCGCATGATC
Source organism: Chara braunii (assembly GCA_003427395.1). Taxonomy (NCBI): domain Eukaryota; kingdom Viridiplantae; phylum Streptophyta; class Charophyceae; order Charales; family Characeae; genus Chara; species Chara braunii. The sequence continues at coordinate 2,500,032 of BFEA01000162.1, read as the reverse complement.
TGAGAATGTTTTAAGGAATTTTTATTTGTATTATGGAATGAATGGATGCACGCTATCAAGTGGATTAGATTCCTGTTGATTAAAATAAATGCATGTTGTACTCGCTTCTTCTTGGACTAAGTACAGACTGATTAGATGGATGCAATCTAATTTGTACTCGTGCCATGTTGACCGAACACTCCAATCTGACGGGGTGCCGACTTTCCACAACCCCATCTCGGCCATTCGAAACCGAGATCCCACGTGCGTTCCATCGCCCTTTCGCTCTAAGCGACGACCGGTAGCCCGCAGAAAGGTGCAACGATACTTTTTAGATTGAATAGGTGTTTGAAAAAGTCGGGCATGTTTATTCCTTTTCCCGCGCGACAGAGACCCGTACTCGTTAAAACTCGAACCACGCGAGGGATTTCAGTTCCGTCTGAGTCCCCACACTCAATTTCCCAAAAATCCTTGGCACACCTTATTTCACTGTCTTCCAGGGCCTTTCCTGCATGACATACAACTCCGATCGAAAGACAGTACAGGGCGTGAGGTTAGCACATTTGGTGGTGCCGCAAGGTGGATCTGGGAAGAAGCCCCCTGAGGAGTGCCAGGAGCGCAGCCTGGCCGAAACGCATCGGGGAAATTGCACGTTTTTTTTTAGAACTGTACATGCGGAGAAGAAACGTAAATTTGTTGATGTGTGTACGAGAAGCAGTCTATGGCCACTGTTTTCACTATTAGCACGTCACACATGCCATGAATGACTTGGCACCTGTACTTCACTTTGGGACTCACACCTGGCTTCTCCTCGAGATGTTGAACCAGCCTATTTTTGGTGACTCTTTCCCGCCACTCTAGCTCCACCGCCCCTCCCCCTGCTCCTCCTCTTAGCCCATCTCTTCCACCCTCGCAGATACTGCCAACCAGACAACCTCCCTCCTCTCTCATCACCCATTCCACTGCCCCCACCCTTTCCCCTTGCTTTTTTTACTCTCTTCCCCACCGCTCATGTGCTGGGCCAAGTTCCGCACGTGCAAAAGTGCGTTGATTTGCGTCAAACACGCCGAAGAAGAAGAAGGGCTCCGACCCGACTTGCTGCATCTCATCGTGCCCACTAGACGGGACTCCTCTTTTGGCCCAAATTGTTTTTTTTTTCTTTCATAACTATCGATATAGATTGAACTTTGAGAGAGAGAGAGAGAGA
>BFEA01000162.1:2464434-2483349 GCA_003427395.1 Chara braunii | reverse complement strand
AGAGAGAGAGAGAGAGAGAGAGAGAGAGAGAGAGACCTGCAGCATACAGCATGTCAGTGGCAGGGAGCACAAGGGCAGGCGCTGACCTCCAACAAAAAGAAGAAGTAATTTTATCGGAATACAAGAGTTTTTTCTTTTCAAAATCCGAATAGAAAGGGTACAGGTTGTATTCGAATACAACGTGTACGTTTTCTATTCAAGGAACTCTGCTATTCGAGAAAAGTGGACCCGCACCGTTTCAATTTCGAAAAGGGACTGCGGCCTCCTCGGCCTCCTACGCGCAGCCGGTCCTACGCGGTCCTGGCCCTTGCAAGGCCCCAAAACCTCAAAATGCCCACCCTCTGACGACCACCGACGTTGAAATTCGATTGACATTGAAATGTCTCAGGCAGGGAAAACGCAACCCTGATGGGCTGCGAACTCAGCAAGCGCAGTACAACCCCAGCTCAGATTTGACAAAAAATCAGTGGATGTTTGTTTTCTGACTGGTCGGCAGACCGCCGACCGGTCGGCCCTTCTGGTTGGCTGCAATACGGTCAGCTGTCGGGGTTGGCAGTTGGCAGGGATGCAACCCTGTTCCACACCATTATTCCAAAGACCCAAGAAATGGCCGAGGGATATGCCTTGTGGTTTTTGAACTTTTTCATGCTAATTCAAGAATTCATGATGGGACTCCTGCACTCCAGAGATGAGGCACCCATTTTAGTGGGATGGGTTTTGGTAGAGGCTAATGGGAAATTCTAGTCGATCCGCTAGCCTATACTGCTAAGCGACAAGTATATCCCTATGGATTACAGCTTCATGATGACACTGTCATCAGTAACAGTGGTATTCCTGCGGTTGCAGAGCACATGGTTGTTGGGCATGCCTTGTGCTTACAAGGGGTTAAGCATAGATGCATGGAAGGGGGTTCGAGAAGAGCTTAAACCAAAAATACCCTGGAGTGTCTTCGTGCAAAGCTGTGTTTCTGTGCCTCTGGGTTTTCAACAGGTGCTGCATGAAATTCCGCAGTTGAACCAAATTTTGAAAATTATCCCGGTGGGACTTTCCCATCTGGCAAATTTAGGGTGGGATTTTCGTGCATTCCGGAAAGAGTGCAATGAACCCAGTCAGGCGGAAAGCTCAACAATGTCGAAGTACAAAATGTCTCAGTTTCAATGTCTCCAATCATACATGTAATCAAGAGTCCAATGTCAAGTACCCAGAGAAGAGAGTGATGAGAGGGAGATTAGACTGAGAGGGTGGAAGAGAAAGCAAACATCAGCTTCAGCAGATAGATCTCCCTCTTGGCCCACTCCTGCTTTGGGCATCCCTACTTGCCACGTCAGCAGACAGTTTCTTCCAACACACACTGACATCGAAAAGATCTCAACATGGCGCGCACGGCACAGACTCCTTCTGAAGACAACAGCAGAGCTCAATGTTGACACGATCGTGAACAGGTAAGCTCTCCTTTCTACACTCGACCAACCTCACAGCCCTGATCCTCTCCCTCCTCACCGATACCACATCAATGCCGTAGACAGTGTGGTGAGAGCCACGCCAGCATAATCAAGAAGAGAGCTGGCGCCAGAGACAGAGAATGGCCCCAACGCATAGCAGTAGCAGTCTCGGGTCGTTGTCCAATATCAAGCCAGCGCCGAGCCAGCGTTGAGCCAGTGTCAAGCCAGCATCAAGCAGCAAGTGCAAGACTGAATGTCGGTCAGCAGGGGATGGGTCAACATATAGTGTTGACTCCCGTTGACCAGCCTCTGGTCTCTCGGCTACGATGGCCCAGATTGACCCGCAGTCAATGGCCTGGATCTCATACAGTTGTAGATTCCCACTTGGACTGGATTCTCGACAGATACCTGCAAACAGCTAAGTGTGTGTGTCTGATCGGTGGCCTGGACTGGGTCCATGTTGACTTTGACTCGTGAGCCTGAATTTCAGAGCTTCTATTGACCTTTGACTTTCCACGGTCAACCGTCGTACGTAGGGCCTCCGAAGCCCAGTTTTAGGCCATGATTCGGGTACCCACAGAAGCAGGCCTTGGTTCATGCAATTTTCCATGACTCGGGTGTGGCCTTTGGCCCCTGATTCGGCCCTTAGACCGAAGTGGCGACCTATGGCTCACGACTATTGCATGTTTCAAGCTGAGTTATTGCAAGCGTTGCTGTCAGTTAATCTGAGGGGCTTTCTAAGGTATACCTTGGCGGTCCGAGCTCAGACTCCCTTCTCCGTCCTTTTCCTTTTATCATTCGTTTTTTTTTCCTTTTCTTCTCATTGTCCCTCCCGGCCTTTGATGCTGAGGGGCGTATCTTGTTTGACGATATCGCTGGACTGGGCTAGGCCCAAACACCACTTCAGTTTCGCTCTGCTATTGCCTGCTGGCGGCCTCCCACCCTGGCTTCAGTGAGGTCCTGCCTTCTCTCACAGCCCAGTGGGCAGCCATAGCTGCTTTCTTTCTCCTCCTCTCTGCAGGTCTCTGTGAGTTGGCGCTTCTCACTAAGATGTGGAACTGCTCCAGCTCAGGCTACCATCTCATAGCCTGTGCAAGTACTCCAGGGAATGTGCGGCATTGGCCAGCTGTGGAAGTGACCCTGTCTCTCTCATGAATCTGTGGATTGCATTATCTGCCTTTAAAACTCATGGGTCAAAGATGTCCAAAAATCTGGTTGCTGTAACAACTTGAAGACCAATGTGCTGTCAAGAGGTTTAGTTGGCATGCCACATGGGATTCATTCCAGAATTTTCCTCTAGATACTCACGGTACTGACCTTATTCTCCATCTCTCTTTTGAAAAATCCACGCACCATCTGATTGACACAAGAAACTCCAAGAGGAAAGGAAGCACCCATTTTAGTGGGATGGATTTGGTAGAGGCTAATGGGAAATTCTGGTTGATCTGTTAGCCTATACTGCTAAGTGACAGGTATATCCCTATGGATTACAGTTTTGTAGTGACACTGTTGTCAATAACAGTGGGGTTCCTGCGGATGCAGAGCACATGGTTGTTGGACATGCCTTGTGCTCGCGAGGGGCTAAGCATAGATACATGGAAGGGGGTTGTCAATCCCCGGTGCTGCGTTTGGAAAGATTGGATGGGAAGTGAGGCACCAGGTGTCGAATTGTCCAGCAGTAGGCCGGGGAGACGGCTGTCATAGCTGGGGAGCTGAGAGCTGGCCATATGGAGGTGCTGTGCTCTGGGGGGTCCGGAGAATACTCTGGGACTGATCTATTTGAAAGATATAAAAAATGATGTCATCTTGGAGCTGGGGGTTCATCTTCTTCATCGGACTGCATTGGTGGACTTAGCTGGAGCTTCAAATGGCTGGTGGTGCCAGGCAAGAAAGCCAAAAGTGCGTCGCTGGCGGTTTGTGTTTTTTTGACTTACAGTGCTAATCTGCATCAGGAAAAAGAGGCTTGGAGGTAGTGCTGGTTTAATAAGCTAGAAAGAAGTGTAGGCATTGAAAAGAGGGAGATGGAGAGGGAGAGTATAATGTTAACTTGAAGAAGCTTGGACTGAGTCAAAATACAAAATTGTTATTTCAAAGTTGTGCTCTCCCTCAACTAACAGAAATTCATAAAATAACACATGACAAAAACAAATTAGCTATTCGACGTCGATGGTTGAATCATCTTACACCATTGTCATTAGCTATCTGGTGGTTAGATGATGGGTCAATTATTTCACTATAGATGCAATTACCGTTTGGCCCTATCATGAGCGATAACAGAGCAGAAGCTTCTGTTTTATCATGTGAGTGTTTGACAATAGTTTTACCTATCACATTTTTGCTCGTTTTTCTTGAGGTCTGATTGACTGCAGTTGGGCTTGATCTAACGACCTTGCTGATTTTGAGGTACTTACCATCTTGTTCGTGATCAAGGTGCATGTTATTGCTTGATGAGGAACTTTTCATCTTGTTCGTGATCAAGGTGCATTCTATTGTTTCAATATGTTTGGTGAAGTTAGATCAGTACTTGGATAGTTTTATAATTTCTGGATGGGATTCTGGATGGGACGCTGGGCGTGGTTCCCAGCACATGCTGCTCGCCACGAATAGATCTAAGCACATTCCAAAAAAAAGAAAAGAAAAACGAAGTACTTGGATAGTTGATATGATGAGTTCAGTAAAACCTTTCCACTGTTTCCAGTAACCAGGCATTGTCTTCATCTTCTTTTCTTCTTTCCTTGCTTGCTTGTTTGGTTGTATGTTAACATGTGTATCCATGTATTTGTCTAACTCACTTCCTTTTGCTTTGTTCCCTTCTCTCTCTCAACTTACTCTATGCTCACTCCCTCTCTTTCTTGCTTCTGAAAATGCGGGGATGTTTTCAGGTTGGCTCATATATTGACCTGGCGTTGATGTTTGCTGTGGTTGCTTCTTATGATGCTATGCAGCCCTTCCGTATTTGAGTGTGCCTTGGTCCGAGCTGCGGTTGCAAAGTTTTCAATTGCTGTGCTTGGTAACTGGTGCGCTTGGCCTTACTATAATGTCCTTCTGCTCTTCCTCCTCCTCCCCTCCCCCTCCTCCTCCTCCTCGTCCTTGTCCTTGTCCTTTCCTCCTCCTCCTCCTGCTCCTTCGGGAGGCTGAAGAGGGGGAATAAGAAGAGAAGGAAGAGGAGGAAGAACAGGAGGACAGGAGGAAAAAGAAGAAGAAAAGGAAGAGGAGGAAGAAAAGGAGGAAGAAAAGGAGGAAGAAGAAGATGAATGGAAGGGAGAAGAAGAGGAAGAGGAGGAGAGGGAGGAGGAGGAAAACGAGGGAGAAGAGGAAATGGAGAAAGAGAAGAGGAAGAGGATGAAGAAGAGGATGAAGAAGAGGAGAAATTAGGGGAATAAGAGGAGGAGGAGGAAAAGAAGAGGAAAAGGAAGAAGGTGAAGAAGACGAAGAGGGGGAGGAAACGGCGAGGAGGTGGTGGAGGAGGAGGAGGGGGGGGAGAAGAAGAAGAAGAGGTAGAGGAGGGGGGAGGAAAGAGTAGTAAGAAGAAGAAGTGGAGGAGGGGGGAGAAAAGCGTAGTAAAAAGTAGAACACAGAGCTGACTGGAGACAGACAGTCGTCCACAGTGTTCACACCCACTACCTTCATTACCCTTTCAGAATCAGAGTCACAACAAAGCTACTCCCATACGCCCATTATGTCGGATGTAGAACATGTCCCCGACACCTGTGTGTGCGTTTACCGGTCTCCTTAGGGGCTCACTCTCTATCCCAAGCGAATGCTCCGGCATCACATGCGGAACGCAAGAGGAGGCTCATGACATTCCTACTCCAATCACTCACCACTGCTTAACCTCGTTTGTCCAGGTGACAAGGTTTGGTCTTGTAGGTTGACCCTAAAAGGCATGTGCTACCAACCCCCAAAAGCCTAAGCATGTAAGTAGGAAAACAGAAGAAAGGAAAAGGGAAATTGCATGTGTTACGATCCTGCGACATTCACAATGTAAAACTCAAATGCGAGAAAATGCAAGACTTGCTGAACTCAACAAGAGAAGTGGAGAGAGATAATGGGCATAATAGAAAGAAGAAGAAGAAGAAGAAGAAGAAGAAGAAGAAGAAGAAGAAGGAGAAGGATTACATTCAAGTTGAAACAAATGTCTTCCCCCTCACTCATCCCCTTCATCTTCTTCTCCCCTCTGCATCCTCTATGCCCTTCTTCTGCCGTTCTCCATAGCCTGGCATGAGGTGCTTCACCCTCTACCTCCATAGCCTAGTCCTATGCGCTACTACTACTACTACTACTACTACTACTGCTCTATAGCCATGGAGGTCTTCTTCCTTGCTCTCCAGCTCCGCCATTCAGCAGGAGCTCCACCTACCTTCACCGTCTGGGTGGAGCAGCAGCATGACTGCCAGGTAAGATACCGTTTCACTCAATTTGCCTGAATGATATACTCTTGCAACTGCCTCTGGCCTCACTTTGGCCATGGCACTACTATCTCTCTGATGTGCCAGGCCGACCTTTCGGGGGCAACATCGTTGCACCTAGTTCAAGGCCTGAATCTTACCTACCCACTGTAGGTATGGGCCCAGACTACTATTGACCTTCTCGGAAGCCACCAGTCCTGCTAAGCCTACTCGACCTCCGCTGGGCCTACCCGAATTGCTGGAAAAGCAGTCTTTAATACTCTTTATAGTGTCTATCAGGACACACCAATATCTGTCCAAGAGCTAATCAAATAACAACAATAATAGCTAGCTAAAAGAAAATATGGCAGTGCGGTAATTAACAAATGATTGCGGTTGAACATACAGTTGGAATCCACACCCCCAATCATGCTTCATTGACTCCCACTCACACGACCTTAACTGACAACTAATACGTGTGTGCAAGAACAGTTTCTAACAGGAAACGAAACCACCCCAGTGCTTAGACAACTCGGTGGGGTTGGGGAGTACAATCCGATACCCAAATGCATGGAACCAATCAATGGCAACTCAAATTTGCGGAGCTGCAAAATACTCGAAAGCAGGACAAGCATATATAAACAAAGTTGAAAGCAGAATTACACATAGAACACACGGAACACTGAAATCTCTTGACAAAGAAAGTCCCACTTCTTGCCTCCTACCGTCGATGTGACAACAATGTAAAAGCTCTACTATGATGTGACCACCTATACTACTCTGCTACTCCCTCTATACACCTCGTACTTCTCTCCTAGACCTAGACCGGACTGACTGACCGACTGGTACCGTTTCTGATTCGGCCTCTCGACCTCTACCGGACCCGGCTATAGGCTATAGGACCGTCTATCAGAATAGGCCCTTAGGGCCTGTCTGTCCTAGGGTAGCCCGGGCCTGCTATATGCAGTTAGGGTAGCTGTAGGGAATCTGGTTAGTACCGGGCCTGTATTTTCCCAGATTTGCAGATATGTCCCTCACGATTTTCCCTCACAGGTAGGTCTCTCGGTTAGCCCTCAGCCAAACAAAATTATGAATTTGTCCTACCTAAAGTACAGCCTCGACAGAGAGAGGCTACAGGCGACCAAAAACAGCAAGTCATTGCATACCTACCCTCCCCCGGAGCGAGGACCTCCGAGCTAGGGGCGTAGGCGTGCAGAGCGCTGAAGGGGTACTCCCTTATGTGCTGCCTCATATTTGAGGATGGCAGACTTGGCTGTCTTCTGAATCTCCTTGCGAGTAAACCAGCGGTCTGGTATAAAAACTTCACAAGGTACTCCTTATCTAGACCCGTACCTGACTCATCCTCCACAGATTCGACCTCATACCTCATACCCTTTGCCAGGGATAGGGGGACCGAACAAAGTAGGTCTATCTGGGAATGCATCAGCTGGCGTGAATGGCAACAACTTTGATGCATGAAGGACAGGGTAGGTTTGTAGATGCAGAGGGACATCCTCTGTATAGGATGGTCCAAATGGATCAGCTCCCACTGTATCTAAGACCTGCCATGGATCCATGTATCGTGGCAGCAACTTAGGCGAAATATCCTCCTCTCGCGACAACTCAGAACTTAGTACCCACACCCAGTCACCTGTGCGAATAGTAGAAGGACGCCTGTGCTTATTTGCCTATTAAATCATCGCCTTTTGGGCTTTCAACAGGTTAGCACGGGCGCGCTCTATGTCCACACGGTAACGCCTGGTGAACTCTGCAGTTCCAGGTGTCAGCGTAGGGGTAGCCTTGTCGATGATGTCATCGAGAGGCTGCCGTGGTTCACGACCCAAGTGTAACCGGTAGGGTGCGAAGCCAGTAGAGTTATAGACAAACTGTGCACGACCCAGATGGAGATCCCAGTCCTGCTGATCAGGACTGATCACAGGACGCAGCAGCTGGAAAAGAATCTGCTTCATCACTTCAGCCTGTCCATTGGCTTCAGGATGACGACCAGATGTCATATCCAAACGAGAATGAAGGTAATCCCTGCAGTAGGATTGCCATTCATTGCTGCAAAACCGGGGATCTCTATCACTGACGATAGAGGTGGGTGGTCCATGATGTGTAACCCTCCTGTTAGCAAACGCCGCCTTGACGGCTCGTACACGAGCCTCAACTGGTAAGTGGATGGACTTCGCATATTTGGAGAACCGGTCCACACATACCATGACCTGACGCATACCTCGTGGTGTAGTCCTACCCAAGTCAGTAAAATCAATAGACACTGACTGTGCAGGTGCATCAGGGATAGGTAGGGGTTTGAGTAGGCCAAGAGGAGGTCGACGTACAACCTTGTTCCTTTGGCATAACTCACAGGTTTCCACATAGTGCAACATGTCACTCCTCATCTCCTTCCAGAAGAAGCGTTGCGATAAGATTTGCGGGCACCAAAGTGACCACGAGCATCATGACACTCTGGCATCAGAAGTGTCCTCAGCTTGCGGTCTTGGGGAATGCACAGGCGCCCCTCACCTCTTCTGCATGTATACAGCAGACCTGAAACCAGAGTATATCCTGGTTCACAGGCAATTCCTCACGATAGGCCTAAAGATCTCATCCTAGGGCAGCAACTGGGCAATGGTCTGACGTGTCCTCTCTCCAAACGAGTGAGTGAAGGAGATCAGAAAAAGAGCGTCAGGCCTACGAGAAAGGGCGTCTGCTACTTGATTGTAGCAGCCCTTGTTGTGTCCCAGTTCAAAGTCAAACATGTCAATGAACTGAATGTAGCGAGCAAGCTTGTCATTCAGCTCTCCCTGGGACTTCATCCACTGAAGGGTGGAGTGATCTGAAAAGATCTTGAAGTGCCAGCCCAGGAGAAAGTGTTTCCAATGCTTGAGCGCTGACACAAGAGCATATAGGTCCCTTCCTTCCTTCAGAAGGTGCTTCCTGGACATGGAGTTTGGACTCCAAGTCCAGGGCTGCTCTGCCAAAGGACCGCCAGTCCTTGTGGCCCTGAGAGAAAAGAGCTAGCTGGAATTGCTCAGGCGCTGCCCTTAGGAAATGAATGAGCAAATCCTGCTCACTCATCTCCAACCAGGAGTCGATGTCAGACTCTCAAAGGTGGAGTACAGTTCGGACAGGGAGCCATCAAACTTCTTCTGGCCCAAGCGCATAATTTTGTCTGCTGCCTTCTTGGCCTGCTCCTTGTCTGCAAACCGGTCCTGCAGGGCCTGCAGAAATCCAGCCAACCCCAACCTCTGCACCCAATCAGCCATCTCCATACGTTGCTTGCTGGAGGTGGAGGTGCACCATTTCAGTGCTGATCGCTCCAAGCAAGCAAGGATGGCTGACACCTTCACATCCTCATCCCATTTGAACCCACTCAGGTAGGTTCTCTGTGCAACAACCCAATCTGCCACATCCACCTTTGGGTCCTCACCTGAGAACATCGGTGGCGGTGTCAGCTTCGGCCGCTGAAACTCAAATGGTGCTGAGGGCTGTGAAGTTGCTGTTGATGTGGGTGTAGGGGGTGAAGATGCAGGTCTGGAGTGTGGGGGTGATGCAAGTTTTCCTTGAGAAGGTCCAGGAGAAGGAGGAACAAGAGCAGTGGAAAGGATCTTCATATGTGTAAAGAGCAGATCCAACTTAGTAGAAATGTCATCCAACTTTTTTGAAAAAGCCGAGTGGTTGTTCTCCAAACTGGTAATTCGGTCATCCCAATTAGTAAAATAGGAACGGTTGATATCATCCTGCAGGAGGATGAATTCAGCCATGTCCTTATTGTACTGACTGGAACTTCCACGGGTCTTGACCTTTTCCACATCTGCAACCAGGAGCTTTCTCCTGGCTTCCTTCTGACCTGCTTCCTCTTTCTTCTTCAGCTCAGCCTTTAGAGTCTCAACTGCTTTGGCCTGTTGACGGAGTTTCTCCTCCTGGGCCCGCAGTTCAGCCTCTAAAGGGTCGAGCAGGACAGGTGTCTCAGGCTGTACTGTAATCTTTAACTGTACCCGAGGCTTCTCTTCAGAAGTCTCAGCCTTCTGAGACACAACTGCCTTTTTTGAATCAGCCATTTGCACACCCACAATGAGGATAAATAAATCACAAACAACAATTAGGGAACAAGCCGGAGGTAACAGGAATTGAGTGTTCTCTGCAGTACTAACTCAATTGCTGTCACCTGCCTGGAGAGAGAAAATTGGTTAGTCTGAGCAAGTGAGTGCTCAGTCTCAGTAGACCGCTTGAGGGTCAGGGTCAGTTCAGAGTCTACTGAGGCAAAAACCAATTTCACGATTTTTCCATCCCTGCCCTGATACAACAATTGCATGCAATAATTGCAAATCCTGCTTCAATAATTGACAGGATGCAGTCTTGGATTGATGAGTATTGAGTAGTAATTAGACAGAGTGACTAATTAGGATTAGACAGGTCTCTACCGATGACCAAGATGCAGCGATTTACAGGATATCCTATTTTTAGACTTACCCTACATACCTCAACTTTGTACGACCCTGTATGCCATACCCTAGGTATGGTGAATTACAGTTTTCACTGTAACTAACTTAGAACATCAAATCTGGATGTGCGATTTCATACACTGACAGAATACTGAATTGCGATTTACCAGGGACTGACATAACTAAATTCTGACGGACAGAATCGAAGTTATGACTGACCCTAGTCTAGCCTAGCTTCAACTATGTCAGCGCAGAATTCAAATTTGCATTATCCCTGACAACATACCCCTGAATTCGCCAATTCACTGCACAGTGTCAATCGCAATACTGTAAAGCAGTCCCAGATGAAATATGAGTCAGAGGGAAGGTCAAACAAGGTTAGTAGAAGTCAAAGAAGATAGGTAGGGGAAGTTGGATATGGTTGTCCCACAGTCTGAATTTCGATTTTCAACTGTCACCTGACAGACAGACCACCCTGAAGATGATGAATCGCCATGAAACTCAACTCCAGTATCTCGCCAGATGATGATGGATGCTCCAACTCATCAATTGCTCCAGAGCCTGGATCCAATCGCTCTGATACCAACTGTTATGATTCTGGTTGTTTGTTGCCTGAAGGCCAACACTCACTCACATAGACTTCCGGATATGCCCATACATACACAGAAGGAAGGGGAGAGGATAGGAGTATCACACCGCACAGGGAGGGATAAACACAGCGGAAGACTTGACCATGCGATATGACAGGGTATACTGAAAGTGCAATTCACTCCACTCAATCCTCACAACCAGTCATAGAGAAAAGCCGAGCAGATCACATCCAGGCAACAATGAAACGATGATAGTCCCAACACAGTATCTCATTGTTTGTTAAACTCAGAGTCTCGAATTGTCAGGATAACTTCAGTACTACAGTGCGCTGCTCAGAAATGAGCAGCGCTTCACTCCCCAACCCTGATTAGCACCTGTAACACCCCCTGAGTCCCTGAAACATTAAGCGCCACCCAGATACAGCCTCCTGAGGGCAGCGCCACCCTGAAACAGGCCTCTGAATCCAAGCGCCACTCAGAGGATGAAGAAGAAGACCATGATGACGAAGTGTCGGTAGACTTCCCGGGTGGAAGTCTGCAGCAGTGCCACCAACCCTGACAAGATGACCTTTGAGAAGAAGAAGCTGCAACTATGGCTGCAGCGCAAACCCCCGGGGAACCCATTCCGGAGGAGGGTCCAGTAGGGCACCAATCTCTCTCGCCTCCAGCAGACCTCGATAACCTTGACCTCTGTCAGCCCCTGCGTGTTGGCAGAGTACAGCGCAGGTCCCAGCTATGGCCGACGCTCCGAAGGTCTGGCTATGCCTGTCTCCTTTCACGCTGAGCCGTCACCACTTCCGGTTCACGCGTAGCGCAGCAGCGATGTACGCGGTACCAACTGCCAAAAGCCCTGAACCGATGTGCCCAATCTATCTATAAACTGCAACTAGCCTAGACTCGACCTAGACCGGACTGACTGACCGACCGGTACCGTTTCTGATTTGGCCTCTCGGCCTCTACCGGACCCGACTATAGGCTATAGGACCATCTATCAGAATAGGCCCTTAGGGCCTGTCTGTCCTAGGGTAGCCCGAGCCTGTTATACACAGTTAGGGTAGCTGTAGGGAATCTGGTTAGTACCGGGCCTGTATTTTCCCGGATTTGCAGATATGTCCCTCACGATTTTCCCTCACAGGTAGGTCTCTCGGTTAGCCCTCAGCCAAACAAAATTACGAATCTGTCCTACCTAAAGTACAACCTCGACAGAGAGAGGCTACATGCGACTAGAAATAGCAAGTCATTGCAGACCTACCCTCCCCCGGAGCGAGGACCTGGTGATCCAGTAGATTACCTTGAGGCGCTTCACCCCCAACTGACAGAATCAAAGACTGCTGACTCCCAGGTGCCAATAACTGACAAAGTCAGTACAACACCACATCACCTTGTACTGCGCTGCTTGGAAATTGGGGATCCTGACCCAATTCCACAATCTCCACCTCCTTGGATCACTTCCTTCCCAATCGCCACCTCTTGGGATCACTTCCTTCCCAATCGCCAACCTCCAGGTGAATCACCAGGCTATATTTAGCCTCTCAGAGCCTCCCCGGCCTCTGAGCACCAATCACCAACCACTCGTGCACAACCCCCGTCAGGAGTGAGTCACTCTCTGCCCAATTCTTCTCGCCACACACTCACAGCCACCACCCTTACTGACAACAACCCTGAAGATGATGAATCGCCATGAAACTCAACTCCAGTATCTCGCCAGATGATGATGGATGCTCCAACCCATCAATCGCTCCAGAGCCTGGATCCAATCGCTCTGATACCAACTGTTATGATTCTGGTTGTTCGTTGCCYGAAGGCCAACACTCACTCACATAGACTTCCGGATATGCCCATACATACACAGAAGGAAGGGGAGAGGATAGGAGTATCACACCGCACAGGGAGGGATAAACACAGCGGAAGACTTGACCATGCGATATGACAGGGTACACTGAAAATGCAATTCACTCCACTCAATCCTCACAACCAGTCATAGAGAAAAGCCGAGCAGATCACATCCAGGCAACAATGAAACGATGAGAGTCCCAACACAGTATCTCACTGTTTATTGAACTCAGAGTCTCGAATTGTCAGTATAACTTCAGTACTACAGTGCGCTGCTCAGAAATGAGCAGCGCTTCACTCCCCAACCCTGATTAGCACCCGTAACACCCCCTGAGTCCCTGAAACATTAAGCGCCACCCAGATACAGCCTCCTGAGGGCAGCGCCACCCTGAAACAGGCCTCTGAGGCCAAGCGCCACTCAGAGGATGAAGAAGAAGACCAGCACCACAGTATCTGACGATGACGAAGTGTCGGTAGAATTCCCGGGTGGAAGTCTGCAGCAGCGCCACTAAACCCGGACAAGATGACCTCTGAGAAGAAGAAGCTGCAGCTATGGCTGCAGTACAAACCCCCGGGGACCCCACTCCGGAGGAGGGTCCAGCAGGGCACCATTTTCGCTCGCCTCCAGCAGACCTCGATAACCCAGACCTCTGTCAGCCCCTCCGTGCTGGCAGAGTACAGCGCAGGTCCCAGGTATGGCCGGCGCTTCGAAGGTCTGGCTATGCCTGTCTCCTTCCACGCTGAGCCGTCACCACTTCCGGTTCATGCGTAGCGCAGCAGCGATGTACGCGGTACCAACTGCCAAAAGCCCTGAACCGATGTGCCCAATCTATCTATAGACTACAACTAGCCTAGACTCGACCTAGACCGGACTGACTGACCGACCGGTACCGTTTCTGATTCGGCCTCTCGGCCTCTACCGGACCCGGCTATAGGCTATAGGACCGTCTATCAGAATAGGCCCTTGGGGCCTGTCTGTCCTAGGGTAGCCCGGGCCTGCTATACGCAGTTAGGGTCTCTGTAGGGAATCTGGTTAGTACCGGACCTGTATTTTCCCGGATTTGCAGACATTTCCCTCACGATTTTCCCTCACAGGTAGGTCTCTCGGTTAGCCCTCAGCCGAACAAATTACGAATCTGTCCTACCTAAAGTACAGCCTCGACAGAGAGAGGCTACAGGCGACCAGAAACAGCAAGTCATTGCAATTGTGGCTATGTAGGGGGTAAATGGCTAAGGGGGAGCCGGCTAGTGGGATCGTACCAGGACCAGGTGATAAGATGAGTTTCGTAGGACGGAGGAGGAGAGATGAGTTTGGCAAAAGGATGGAGTGAGGGGTGTGGAGAAGTGGGATGGAGGATCAGATCGGGTGGGGTGGTTGATAGTCTGATAATTAGTGGTAGGGGATATGGGTAGTGGAATGGTCAGTAAAAGAAGGAAGGATGTAGGTTTTGCCTCACTTGACGCAAAGTTACCTGGCTTGTGCCTTCTCTTGGGCAGCTTTGGTGGTCACATTCACTGTGGATAGACGTATTCGCCAACCTTTGTCGAAGATTTATCCCTGTCCAAAGCAGAAGTGGATTTGCCGCCTTCCCAAGTGGGTCGCCCACTGTTTCCCTTGACACGTAGAGGACTTCCCAGGGCCTGTTCCGCGCCTTTTCCGTAATTGGAAAGGCGGTTGGGTCCCTCGTAACTTTTTGCCTTTTTTCCTTTTGATTGCGAGTAGGGCCGAAACTTAGGAGGACCCAACAAGATCTTGCTGTCGCGTAGCTTGTTCGTAGTCTCCTGTCGCCTTCACCTCTCGCCTACCATAAACTCGTAGAGGATTATAATCCCTTAAAGATGCTATCCCAACGTGCGACTGATGAAAGGAACGGCTGGATAGTGAATCCCGCTTGACGTAGTGCCTCCTCCGTAACTATCTCGTAGTGGAAGCTAGGTACTAAGCTTTTTCTAGCTTCGACTCGTAGAAGAATCCACACCACATGTTGTAATCTCACCACTCGTGCTGGTATCGGATCTAGCCGCGTAGGTAGAGCTCCAAATATCCTTGCTCTCCCCTCTCTTTGTCGTCATTCCCACTCACCTCCTTGGTTCGTAGAGGATTCTCGGGCCGAGGAGATCAGTCTTCCCCTTCTTGCAACGGATGGTCCGATAGCTATTTCAGATAGGCGCTACAAAAATCACGTGAACACAGCTGAACATCTGCGACCTAGGCGCTGGGCAGCGCCACCTGCTACGTGGCGTGGCACCTCGCGTTTGCACCACTGCACTGCACATATTCCTAAGAAAAGAAAAACGAGAAAACAAAAGGAAAACGAGAAAACAAAAGAAGAACGAGAAAACAAAAGAAAAACGAGAAAACAAAAGAAAAACGAGACAACAGAGAAACCGTGACCCATAATTGTGATGCACAGACCCGAATTCGAATCCAGAGTATATATTCTCAGCGCACACAGACGAACTGGAAGTCTAATGGCTATCTCTGCTCCACGAGGCATCCTTGCTAATTTGTAGGGGCCCTTCGGAAATGAGACTGGACACAATTAGGACATGCACACACACACACACACACATGTGCTCCCAGTGTTGGTGTATGGGGTGGGCCCAACTTTTTGCCCTCTTGCAGTTTGATTTTCAGAAGAGAGGGGCATGTTTGGCCACCCCACCCTGTCCTTTCAATGTTTTTTTTTTTTTTTTGGACGATGTGCCGCATCACGTGTGTGCGCGTGCATGTGTGTGTGCCGCGACCCCGTGCACGGGATGCACTGCAAGTATGTGCAAAACTAAATTGGGACCGTGTCATCTATCATCAATCAAATAAAGAGGAAGAAGAAGAGATGAAGAATGAGAAGACAATAAAGCAGAGAAGAAGAAGAAGAAGAAGAAGAAGAAGAAGAAGAAGAAGAAGAAGAAGATGATGATGAAGACGGCGTCGGTGCCAAATTACGATTGAGGGACGGCCAATGCACAAGCAGGAGGCAAGGGAGATATTCTTCACATTGCTCGAAACGGATCTGAGGGCTCAGTGGAAAGCAGCAAGGAAGCAAATACGTTTCCGACCGGAGCAAGAGGAAGAGATAACAAAACTCTTTAATCACAACATTCTGGGCCAGGGAGCGGTGGCAACTATAAGTGGTAGTAATTTAAAGTTCAAATGAAGAGGGGCTTAAAAGGGTGCAAAGGAATATAAGTTAAGGGCTTAGGGTTTAAGAGGGAAATGAAAGTTAAAAAAGAAAAAAAAGAAAAAAAAAGAAAAAAAAAAAAAGAAAAGAAAAGAAAAGAAAAGAAAAGAAGAAGAAAAAGGAAGGGATTCAGGGTTATGATTCGAAGGAAGGGTTTAGAGGTTAAGGGTCATAGTCGGGTGAAAACAGAGAGTTTTTAGGGTAAAGGAGTGGAAAGATCTACCTCGTCGTTTTAGAATCAGTAAATCACGTTTGCAGTAAGACAGAGGGCTTAGGGTTTAGGGCTTAGACAGAAACGATGCAAATTATGTAATAGAGTTATAGAGACTTCAAAGCGCTCATAAGTGTTCCAGAAAGCTCTTGCATAACCATATCTACCCGACAGCTTCATAACTGAGAGGAGCAGATCTGGGATCAGACAGATTGGCAGGCAGAATTAGCACAGGCCAGATTAGGCAGGGGTGAGAGGGGGTATATCCTTCCTCAGGGAAGTAATCAATGCCGTCCTCTCGGGCCTCTCAGCCATAATGGGGAGGAGCGTGGGTGAGTCTTTTATGTATTCCATTTTGACTTGCCGGGGGAATAGGAACTGGACTGTCGCTCCCCAGAATGGTAGGAGCCAGAACTGTGAGGTTYTGTYTGACGCTCAAAAAAAAAAAAAAAAAAAAAAAAAAGAATAAGAATAAAAAGACAACGAAGAAGAAGAAAAAGAAGAAGAAGAAGAAGAAGAAGAAGAAGAAGAAGAAGAAGAGCATAAGGTAGACAAAATGCCACCTCCCTTCTTCTCTCCACCTCCATCACCATAGTCATCGTTCCTCACAAGCTCCTTGTCTTCGATTATAAAATAAAGTACCAATTGATACATTAATGAATGAATGAGCAAGAATGAATGTCCAAAGATCTCCCTTACTGTCTGCTGGAGGACTTCCCCGTCCAGGCTTCTCTCTCGCTTTGTAGTACACCTAACTGAGCTGGTAGCTAAGGCGGATCATCCAGGTAAATGCCCAGGTGTTCAATGGACAACGGAGTACTTCTATGTCTTTCCCGCCGTGTGCCGCCATAGCCACTCTTCATGGATGAAGTCCGAGGCCATCCTTTCCCCTCCTGGGGTTTTCCAGACGCAGTGCCAGCCAGGTAAGTGAAGATGAAGCTCCACCATAGCCCAAGGTAACTCCTTCGCTCGGTTCCCTCCTTCGTTCTCCTTCTCTCACCTTCTTCTCTCTCCTCCCAACTTCATGGCCCAGCTTGGTCTTGTAATACTACTCTCTATCTGGCTAGGCTGTTCTCCTCATCTCCGCCGTATCCAGAGAGCTCTCACTGTCACCCTCAAGCTCCTACCTCCAAATAGCTCCACCACTTCTCCCTCTTGACGGAGCAGCAGCCTTGCTGCTGCTGTGTTTCCAAAGAGGACTTCAGTTGCTCATTTCACTAAATAACATACTCTCAGCTACTTGAACTACAGTAACTTTCGGCCCAGCTATAGTAACTTCTGGTCGGCCCCACCTGTCCTTGGTTACGTTCCTTGAGTGAACTGGGACTACTGGAAAATTCCTGTCTTTGGCGGGATCATTATTGTAGCCTGCAGCTACCGCCAGGGCCTGAATCTAACCTAATACCAGTCTATACCAGGTCCTGGACAATTATCATTTTTTGGAAGCTACTGGAGTTCCCCTGCCTCACCTACCTGGGCCTACCCGAGTTGCTGAAAAATACCGAACGGGTCCTTGACAAATCTATGACTACACCTAGCCTTCTAGAATTTCTCGTAAGTCCCTCTGTCACCAAATTTCAAGATTGCACATGTGTCTACACGTATTGGTAGTTCTACGCCTGTCCGAGATACAGAAACACAGCATGGACCACAGAGTTGGCATGGGGACACAGACAAGCACACATCATCAGCAGGTCATACACACTCAGAAAACACAGCAAAATAGACTCAGACTCGTCAATCTCATCAAACGGGTGAAAGACACCAACTCTTTTCAGAAAATACAGATATATCAGTCTAAAACTGGGGAGATCATGGCGATGGAAACGGATTGACGTCACAAACTGACAGAAATAACGAACCATGAACTTCCTTCCGTTAGAGAATGGCATTACTCAAGCTGGTCAATAAGCAAATGGATGAGATGGACAATGTGGGCTCTCGTTCTTCATCGAACCTGTTCTCCATTCAGTCATAAGCCAGTTGCTTATGGAACTGAGCATCCAAGTAATAGGAATTTGTAATCTGTGCTTGTCTCGTGAACTGTATAGGGAAATGATTCAAGCATCCTTAGTAGTGCAAGAGAAGCCAGAAGACCTTCAGTCAGGGGAAAGTGTGGAGGTAAAGTCTGAAAGCATAAGCTCATTTCTATTTATTGCCTCCAAGTCCAATCTGTTGAGTGAAACAAAATCTCCCACTCCACAAGGTTGACCAGTTTAAGGTTGGACTGGATTGCCTTCAGTTGCCTCAGGTTTATTAGTGCCTCAATTGGAAGAGTATATGATGTAAGAAAAGACATTCAATAATGGTCTTTGATGCCGATGGCGTGAAAGAAGATCTTTATCCCCTTCTTTTTTAGCAGATTCTACCCCTGGATCATGCAATCTGTTTTGCTATTTTCAGACACCGAATCTTCATTTCTCTCCGACAATCCTGATCCTTTATCCCCTATCTGGACAATTTATGCTCTCTCTCTCTCTCTCTCTCTCTCTCTCTCTCTCTCTCTCTCTCTCTCTCTCTTCGCCCCCTTGCCCCCTATATCTGCTTGTAACTCCCTCCCCCTTAACTTCCCAAATGGAGGAATTTGCATAGTGCCCACCCGCTCCCACTTTGCTTTACTCCGCCGCTGACCACCTGAAGAACAGCTTGATAGTTGTCAACCATAGTCCATGTCTATCTTTAGAGATGGCCTCGCCTTCTCACAACACTTAACTCCACCTGGCGCAATGTCTGTGGAAACAGGCTCTGAATGGTTTTTGTGTGTGTGTGTGTGTGTGTGTGTGTGTGTGTGTGTGTGTGTGTGTGTGTGTGTGTGTGTGTG
>BFEA01000162.1:2428574-2449810 GCA_003427395.1 Chara braunii | reverse complement strand
CAAACTTAGCTGCCGCCACCCAAACAGCGTCGAAGTGCGGATGTGTCTCATTCCCTTTCTTCAGATATACCCGCAGGTCCCTGATAGTGCCTCCTACAAATTTTGTAAGAACGGCGAAGATTGACAGATCTTCGCGCTTGAAGCCGTCAATCTTGACATAACTGTATGCTAAACTTTCCTTTGAGGCTATCTGATTGAGACTGTCGAGGACAGGCGGCTCGACTGAAAAAGGGTTAATTTCTCTCATGGGCTCAATCAAATGGATACTTGTTGATAGAGGGAAAAGGAAACCAGATTTTGACTAATGAGTGTGCACTGCAGGTTGAATTGACTGTTGCCCATTGAATAGACGACAATTGTCGCTAGACGAGCAAACCCTTAGTTGCCATGTGAACACTGTTTGAATGTCATCCGAAAGCTGCCTGAGAGTTGTCTGAACGTTATCTGAAGTTTGCCTGAGAGTTGTCTGATATACTAAATCACCGGATTGTAGATTCACGCGCCACGGTACTGCAAGGTGAAACAGTGAGAACACACTGGAGGGTGCTGACTGTTCGAATGCTGATGGAGCTCAAGGAGGGTGGTTTGAGCACTGCGGATTTCATGAAAGTTTTATCTTGGCCTGTCCCATAGAGAGAAGGTGACACACTTGACTGATTTTTCTCCCCCTTGCAGAGTTCACATGGCGATCAACATGATGAACTCTAATAGATTATCTGATCCAACCGAGCGAGCCGAGTAGAATGACTGTAAAAAATGTCTCACTGATCAAACTCTGGCAACACTCAGTGTACCTAACAGAAGTCCGTCTTCCGTATGTACTGCGTGCTATCTCTCACGCCTGTCTTTTGAATATTACCATGAGATAAATCCCATAATCTTCCCACTCTATCTATTCACTTTTGCAATGTTATTCCCCGTCACACTCTAGGGATTCTCCCCCGTCCTTTATTACTATTTACAACTGACAAGTTCCCGTGTTCTGTCTACCACTTCTGCACATGAAAAGGTGTTGTGCAATTGCCCGTCCAGTCCATATAAGTAGAAAGTATATGCAACGATCCTCTGATTTTTCACCACCTCTAGCGCTCCCTCTCTCATTAGTCTCCAAGCATGTTCTATGCTCCCAATTGCCTTCTCCTCCCCACCGTCTCCTTTGTCCAAGTGGAGAGAGCAGGTTACTTCCAATTTGCATTTATCCCCCATGATTTTCTTTTCATTCTTTTACTGGGACTCGTTGCCCAGGTAGATACTACATAACCACTTAGTTTGTCTTCCCTCATCTATCTCCCGGACGTCCTCTCGAGTTTCCAAGGATAGCTATGTAAACGTTGAGTTTTAGTTTTGACTAAATCACCGTCCTTCTGAGTTGAGGGTTGGGGATGTAGACGGAGGACAGCACTGAGCACACCCTGACTCATTCCCTCATTCCCTCTGAGTCTCAGTGCAGTACCGCTATGCCAGGCTTCATGTCCTTAGGTCTGTTAGTCTCAGTTCGGTCTGACTCGGGACTGCAAATCAGCTGATCCAAATAGACTAACTTTATTTCCTCTTAGATGATAATGGACTCTTGGCCAAGTGCACCAACGTGTGGGACTGTGATGTATGCCGAGTCTCCAGGTGCTGCTGCCCAGGTAAGGGCTAGACCAATCAGAACTTATTCCTGGAGGTAGAGATTCGGAGCCCCGAGCAAGTCTTGAGTGTATTTCGGCAGGTTCTGCTGCGAGGGTCTTATATTCGGTACTGCAAGTCCAAATGTGGCTGGGCGCTACCTGTTCTGCCACTCGAGCGCCACGTGGTATCAACCTGAGTATTATGAGCTCAGTATTAGGCCTCCGGTATAGTCTGCCAGCACCTAGTTCGAAGACAGACTGTTTTCACAATGCTGCTCTAGCTAGAAATCCGACAGGGCTAGAGTTCAGTGTTTGGGTTTTCACTTGAAGATTCCGACTCTTGGCTCGTGACTAGTCCGTACTCAAGTTCATTACGACCAGATGTCGACCAGGTCGATACTCACTGTCGGCTTGAGTACAATCTCATCATCGTCCAAAACTCAAAACTCTGATTACAGGAAACAAGTTTTGTGTCCTTTCCTGATTTACTTGTGGTGCACAAATTTGCTCTACTTTCGTTCAAACTCCGTGTGACGAGATAGGAAGCATCGGATAATGTCTCAGAAACGTGGGTCTCTACGCAAAGTGGGCCCATTAATACTCAGTATGAGAAAGCAAGCTAGAATGAGGACCTGGTACTATCCATTCTAAAGGACGCCCCGGCGTCCGTCTCCCAAGCAGACGAATTGACCAGCTCTACCTTTCGTAAGAACCTGGACCAGGTCTCGAAGGGAATTGCCTTAGAGGCTCGCGCCTCTATCACCCATGTAGAAGTCAAATGGGAGTAGAGGCTACTTGAGGACAGATAAGGAAAAGCACGAGGCTCACTTGGCGAGGATCCTCACAACATGACTGCGACTCTGCCAGCCATGATGGAAAAACTCAAATTACTCTTCTTTGAGCTGGGACTTACCAAAACTAGTCAATCACCATCAAGTAAAAATTTAACAAGAATGTAAGAGACTTTTCTCAGCATTGTCTTTCTTTTCCCCATTCATTCAGGAAGGACAAAATCATAGAACATAACCAGAATTACCACTATGATTCCTTGTACTGGCAAGCTCGCGCATTGAGTTCAAAAATGGCCTGGATACTTGAACAACCGCCTGCATACACTGTCACCAGACTTGCAGACACGCACGATCACGCATTCATCTGTTCACACGGGCACACGCATGTTCGCATGATCTTACACTCAATTAATCTCAGGTCACAAACAAACTCTTATGATCGCTAGCGAGCGTTTAATCAGATGCACACATGTAAACCCACGCGTTCATGCACTCGTGTGGTCACACGAAGGGGAAAAGAAAAGTCGAAATCCAAACTGCTCTCGTGACCTCTACACTCACAGTGCTCAAGCAATATGGCGGAAAAGAATAGACCAAACTCAATCAGTCATCCTATGGGGTTCGTTATCAGGCATACAATGCAAGAAACAAGACCGTAGTCGGGCTTCCACCCCTCTTTGATTAAAACCACCAGAACAGGTGTAAGGAAACCGTCTTCGGACCCAAAACTGCAACCCCTCCTAGTCGTCTGCAAACCACTCATTCTGCATACCCGCGGTCACTTTCTGATTACTGTTAACTCTTGCATGAGACTCTCAGGCGATCGTGCCAATCATAGGTTCTCCCAACAGTACGACGGGATCACTCTGGTGACGATTGAAGAAGAGGCAGGGTAATTTCACATGCAGATGATAAGATCCGCACAAATGAGGACAACGTTACTGAACCAGATGACAACCACACATTCTCTTGGGCTCCGCTCTGACATGACCAGTGCCTGCTATGAGAACCTCATCTGGAACAGAACCATGGTGAGGTGAAAGCTCGTGACTTCAAACTCGGCTGAAGATCAGCCAACAAGTGAAAACTATTAATAATCGTACAATATAGCTGTTACCTCTCGAAAAGAGACTGTTAGTGACAACTGCAGTCGGGCAGCCTCAAGATAGCCCCGTGTATCACGAGCATCTCTTTTTCTTCTTCTTAGACTGGTAGCTCTGTGACTCCACACTCCGAGCACCTAAGGCTCTTCACTGCACTCGTCCCGCCAGAATATTACAGGTGACGTCAACGAGGCGGTCTCGTATGTTTGGCTCGCACATGCTTTCACGAGACCACTACTTTTTGACTGAGTCGCGCGCGGAGTTCGTTTCCCGTCCAATGCCCCGTCCTCACCAAACTCAACAAGGCAGTAAGTCGTGATGCGAGCCATGCACATTGCAACTGAAGTCGCGTAACAAGGCACTCCTGGTGCCCTAAAACCAGTCAGCGAAGGTCAGGTGCAGTTCGCTTCGTATACATATCCGCGAGTATACTTCTTCCCTCGCGCAGACCAAGCATAGGCCCAATTTCAGCCAGTATTCCTCCCTTGCAAATCTTGGCATAGCAGTAGGGAGCGACCCAGACTACCCAGGAGCTGAATGGGGATCACGCAAAATCCTCTCTCACCACACGTCCCGTCAGATCATGAATGACCCAGGTCTCGTCTGATCACAACACGTTTGCAAGAGCTGACAGTCGTCAATAGTACAACACGCTAGCTGTACGAACATCGCTGAGCCTTTCGAGCAGGCCAGTTGGCCACCCATGCTTGCACTCTACCCGTAGGAGCACAGTCTGACCACTTCTCCCGTATGCGGTGTTACTCTATCATCACAACCAAAACTCAGTCATGTTCTCTTTGCGTTTTCCCACGCACCATTCATATGCGACGACTTCTCTTCGTCCGTCTGTTTGGAAGAGTTGCTGCATTGGACACCTGCGCGCTCTAGACAACTCCCCTCTTCTCAGTTAGCCACGTGCGTCTCTCTTCTCACCCTCTCGCGCTCACAACCACCTCGTCCCTCTTTTGCTAAATCCAGTGAGCCTCAAGAATACCCACCGCGCACTCCGCACTCTACCGATCCCTCCCTCTCTCACTACCGTAAGAAGACCGTCTGCAGTGCCCCGCTTGTCTGGTAGGTGACGTCAACTGTCACATTAACGCACACCCCTCGCGTCCTCCCTTTAGCGCTGACTTTGCTCTCTCTCCTATCACACCTCATGCGCGTGTCTCCTCTCACAAAGTCCCACTGCACGGGCTCAACCTTGACGCCCCCGTCGCGAGCTGGCCTCTGGACCGTCCTCCGCTGGTCGCGCCAGCGGGTGGTTTTTGTGAACCTGGCCTGGTCTATTCCAAGATTGGAGATCAGTCTCTCGGTCACTAGCCTCACTCTCCGCTTCCGAATTGCGGTCCAGGTGCTGCTGCTCGTGCTCCACTGTGTCCGCCGAAGTCTCCTCCTCCAGGTAGGAAACAGTAACCCTCAGCTCGTCTGTAACCCCGTCTCTTCTGCATCCCCTCTCCGCTCAGTCCTTAGCCTCCGGGATGGCCAGCTGCAGCCTCTGGTCGGCCCTCATTCTCTCTTCCCTTCCCCCTTCAACGTTGATTTTTAGCCTTGCCTCCCGGTTGCAATGGCTGTAGTCCAGGATTGCGGTCACGGTAGGTCTCTCCCCGGACATCCGCTCCCACTTCCCGGTGAACTGGAGGTGCGTCGGCCTGTAGCTGTGCAGCCCATTGCTCTGTACCATGTTTGCGCCCCCCAAGACAGACGACTAACACTAGGCTACCCGCTTCCGGAATAGTCAGGCCTCAACGCACACACGCGCAAGCAGGACTGTCTCACACCCATGCCATAACACAGTTCCCCCTTCAGGGTGTCCACCACCAGCGCGGCAAGACTGCTCATGCCTGGATATCGAGAGGTTCGCCCCCTCCCTCTTTTATAGGATCGCCGCTCACTGCGATCCCGGCGCTCTAAACGAGGGGGTCAGACAACTCTGACCGTTCTGTACTTTAGTAATTTTGTAATTCATAAACTAATAAAGCAAGAAAAGAAAATAAAAACAAATGAAGGAGAAACATTTACTTTCCAAAATTTTGTGAGGCAAGTAGAGCGAAAGAGGACAGCGGAGCCGGAGCCCCAACGGTCGCCTTTGGAGGTGAAGTGACCCAGGTCTGACGCGATAGTCCCATAACGGGATACCGACGTGCACTTCCCTCCACTCAAAAACGTGCTACTGATCTATCCCTGACGGGTACCCGCGTCCGATGGTAAGGAGGGGGCTTATGACCTTCCACAAGGGGTGATAAGCTCCCTACCGAAGCGGCCGCGGGCTGCCCTCCTTTTGGGCCCCTCCGCGCGACACTCTGCCAAGCGATTCAGCCGTGAGGTGAAAACGAGAAGTCGGCCAGTCTAGGCCATCCAGCGGCGACCTCAGTTCAAATTCCAACCGCCGGCCCTTCGAAACGACTGGCTGGAGAAGCCTGTAGGAGACTCTAAATCATAATACTAATAATAGTAGTAGCAAAATCAGAAAATGTAAGAAAATCGTAACATCACAGTGGCCTGAAGCCACCGAATTTTTCCCGAGCTAAAACGTGGGTTCAAATTTGACGTTTTATTTTTCCTTTTGCCTTCTCTTCCTTTGACAATGACCTCTGCTCCGCGCACCTAACCCATAACTTAGCCAAGGGGCACTCGGCGCGCAGCAGAAAAGACCGCGCCGGTCTGTTTACTTCCGCGTCCCTGGGCAAACCCGGCGGCTACCACGGCCACAGGCCGGTAGTGCTCTGTACAGGGCGCCGAGCCTGCATGGACCAATGGAAAGCCCAGTGGCGCACCCCCTTTTGCTGAGGGCAGGCACCAACTGGACCAGCCCATTGCCTGACATACTGAGACTCGGGAACTACCTGACGAGCCGCGGACATCTGAGCTGGGGACAGGTACTGAGCTGAAGCCTGGTACACAGGAGGGCCGGGACACCGCGCCCTCCGACAGCGTGAGCCGCATGTCAGGAACTGCCCGCACGAGGTGCACTTGCATGTCTGATTTGAACCCATTTTCTGAAATTTGGCCCTACTACCATTTTTCCCATGCTTTGCTGCAGGAAATTCCAGTTGACGCACAGCGCATCATGGACCTTCCTTTAGCCAATATCCTTATAGGATAGGATTAAATTATTTATTTTATTTATTTTTCACTAGTCAATTTCTGCAGTATGGTATGACAGTTATTTTCTGTTCTAGTGTAGGAATTAGTTGTTTCTGTTCGCATGAGTGACATGGGGAGGAGGATGCTCAAAGGTTGACCAGGCATAGGGCTTGAAGCTCACCCGTCGTTTTCCAGGCACCAGGGCCAGGAGACAAAGCTAGGCTTAGAAGGGAATCTGGCTCCCGGAGGTTGGCTACTGTGGCTAGGTCTGTGGAGTTAGCAGAGAAGGCCTTAGCAATGATAGCCACCCAGGCATCCGGTCAGAGCGTTGGGTCAACACAGGTCCAGGGCAGTGGGCAGTCACTCTAGTGTCTTACCATGGGATCACAGCCGAGTCAGATGGCTGGTTCGCACTTAGGCCAACTACTGAACCGTACGGCAGAGGAGCAGGCGGTCTTCGATGCCGATGCAGGTTGTCAGCAGGCTGAAGCTATACTCCAGAATGTTCAGGTAGAAGAAGCAAGAGCATTAAAGCACCAGTACATGGGCACCTGGGACCTCAAATTCTGGAGGCGCGAAACGAAAACGAGGCCGCCGATCAAATTTATCAACGGTGGGCCCAGCGTTTGACGTTTCGGCCTCGTTTTCTTGTGGCGACAAGTTTCAGACTGCAATTCTGGGGCCGTGTACTTGTGGTTTAAGTAGAACAAACTGACTAGTGAACAGACAGGGCGATAGGGAGGCAGTAGAGGGAGCTGATGAGAGTAGTCTCGATGATGGAGAGAAGTTGCTTAGAAGGAATATGTTGGGCCTGAACGAGGCAGTACAGAGCCCCAAAGGCCAGATAGACTTCACTCAGTCTACCCTAGACAAATTGGTGTCCATGGTGCAGATGCAGGGAACTCAGATTCTCTCCACCATGGTCACGGCAGTCCGGCCAATGGGGCCACCTACAATAGGTCTGCCGGTAACAAGAGGGCAGTTTGTTCCCCAGTTCGGTATCCCTCAACCCTGTAGTACAAGTGCAGGTCCCGGATTGATTGTAGTGGAGGCAAATGTAGGTGGCTGCAAAGCAGGGGCCCGGACCATCGTGGTGAAGGACTTTGTCCCGGATGTAGTGTGACGAACCATTTTCTGTAACTACGTGACTTTCAGCGCGGAGCTGCCTGGGGAAATGAAACGGGTTGGATGGGTGAGTTGTGGGAAGATGGGTCGGGCGGGCAAATTGCATGGACGCCCTCGTTTCTTTTCGTTTTCTGTTGGGAGTTGTCGGATCGCTGTCGGGAAAATCCCGTGCCAACGGTTGGGTAGTCGCGCCTTGGCGAGCGCGAGAAATAAGTGTACCATAGCTTCTTTCTTGTTCTGCTGTGAGCGCTGGGAATTTTGGTGCGATCATCGCGCGGGAATATCGTTTTTTAATTTTCAACTGATGTCGAGTCCCCGCGGGCTCACGGAATTGTTTTTCTTTTCTACTTTTTCGGAATTTCCTTTTGCAATTAGGACCTAGGCTTGGAATTTAGGTACTCTGAATTTTGTTGCGCCGCGCTTGCGCGCATCTTGCTGCGCTGGGAACTGGACTCTAACTGGATCGCGCCCTTAATCCTGTGTAGCCGTCGTTTTTGGCGTGCGCGATTGTAACTGTATCTTTCTCCTTTCTTGGTTTCCTCGTTTTTACCCGCCTTCTCCTTCTTCCTCGTCGCGCATACTTTATTCTAATTGGCCGGAGCGCCTGCATGATCGGATCGATGCGTGGAGTGTGGCTACGACCTCCACACCGCAGCTTGGCCATGCAGACGTAGGCACTTCCTCTCTTCTCCTCTTGTAATCCCGTACCTATCGCGCAAGCATGCATGCTATAAATTTTGCAAGCGCGATTAATTTGCTCTCTAAGAATTCGAGGTTAGCGCGATCAGTGAGGGTCGACTAACGAGCAAGTTGGGAAGGTGAGTGAGTGCGAGAGTTGGGCGATGCGACGATCTGGTATCGGGTATGCAGGGTTGACGTGCGGGGCCGCGACGGACTGTGGCGCACGGGCGAACCTGGCTTGCATGCTCGAACCAAGCGGGGTGACAACTCTGTTTGATGCGAGGCGACGGACTGCCTGCATCGGGGGGAGAGAGAGAGAGAGAGAGAGAGAGAGAGAGAGAGAGAGAGAGAGAGAGAGAGAGAGAGAGAAGTTGTGGGTGTGGGATGAGGTTCTTTCCTTTGTCCCTTTCTTTCCTTTGTTCATCTGTATAAATTGGATCCGGATATGGTCTACTTTATCGCAGCCTTTTTTGGACTTCTCTTGTAAATCGCCTCGGATTCTCCTTGTCGTTCTTACTTTGTATGTATGCATGGAATGAATGTGAATTCCCTTTTATTAGCGATCCTTTCGGATTTCCGATCTTGTTT
Organism: Chara braunii; assembly: GCA_003427395.1. Lineage (NCBI taxonomy): Eukaryota > Viridiplantae > Streptophyta > Charophyceae > Charales > Characeae > Chara > Chara braunii. The sequence goes on along the minus strand of BFEA01000162.1, from coordinate 2,440,822 downwards.
TGCGATGCCTATCTCATCTCTGTCTATTGTTCACTTGCATGAGCTATACTCTCAGATCTGATTGAAAACACTCGTTATGGATGTTTGGGTTTAGTCGTTAACTTTCGATCACCAAGAGTGTTGTGAAAAGTTGACTGTAGTCGTTAACTTTCGATCACCAAGAGTGTTGTGAAAAGTTGACTGTCATGTCCCCTCCTTCCTCCTTTTCGTCACATATATGGCATGTAATGATCGGATCTCACCCGACGTAGCAGGGATAGGATATTTGAATGTATGCCGAACGCGATCGGCACACTGCACCAATCCGCTGTTTCTCACTTGCTCGGTCGCGTACGATCGCGATCTCGAGAAAGCCGAGTCGCCACGTACGCGCTCGCCTGTGTGAGTCAGCCTTGGACCACGTATAAGGATGCAGGGACCGAGCTTGCTAAAAAGATATGGCTGCGGAATTTCCCTCTTGGATGTCCGATCGTGAGAGCCTGAGGGACCCAGAATATTGCGAATACTGGGAAAGTGAACAACTCAGACGGCGATTGTGCGCAAGGGACTTTCACTGTGCCATAACTAACGATCCCAGGGGCCCCGACTACCCGGATACTTATAACAGGCAATGTTTCATATCCCCCAGCTTCGTCATTATCACGACCAGTTTCCCTCCCTTTCACCTCCTCCTTCCATAACTCACGGTGGTGCCGTGGAATTCCATAGCCCGCTATTGGCCCCGCATACCGTGCGAAAAGTGTCGACGGCACCAGGCATACCGAGCCTCGAAAATCGCTCGGCGAGCCCGAACAGAAGCCGAGCGGCGCCGACAACTGGTCGAACCGCGCGACCAACCACAAAGGCGAAACGAGAGGAGATGGTGATTCCCATTTTCAGGCTTGAAGATTAAGTTCGTTGACAGGGGTCATGTTGTTGGCATTTCATTCTATTGGCCCCGCATACCATGCGAAAAGTGTCGGCGACACCAGGCATACCGAGCCTCGGAAATCGCTTGGCGAGCCCGAACCGAAGCCGAGCGGCGCCGACAACTAGTCGAACTGCGCGACCAACCACGAAGGCGAAACCAGAGGAGATGGCGATTCCCATTTTCAGGCTTGAAGATTGAGTTCGTTGGCAGGGGTATGTTGTTGGGATTTTGTTCAAGAATGCAAGAGTGTTTAGATCTGTCGGTACTGTGATTGCAGAAAAGTACCCCGGGATCTTTAGTCTGGGATGCACTGCACATGCCATCTGCCTTATGCTGCACGACGTCTGCGGCTTCCCTTCCTTGCACGAACCAGGAAAGTTGGCCTTCCTTCCTTCTTGTGAGAATTAAAGCGCCAAGTACGACCCGCACCTACCCTCTTGCACTTTTACCCCTGAAACTTGCCACAGGAGATCTCAGTTCCGACCTGGGACTCCACCCCCACTTTCCTAAAATCCTTGGCACACCCCCTTTTTTGCACTTCCGGGTCCCCATCCCACTCCGATCAGGAAGTCGCGTTGGGCGTGAGGTTGGTATCGGAGCCGACACGTGGCAGGCTTCCAGATTAATACAAAGGGTATCGATCTGGAGAACAAAGGACGACCAAGACAGCAGAACGTGCCGCGACGCGATCCCGTGATAACAAGGAGTAGATCGGTCGGACGACGAGCAGCCCTATGAATGCTCATCCGGCTGTGAACCAAGCCCAAAATCAGAATCCCGCGCCCAAACCGGCTCTGCGGTCTCGAGCACCCATGGCTCCAACGAATCTGTATCTTTTTTATCCTGCACATCATTGAGCCGAAGCATGGTTAGCTACCTTACGTGCACAGCAGTATGACAACGACGAAGCTCAGATCAACATCCCCGCCAGATTAGGAGGGGACGCGCATCATTGGTTTAACACTTACGTTTCGGTAGATCTCCCAACTTTTGAACGGGATTTCCTGAACCGTTTTGACTACATTCATCCGGAGCAAGCTTTGTTCATGCTTAAAGATCGAGTACAAAAGCCACTCGAGTTTGTCACAGAATACGGAAACCGATTTTATAGGATGTGTTTGTCAAAACCGAGCGAGGGGAACAAGTCGGGAGGGATCTATTCATCGATGGGCTTCGCAGCAGGGCCATGAGGGCGAAATTGCAAAAACAGTTCTCCCTGGTCAACCATACTCTGCAGTAGATTATGTCGGTGGCAAAAGAAAAGGAATGGAAATTCGCTGCCAGCTTCCTAGAAGGCGAAAATTATCCTAGAGAAGGAGACTCTTCAGAGCTAGCTAGAGCAAGGGCCGAGCTGGCCGCGCTTCAAAATAAATTCGGAAACATGGGTTTTGTCTTTGGTCCCGTTACCTATTTGGAACATATCGTAACCAAGAAACCCGGGGCAGACGCAACCACGGGTTTTCCAATGCCAGCGATGACCGCTCCTGTACTTGTCGTACCCGTTCTTGCACCCCCTCCCGATACAACGAGCAGGGGCGGTGAGCCAAACGCGATGCTAGAACTGACCCGGACTTTAATCAGTCTAACACAAGAAAGCAAGAAGGAACAATGGAAGTTTAACGCTCAAATGGAATCCTTGATGTGATCGATGCGCCCCATTGCTGTTAGAGCTACCCTTGTGGCACAAGGTACTGCCCCCGCTCCACCAGTGGGAGGGATGGCAGCCAATCTGAGTGTCTGCTACACGTGTCATCAGCCGGACCATATCGCCCAGGACTGCCCACATAGGCCTACGCAATCTCGATTTGGGGTTGCTCCTGGGGCCGCAGCGCCAGTGGCCAACGGTCCAGGAAGGGTAAAAACGATGCTTGAAGAAATAGAAGGCGGGGGAAGCACGATAGCCCCTACCGAGGAAGCAGCGGAACTTATCCCGCTCGATCAATATATCGCCTTAGGATATCCAGGGTTAGGGATAATCGGAACCATCCGACCGGCGGATGAGCGGAAGGAAGTGGCCGAATGGAGACCTTCCCCAAAGGAAATGGAGTCGGGCGGTCCTTCCTTCGTAACAGGGGAAATCGACGTTTTGAACATTGTTCGGGCCTTAGACCATCGGATTCGATTGCCGATTGGCCACTTGCTGTCTATATCCGAACAGGCTAATGAACGCATGGTGCAACATTGCAAGGCGAACAGAAAACGGTTCGCTCTTAGCAAACTGACAATGACGAAAGGGAAGACCCCAGTTCTCGATGACAAGCTCGAAAAGCCCAGCACGTCAGATCCAATACGGTTGAGACTAATTCAAAAAGACGATCGTTTCTTACGCATTAAAGCCATTCCGTGGAAATCCGCGAAGTGTGACATCGAAGTATGGGGAGCCCCGTACAATGCTGTCATCGATTCTGGAGCAGCTGTTTTGGCCATATCACTGAGTAAAAATTTTGGAGTGCAATATCACTTAGTAAAAATTTTGGGAGTCCATTTTCCTAGGGGAGTGCTACCAAAATTTTACAAATTTGTGGAGTTAGTCAAATTTTGACTTATGAAAATTTGAGCAATCTACCCTGTCTAGGAAAGACATTGTTTCATCAGTCTTTTGTATCGACCATGGAGAGGTGAAAAGATGTTCAAGTGAAGGAGTTAGGCTACGATATGGAGGACCTTTCCATCGATTTTGAATACAATGATGGTCTTTTGCCTGTAATGGGATGTAGGTCAACATTTGACAACTTTCAGCTTGATCCATCAGGGATCATCTATCGTATGGTATCACTTGATAACAGGTCGGTTCACAACACAACTTTGCTTACACCTGTACCTCAACCAGAAACCTTAGCCCTGTGGGTTCAACATGTTTAATTGGATTTTGCCCAGATTTCTTTTAAATGGCCATTTTAAAGGACCGAGTATATGATGGACATTAGTGCACGGCATGAGGCTGTTAAAATTGTATGAATGCATGTATGCGTGGAGATATTGGGTTGAGTCCTAATGTTTGTTTATGTTTATGAGGATGCTGATGGACAAGCCACACCAGTGGCAATGAGAGTGACCACCTGATGTCGCACAACCCTTCTTGTCTTAATGATTCACTCACTTTATTTGGTTGGTTGTGATAGTCGAGAGCACTGCGAAAGTTTGCATTAAAATTGGATCCGTAGTGACCTGAGCCTGCAATAGAAGTCGTACGTTGATGTACTTCAGATGGGCTCTTGAGGAGAGATAAGAGAGAGAGGAGTAAGGCCCTCGTTACATCTCGTATTCGACACCCTAGTGTCGTGCACAACCCCTGAACCCGCGGAGGGTTGCATAGTCATGGGCATCGCGTAAGGTGTGGCCATGATAGTGGATCGTGTAACCATACATGGTTAATCTTGATGGCCTCGCTTGCACAAACCCTTTGCTTATATGATTTCACATGGTTAGCTTGTCGCTCACGCGCAGTGTCAGTTATTGGTTGCGAAGTTAAAAAGGGATTAGGCCTGACACTTGCGCTTCGTTTTATTTTGGAAGTAGGTCGCATGGTTAAATGAATGTCCTAGTCGACCGGCTTGGAGCCATGCTGGGGAGATCAGCACCCCGAGTGTCGGTTCGTGTGCAGGTTCGCTTGGGGCATATGACTGCCCGTACCCCCAATGCTATAACGAACAAGAAACGACCTCGACTGATCCATCTCTGCCACTGCATGTAAAAGCTCTCGCACGTGGACCAGTAGCTCGACGGGGATATGCCCCACCCAGGGATGGTGACAGCTCCCACAGGCGGAGGTAAGCTGTACCTCGCAATGTCCTATCCTGTCGTAGGAACTCGTGAGAGGTATAACTGGTGCACTCGGTCAGAGTGATGCTGCTCCTAAACGCTTTGCGCCCCGAATGACAAAACCTGCGTGACGTGCCCGGGAGGGTCTCTGTGCGGGACCGATGCGCTCGACAACAAGATACTTTGCTGATGTGCGACTTGCTGATGTGGCGATCTTGATAATGTGGTGACTATCCAAGTCCAACACATGTCTGAAGTCAAGATCATTACCGCCTCCGATACCACCATTACAGATTTTCCGAAGTCTCAAGTATTTCCATCCATCATCTCACTTACACACTTGATTGCGATGAGATCACACTTGCTTGCAGCTCCACAGAAAATTGGAACTGAACAGTCGCATCTAAAAAAAGTTGATGAAACCAGAAAAAGGTGATGAAGAATTGAAGGCTCTGCCTCCCTAAGCCACATGCAACAATTGACTCAAGAAACCATCTAGTGATCAACAAGTTCTCACTGGCTATGGCTGCACTCGCTGTCTCCTCAAGCAGTGTTGAAAAACAGCGCCCATGTAGTCTCACCAAGCAGCAAGAATATAACGAATGAATTTTGAATGAGGGTCTTGCCCCAACTTGTCACTTTTGATCAGCAAAAGCCTAAAACTACCAGCCAAAAAGATCCTCCCACTAAGCTAGGCAAACGAAGACTGTACACGGGACTTAGAACAGTAAGGCAAAACGAACAGTTGTACTTTATTTGGTCCAGGTCCAAATCCTGGGAACAGAAAGAAAAAGAATCTTGAAACACAGCAAATAGTTGGGCAGGTTACAGGTTCCTCACATCTGCCCTTGCGAGGTGCAACTTACCTCCGCCTGTGGGAGCCTAAGTTGTAATATCAATCCCAACATCTGTTCTTGCTTCATTCAGCATCCTGGTGGATTGTAATTATGACAATAAAATTTGTCATTATGTATGTAATCATCATGATACGTAAATACTAAATTTTGAATCGGCTGTGTTAAGAGTGACAACAGCTTACCCTAGAGTACTAGAAACTGATTTGAATCCATTGGTATGATGATGATGATGATGATGATGATGATGCTGATGTTTGTGGTGCTTCCTTGTGGGGCAACGTGACGTGTGGATGACTCCGGCAATTCACAAGCTATTGTGGTTCACTATTCGCATCACATGTTTTCTAACACTGCCAGTTCGTGCTTCAAGTCGACACAGTTGGGAACAAGGAGCTGGACTATCCAGCTTCAGAGGCACGGAGTAGCAGTGCCCATGTGTCCCAAAGACCCAGCAATACAGAAAAGTCTAGCTTGGCAAATGACCATGACGATATAGGGCCAGTGAGTGAAGTGGGCCCCCAGCCCTATCAGACAGAGGGTGGTGCAAAGATTCACAGTTGGGGACCTGACATACCACCAGGAGGAGAGAGGAATGACCGAAGAGGAGGGGGGATAAAAAATGAGGAAAAGTCATCCAAAGTTTCTGACACTTACTTGCCGAGCTCTGCTGCAAAGACAGTGTGTTCTGTCTCTCTCTCTATTAGAGATTCCCATCATCAGCATGGGCATCAAGGACTTTATGGCGCTGTGCTTGGCTCTCTTTCAGACAAAGACCAAGAAGAATGCATGGTTTGCCACGGTGATCCTGCCCAGTGTGCAGGGTTGCAGGTCATCTCGAATGCTGGGAATAGTGGAGAAACAGAGCTTAGAAAGGCACCGTGGATGGACAAAGCCAGTGAGGATATTCGCAATGCAAAGCACCTTCAGATGTCCCAACAGTCAAAGGCAGCAGCAGAGCTGTCTTCAGATGGAGATTCTGAGTGGGGTGATGAACAGTATAATCACAAGTCTAATTCTGTCACTGAGATGAGTTCCATTTCACCAGTAGTTGTTGGGCAAGTGGGGGATCATCATGGCCGTCTTGGAGCCAGTGTAGGTAGCTTAGGGCCAGAGTCATCTGATCGAGTCTCAGCTGGGTTAGTGGGTAGTGATGCCTTGGACTTAGAAAGTGCCAGAGGCAGGAACGATCCAAGAGTGGAGCAACTGGTTCACCAAGTGGAGAAGGAGATTCAGCAACGTTACCAAAAGCAAGGTTATCAACTGAATGATGAGCATCAGCCGAATGCTGGGACTGGGACTCCAACAGAAGGAACAGAGAACTCTGGTTCAAGCCAAAACCCATCAGTGAGACACGGTTCTGACAGGTCTCGGGTTTTGGAAGGGCCTTCAGAGGATGTGGGAATTCTTGGCAGCGGCACACAAAAGGAAGCTTCGCAACCTCCTCCGGACGGAACCATAACTCTGTCGGGGTCAGATGTTGTACAGGAGTCTTCTGGATCAGTGTCAGCTGACAGTGGATTACATAGAGGTCAAGTGACTAGTGGGCATGGCAAGACAGGTGAGTCCGTGCAGGATGCTGGTGGGCAAACAATCATACATAGTTCCACGGGTGCGTTAACTGATGTGAATCGGAGGGAAAGAAATGCAGCGGAGCAGTCACCAGAACAGGCTCTCATTAGTAGTGAACCAGGGGATGGCAGTGGTGAGACTGTTCAGGTTTGGAGACATAGCTCCTTGGCTAGGGGAGTAAATCAGGTAATTGCTCCTCATTTACCGGACAATTTAACAGTGTCCATAGAATTGGGGCCTAATGGGTCAGGACAGAGTTATACGGTGATGCAGAACGCTGTGGAGTCCAAGGACCTCGGTATGGGTCCTTCTCATGAACAAATAAGGGAACATGGAAGAAGCAGGAGGGAAAACTCTCGTGAGACAAGGCAATCCGTGGATAGAAGGGAGCATGATATGTTTCGAGGTGTACAGGAGCAACCTCAGCAGAATGATCCAGGAGGGTATAGGACAAGCCAGCAGTATGCAACTGTGATGGTCCATCGATCAAACTGGTCAACTGATCGAAGCAGTGATGAAATAAGCATTTCACTGCACTCAGAGAGAATGATGGTTCACACTCAGGGTGATCCACCACTCACTGCACGGCGCAGGCAGAGTGATCCACCACTCATTGCACGGCTGAGTGGGGCTACGGCTGACAGTAGATACATCGAGGGATCAGTCCCTTCAGGTAGGAGCTTGTCCAGGCCATCATCAAGGATAGGCAGGGATTCTGAGGATGCAGGTGAAAGGAGCAAGGAGCAAGCCATTGCAAAATCATCTTCAGCTGGTGGGCAGGGGGTTCGAAGCATTGGTAATGTGGCCTCCGAAATGGCGGGATCTAGTGGGCCTCCTAAAGGCTCCAGCTCTGGAGGAATCAATAGGGGGAATTCACCTGAGTCAATGTCACAGGGGCCAGGAAGGGACATGGGCCACCTTGGCCTCCAAGAACAGCAGACTGCCACACACAGTGGGCGGTGGCTGCCCTCCAGAGATGGAACTGGTGTGTCACCAGGAGTCAAGGATGTGAACTATGCTGTGGTTGGAAACAACGTGATGTCAGCAGAAACAAAAGAGGATAGTGGCAATGATGGTGGTGGAAGGGGAACTGAAACCAATAGTTCTGGTCTTCCAAGGTCAAGTGTCCCCAGAGATGGGGTTGCGAACAACAATCAGCAATTCAAGTATCTGGAGCCTAGGGCTTCTCCCACAATGAGTGGTGTGGCAAGTGACAGTCGCAGACAGAGCCACAATAGTCCCCAGTTCGATCGACAAAGCCCTGGTGCAGATAATGTGACATTACAGGACAGCAGAAGGGTAATGGGTCATGAAAGCCAAGCTGGAAGGCCCTCCCTGAGGATTGGAGAAGCTGATCACCCAGAAAACTCTGGATTTATGTTGGATGTTAGCCAGAGGGCATCCTTACCTAGTGCTCGAGGGCCAGGGAGGACTGGGGGTTCTAGAAATTCCTTGGGGGGGGGGAAACAGGAGGCAAGTTTGTCCGATAGAGATTTTATGGAAAGGCATCATAGCCATGGAGGAAGATCAACTCATCATGAGTCCACTGAGTTGACACAGCCAGGTCCTTGGGATGGAAGGGCACCAATGGAGAGGAACTCACCTGAACTTGGAGCAATGGTGGACTCTGGACCTGGCATTGATGGTCGGAAATTGGCTCCAGGGACAAATGGTGCAGCTGTAGAAGCTGATATCAGTGTTGACCATCTCGGAAGGAAGGTTGGAGATCGACGGGTATCTTTCTCAAAAACAGGGAGTCCACATGCCGTTGGATCCGGGCAGGCTGCTGCACCTGACATTGTCAGCATGACTCAGTTGAAGAGCTTGTCAAGTGAGTATGGGGGCGGGAGACTAACGGCAGAAGGGAACAAATCTAGCATTCCATGGCAGTCACATGGTTCTGAAGGACCAGACTACTCGAGAATAGGTAGCGCTACATCTGGCGGTCCAGCTTTGGAGACTATGCCTCGGAATCATAGAGGTAGCCAAAGAGAGGCAGCACTCTCCAGGGACATGTATGGTGCCACCAATGTAGATGTGGATGGGGTTGCACGAGAAGCTCCAAGCCCAGCTGCTAAAGAGGGACATGGGGCACCTGAGACAGTTCGCCATCCTCGGTCATTGAGTTTAGCCTCTCCCTCTGGCGGACCTGGAACAACGATAGATATGTCACCGAGAAACAGATCAAGAAGCCTTGATGGGACTGACAGGTTAATAGGTCCTGATGGGCAACAAGACCTGGGTATGAGAGAAAGGTATACAGGGACTCCAAACAGCCAGCCAGTGGATGGATCATCCACCTATAGAAGGGTGTCAACACTGTCAAGTGGCCAACGTGTTCTGGACATCAAGGAGGCTCCGAGAAGGGATATTCCTCCTTATGTGGCAGGGCCATTGATGATGAACTTTCACCAAGAGCAGGGGAGGGCTGCTTCTGGCATCAAGGAGGTTCATGGTGACAACACTATGTGGAGTGGCAAAGGTCCAAAACCAAGGCTCTCGATTACAATCAACACACCAGGGGCAGATGAAGCACTTCGGGATATTGCAAAGCTGGGAGGTGATTCAGGGCTGCATTTCATAGGGCGAGAAGCTCCTCCAAGTGCTGTTGAGTTACAGGAAGCTTGGGCTGTTGAAGCGAAAAGTGAAGGAATGAACAAATGGGCAAGGAGCGATTTGGAGAGCACATCACTACAGATGCCGGGGCAGCAGCAGAGGAGGAGTCTACAAGATCCAGGAAAAAGAGGGTCAGCACATGGTAGCGGGGAGGCTGCAGTGCAGGAGAACGTGAATAGACTTTACGAAGAGCATCACCAGGCATTTGTTGGAGGGACCAACTCTAGTAGGGAGGGTCTCTCCTGGCCTGAGACACCAGGGACCACCGACCATGGGGAAACCATAGGGAAGGCAAGTCATCATGACTTGCAGGGGAATGCGACAGGTGAGGAAAGAATAGTGACGGCACGAGAACAACAGGAGGAGTTACAGAGATGGCTTAGCCAGAGACCCAAGGGGGTGGAAATAGTCATCGAGAGTATCCAGATAGATGTGGAAGCAGAAACAACCCCAACAACTCCAGCAGCCTTTCTGGGATCTGGAAGTGAGTCCACAATGGACAGTCCGAGCACATTGAGGAGGTCTATGAAGGCACAGAGTCATGTTCGCAGGCTTGGGGACCCTACAGAAGCAGAGGGAGCAAATGATGATGGGCCAAGGGGAATCAGTGAAAGGCAACATGTTGGAATTGGAGAAGGAGATGAAGCTCTATCAGGCCATGATCAGCAGGCTTTCCAGTACGGCCATCCACTGGTAACAGGTGCTGCATCAGCCATAGCAAAGACTCCAAAGGACTCTGCCCAAGTTACCAAGTGGACGCCAGACTACTTGGACTATGGCTCTGACTTTGAGGAGGGGCAGACTAGAGGATTGAAGGAGACAAATGGACCCGGAGGGGGCAGCCATATTTCCCCAAATCGGCATAATCTTGCAGAAAGGTCCGGCGAGTATAGTCGTCAATTTGAAAGACACGACCAAGCCACTGGCGGTCATGGTGAACGTCCCATCACCAGCACTGCATCCCGGCCAGATAATTTGAGAAATGTATCTGCGGAACATAAGGAGAATGAGAGAGGATATCAATTTGCAGCCTCCGATGGCTGGTTGAACAATGCCATGAATGTATCGAGGCAACACAAGGAGAACGAGAGAGGATATCAATTTGCAGGCTCCGATGGCTGGTTGAACAATGCCATGAATACATCGAAGCATGACTACCGTCAGGAGCTTGACAGAGGGTCTCAAGGAGGGTGGGTGGTTGGATCATCAGCTACAGAAGCTGCAGCTGCAGAGAACAACGAAGAAATTGAGAAAATTCAGGCTTCTGGGAGGTCGCCTAAACGTCTGTCAAAAAGACTGGATGCATTGTCAGCATTAATAGACAAGCTTCCTGAGAGAACAGGAATGATTAGCACAATGCCAGAGTATCCAGAGGCAGTAAAAAGAAGCAAGGATCCTCAAGATGCAAAAACCGATGCCGCTTTGGATGAGATCATCAACGAACTCCACAGAATAGATGGTCTGAGTGGAAGGCCAAGCTATTCAAACAGCCCACGTCACAGTCCTGGTGGGCACAGTCAACCTATGCTAGCCTCAGCAGGCCCACACGGAGAAGGCATTACACCCAGTGCCATGCAGTACAGCTTTGACATAGCTCCGATCCAGGGTGTGGGGCCTGATAGTATGGGTGCATGGAGAGTTCCGCCCAGTATATCAGTCATGAATCCAGCGAATATAGGTGACCAAAGGTTTCTTCCTGACTGGGATAGTGGAGGTCGAGGACGAAGCCCTAGAGGAGGCCAAAGTCCTGGAGGGTGCCAAAGAAGTGAGGTGCCATCAGCAGCAAGGACATATGCCGAGGGTGACAAACTCGGAGGAATGATCGATGATGATCCAAGTGGCAGGGCTATGGGAAAGGACAGGGATGTGCAACCGTCCAAGAGGCGTTCCAAATCGAGGCCAGGTAGTGTGGACAGTTCAGACCCAATCTCGAGGGGAAGGAAAAGTTCCCGAGTGGACCAATTTGATGGTGGTTTGCACCCATCCAGGGGCAGGAGTGCAGGCACTGAACTACCGTCAAGAGGACAAAGCCGAGCAGCAAGCAGGTGAGAGGGTGATGGCACTTATGTAAATGAAGAGGTTGCGGCATGAAAAGTCCATGGAAAACCACTGCAGCAGTTGGAACTGTGATACACCATGTAGGTGCACATGCATATAGAGTTGCCTGGCATTAGTTGTTCTTGAAAAGTTACTAGTGCAGCATCAGCATCATTTTGTACGCTCCCAAAGTCTTAAACCACCACTAGTGCAAGGAACATGAACATGGACGAAGCACAGAAATCCAGAATGCAAAATCACACTGAAGTCCATGTAGTCAAAGCCAGAGCAGATATCACAATGGAACCAAGTAACCATCCAATTGAGAATGATACAGCAGAATCGTGAGTCAATGTCCAAGACCAATCGGGCAACACCGACAGCATAACCCAATGTAGCTCTCTCTCATGAATGGCGCCAGGTGCCCTATCTACACTACAGCCTAGCCTACAACTACAGCAATGAAAGCAACCAGACAACTTGACTACCAGCGAGTG
>BFEA01000162.1:2355722-2371405 GCA_003427395.1 Chara braunii | reverse complement strand
GCGAACGATATACAGAAAACCAAGTTGCGAAATCACACAGATGTCCAGGTAGTCGTATCCAAGCAGAGAGTACAAAATGCACCGAGAAACCATCCATATAGAGCAATACCAATGAAGTAATGAGCCAATGTTCAAGCCCGTAGGCCACCCCAACACAGTATCCAAAGTCGCTCGTCTCTGTCTGGCGCCCAGCGCCCAACCTACTCTGCCCGACTATCCTACCTACAGCTGGTTCACGCAACAGGCGCACTTCGACTCTCGAAGACCAATGTACATGACTGTCAACTCCACAGCCGACCTCTCTTCATGCACCAGGTACGTATCTCGTCACCCTCAATCAGACCTTGATTACCCCACACTCGCCTCCTTCCCTGAAGACCACCAGATCGTCCGCTGCACCCCCTGGCGCCCAGCAGCCCGGCTATGGCTGCCTGCGCCCCGCTGCCCTGCAGCGCCCCTCCTCACCACTACGCGCCTCGTCAGCGCCTTTGGCAGCAGCGCCGCATCAAGCGAGAGCGCAGCAGCACTTCCGCATTGCCAGCACTGGCCAGAATGCCTGGCCTGGTCTGCCTCACTTCTTTTATGGAAGTGGCAGCCTCCTGGATGCTGCGTGTGGCCTGGCTGGAAGCTTCCGGTTGGGCCTCAGACCCTGCGCCCAGGCCCGAGACTACAGTTGAGGGCCTGGGCCCTTTTCAGTTGGGTACGACCTGAGTCTCCGGACTTGGGCTGTTTGCTGCATCTGTGCAGGGCTCCCAGGTAGGTATGTCAGCAGTACTGCTTTTCCAAAGGCCGATGGCCTGCTTCCCAATGTATGGGCCCTGCTTTGTGTGTATTTGCCCAGACACAACTGTCAAGGCCTGGGCCAACTGTGCGGCGCAGCTTAGTGAGGCTCACGCATCTACCCAACCAACTGGCATGCTGCGAGAGCCTGAATACCCACATATGGAAATGTTGAATTTTCAGTTTTGACCTTTGACGAATATTCAGGCCCGCCTTCACTTAGGGAAGGCACTCGGCTTGCTGGGGGCCTTAGCCCAGAACATGTGATGTCTGATAAGGCCCCTTGAGGGCTCGTTCCTCACATTCCATCCCCCTTAGCTTCGAAAGTCCGCTGAGATGCTTCATGCTGGTGCCTTGATCTGAGGAGCTGTCTTGACAAGTTCCTCCCTTGAAATCCATCGATCTTCCTTAGGATCAGTATGATGCCTGAAATGTACTCTGTATTCCCTTGCAGGTTTAGGAGGTCTTTCCCTGCCAGGTGGCTTGGGAACAGGCGTATCTCTGTGATCTAGGATGTCGTCGATGTCCACGTGGCCATCCATGGTTGGGGGCAGCATAGATCTCCGTGACGGGAACTGTGATGTCTCAGCGAAAGGTGCAAGCTTGGAGGCGTGAAAAACAGGGTAAGTTCGTAGGTGACCAAGGATACGAATGACGTACGAGGGACCATCCAAATCATTCCCCACAATGTCTAAGCCTTCCCAGGGACCGAAATACTGAGGCATTAGTTTCCTAGAAATGCCAAACTCCTGTCCCAACTCACTAGCCTTGACCCAGACACGTTCGCCTACCTGAAATGTGGACTGTCGGGGACGTTTGTTCTCAGAAGCAGTCATAGCTTCCTGAGATTTCTTGATGTGTTTGACAGTCTGCTGCAACAATTTCTCATACTGGACACCAAATTCAATGGTTCCAGGAGTTGCAGCAGTTCGGTTTTCGTGCAGGAGGAAGTCTAGAGCAGATCGAGGTTTCCATCCTAGATGCAGCTGATTAGGACTGACGCCGGTGGTGTTGTGTACAGCATTGTTGTACAGGCTGGCGATGAGAGGTAATTTCTCATCCCAATCATCCTGGCTGGGCTAGATGTAATGCCTCAGCAGATGCTGCACCACACGGTTCATTTGTTCAGCCTGCCCATTTGCTTCGGGATGATTCCCATAAGTCATCTGAAGCTGGCTGCCCATCTGTTCAGCGGCCTTCTTTCGCATCTCACTTGTGAAACGCACATCTCTATCACTAACGATTGTCTTTGGCAGTCCAAAGCCACGCACCCAGTTGTCCATGAACAACTTAATGACATGCTCAGTCCTAGCAGTCTCCGGCATGGCAATTAGTCTAGCATACTTTGTGAACCTATCCACTATGACGAAGATGTGCCTCTACCTGTTGGAGCTCCATTTGCTCCCTTATAAGATGAGGCGGCATGCTGGACTGCACACCCGCCATCTGACTAGCGCCGAGACCTGACGTATTGGAGACTGACTGCGAGCTGGTCGAGTTGGACGACATGCCCTGACCAGAGGTTACTGCAGACGTTGCTGAAGCAGTAGCCATTGCTACCATGCTAGCTGCTGCCAACGCCCTTGCTTCGGCCGCTGCTGCTTCCCTTGCAACCTCAAGACTACGGGCCCTAGCTTCGGCCCTTAGTCTTCTCTTTTCTCCCGGTTGTAGGGCCTGGAACGCTCTAGGGATTCTAAGCAATGATAGCCTTGTTAACCTCCTATCGTCAGCTGTACCTTCATCCCCGGCTGATCCACTCATCGGCTAGGCAGACGCTGTCTGCACTAGAGTCCTTTCTGGGACCTATCGCAGCATACGTCTGACCGGTTCTAAAAATAAATAAAATGAAAATAATGCTCGGCGAGTTACCCAAACTACCAGTCAAGCGGCATCAACAGCACCTACACAAACTGTACACATAGTCTAAATCTATCCTGATTAGTTCTGCACAAAAGCTTCGAGAAGAACTGGCTATGGTAGATTACAGTCCTACTCTAGTCTGTCTGTTAGGTGTCAGCAGTCTGTCAACCAACTAATCAAAATAAAAATTAGACTAATGTGAGCAGATGTATGCACAATGGATATGATAGTGATGCACAATAGAGTTCACAATTGGAATCCCCTTCCCCTGTATCCAACGTACCTGTGAGCATCATCAAGCGACAGTGTCTAAGGTGTGCAACCACGACCCACCCCTGTGCCCAAGGAGTATGCTTATGACCAGCCTGCCCTTTGTTTACCCTGGCGTGCAACGAGCCTTACGTCTGACTGATCTGCCTGATCAAGAGGCAATTTAAGGACAGCCCCCGAGAGTCCTCAGGAATTCTTTAACGTCGCAATCAGGACGACGATCACAGCCAGTGGACAGTTCAGACCCCAACCAGAAATGTTTATAGACGGTCTGGGAGCGTCTCCGTAGGACTGGTCAGTCCGCACACCCCTTCTATTAGCGCAGCAAAGAGCCTCAATGGACAAAGCAGCATGGCCTGTGTGCACTACTCCCATGGGTTGGCATGGTGACGGTTACCCATGCTTCGACCAGTGCCCTTCAGAGGCACCGCCCTCTCCTGCCAGATGCGCCACCGGAAAGAATGTCGTCTCTCAAGATAGAGCGCACACGACTCCTTTCAAAAGAGAGGACACTCAAGTTGGACTCACTTCCTCATGGTAAGAAGAGATTGAGAGGGTAGATAAGGAATGGGAACAACGTACCTGGAGATAGCTGCCCCCAACCACAGATTTCTCACCAATTGGGCCGACGTGCATTTCGATGACCGGTCATTAGCCTCAGTACCACCCACAATGCAATGCAGTGCCACCTCAGCCAAAATGCCACGTCAGCATACTCTCATCATCATACATACATCCGCTGTCGCCACAGCTCCCATGCTGTCGCCACAGCTTTTCAGCGGCCGGCCTCTCCACCTAGGCTCCGCTACAACAGACCAGCGTCAAAGTATCCTTACTGCACATGAAGCATCGTCAGCGCACCCAGTAACAATGTTGCCGGTGCCAGGTAAGCGGCGATCACGAACCAGCTCTGATACCAAATTGCAAGGAATATGTGAGTGTGAACGATATGCAGAAAACCAAGTTGCGAAATCACACAGATGTCCAGTTAGTCGTATCCAAGCAGAGAGTAGAAAATGCACGAAGAAACCATCCATATAGAGCAACGCAATGAAGTAATGAGCCAATGTTCAAGCCCGTAGGCCACACCAACACAGTATCCAAAGTCGCTCCTCTCTGTTTGGCGCCCAGCGCCCGACCTACTCTGCCCGACTATCCTACCTACGGCTGGTTCACGCAACAGGCTCACTTCGACTCTCGAAGACCAATGTACATGACTGTCAACTCCATAGCCGACCTCTCTTCATGCACCAGGTGCGTATCTCGTCACCCTCAATCAGACCTTGATTACCCCACACTCGCGTCCTTCTGTGAAGACAACCAGATCGTCCGCTGCACCCCCTGGAGCAACAGGCTCACTTCGACTCTCGAAGACCAATGTTCACGCAACAGGCTCACTTCGACTCTCGAAGACCAATGTTCACGCAACAGGCTCACTTCGACTCTCGAAGACCAATGTACATGACTGTCAACTCCATAGCCGACCTCTCTTCATGCACCAGGTACGTATCTCGTCACCCTCAATCAGACCTTGATTACCCCACACTCGCCTCCTTCCCTGAAGACAACCAGATCGTCTGCTGCACCCCGTGGCGCCCAGCGGCCCGGCTATGGCTGCCTGCTCTCCGCTGCCCTCCAGCGCCCCTCCGCACCACTGCGCGCCCCGTCAGCGCCTTTGGCAGCAGTGCAGCATCAAGCGAGAGCGCAGCAGCACTTCCACATTGCCAGCACTGGCCAGAATGCCTGGCCTGGGCTGCCTCACTTCTTTTATGGAATTGGCAGCCTCCTGGATGCTGCGCGTGGCCTGGCTGGAAGCTTCCAGTAGCTTCCGGCTGGGCCTCAGACCCTGCGCCCAGGCCCGAGAGTACAGTTGAGGGCCTGGGCCCTTTTCAGTTGGGCACGAACTAATTCTCCGGACTTGGGCTGTTTGCTGCATCTGTGCAGGGCTCCGAGGTAGGTACGTGGGCAGTACTGCTTTTCCAAAGGCCGATGGCCTGCTTCCCAATGTA
Organism: Chara braunii; assembly: GCA_003427395.1. Lineage (NCBI taxonomy): Eukaryota > Viridiplantae > Streptophyta > Charophyceae > Charales > Characeae > Chara > Chara braunii. The sequence continues at coordinate 2,366,486 of BFEA01000162.1, read as the reverse complement.
TCGGCCCTGCTTTGTGTGTATGTGCCCAGGCGCAACTGTCAAGGCCTGGGCCAACTGTACGACGCAGCTTAGCGAGGCTCACGCGTCTACCCAACCAACTGGTGTGCTGCGGGAGCCTGAATACCCACATATGGAAATGTCGAATTTTGACCTTTGACGAATATTCAGGCCCGCCTTCACTTAGGGCGGGCACTCGGCTTGCTGGGGGCCTTAGCCCAGAACATGTGATGCCTGATAGGGTCCCTTGAGGGCTCGTTCCTCACACCTGGGATTTTCCAGGAAATAAGTTCAAATAACTCCTTTGCTAGAAACCAATCAATGGGAACACAAATATCCTAAACGGCAAAAGACTCAAAGCAGAACAAGCATATATGGCAAAGTAGAAAGCAGAATTAATCATCTGCGAGTACACCAAGAGTCCACACTGACACTGAAGTCTCTTAACAATCTTGCCTCCACTCATCAATACAACTGCAATGTTGTGACCGCCTATACCACTCTCCTACTCCCTCTGTATACACCGCCTGCTTCCTCTCTCTCACACACTCACACGCTCTCTTTTCTCTTTTTTTTTTTTTTTTTTTTTTTTTTTTTTTTTTCACTCAAGAGATGGTTAACTGAGGGTAAAAAAATAGCCCTTTTAGCGTCCAATTCAACCGAAACTGTCATACCGTGCTGACTTTTTGCTTTTTTCCTTGTTATTCTTTTTGTGTGATATGTACGTGCTTTAGGGTACGTCATGTGTCCAGTTCTTAGATGCTTGGATCAATAATGAAAAAGTTGGCATTTCGTTGAATTCGTGAGAGATGGTTAACTGACCCCTCGGACAAAAAGAGAAACAAGGAAAAACGCAAAGAATCAGCACGATATGACAGTTTCGGTGGAAAATTCGCTGGAAATAACGCCCCCGGAGTCTATCATTGCCCTTTGAGCTTTCAACAGTTTCTGTACTGTCTATTCCATCATCTTTTCATACTCAATTGCATACTCAATTGTTCCAAGTGCTAACTCCTGTCTAGGGTCTGGGAACGAGAAGTCCAGAGGAGTCCTTGACTTCCAGCCGAATGCAAACGGTTAGGTGTTCGACCTGTGGCTGAATGGATCACATTATTATACAGCCCAACTCAGGAGAAATGAAGCGCCTCAGAAGCTACTGCCCACTTGTCAGCTCATCTATTCAGCCTGTTCATTAGATTCAGGGTGATTCCCTGATGTCATCTTGAGTGCGGAACCTAGCTTTGCAGCCAGATTCTGCCACTGTTCACTTGCAAACCTAACATCTTTGTCACCAACAATGGTTTTCAGTAATCCAAAGTCCCTAATCAGTTATTTCAAATTCAACGATTACCAAGTTCGTCTTAGCAGCCTCTGGTAGAGGTATAAGTCGTACAACTTTAGAAAATTGTTAATGATAACCAAAATCTGTCTATTCCCCTTCCTGCTGATTACCAGCATGTCCATGAAGTCCATGGCCAAGGATTGACCTGGTCCCTCAGGTATGGGCAGTGACTTTGTTAAGCCAAGGCTTGATCCTTAAGCAAACCTGACTGATTCCCACATATGCTAATTCCGGGCTGCGTCCTCGGTTTGATCCTTAAGAAAATCCGGCTGATTTCCACATAAATGTGGAAATCACTCTTCATACATGATCACCAGAACCGCTGCAAGGAATTAGCATGTGTCTTCCTAACCCCAAACCTGTTTGTCTTATTGGCATTCTTCCAAAATAGGCTCTTAAGAGGCTCACTATGGGGCACACAGTCTCTCTACTCTCCCCCCTGCCCGTACTCAGAATCAGCAATCCCTCTATCATCCTATAGTCTTAACTCACCTTTCTCTCTCGTGCGTTCAGATGACTAATGATGTCACTAAGAATATTGCCATTTTCTGTAGGACTCTTCCACTTGTTAACGTACATCCTGGTCCAGATCAAACTCAGCTGCAAGTGCACCTAGAAAGTCTCCTTTGCCTGACAGTGCATCAGCAACCACACTATGTTGCCCTTTGACATGCTTTAGCGCGAAGTCAAACATATGACTGAATGACAACCAACACTTCAGCGGACCAGAGTGCATGTGCTGAGTTTTGATCCACTGGAGGTTTTCATGGTCAGACTTCACTTCGGAATATCTGCCATGGAAATAGTGTTTCCAGTGTTTCAGCACTATGAATAGAGCATATAGTTCCTCTTCATAGGTGGACCGTGCCAGTTTCCCAGATACCCTCTCGTTTGACATGTACTCGATGCGTCTCAACTTTTTACTCTCCGTAGCACTTGAAACGGTATTCACCTGTTCGCAGTAGCGAGTGCAGGTCCCAGGGCTCGATCCCTAGACTTAACCTTACCTGTGTACAGTATCTGTGTCGACCCCGAGAGTTGAACCCGTGACCTGTGTATTTGTAACAGTTGGTAGACTGTCGTAGGGTCTGTAGGTAGTAGGGGTTCGATCTGTAGACCTGTCGGGTAGGAGTCTTAGCAAGTCTAGAAGTTGTAGCTGTAGCTCCTTCGAAAGGTCAAGGTCGTAGCTGCTACAGTCCTGAAGGGTCAAGGTCGTAGCTGCTACAGTATCAAAAGGCCAAGTCCACGGCCTTCCGGAAGGTCCCAGTAGTGGCCTTTCGAACTTGCTCACGTTTAGACAGACGCAAGTGGGCAAGTGGTGAGCCCAACTGCGGTACGTCGGCAGTGGGACTGCATCGAGTTGGCAGTGCAAGCCCATGCAGTCAGCAGTACCGGTCCTAGCCAGTCCCAGTCCAGTCAAGCAAGTACTGCATGGGACTGTGTGCACCACGGGCAAAGGAAAGGGAGCAGACCAACGAGATACAGAAGTATAAATCAAGAGGCAGCGCCCAGCCATTCATTCATTCCTACGTGAGCCATGCAGAAGCGCTGCCACAACGACTTGTGCGAGGTGGTCTGCAGTGAGCCTGAAGACGAAGTGGGCGAGAGGGAGCTTAGCCATAGCGATAGGTTAACAGCGGCCATAGCCGCCATAGCTGTAGGTAGAGTGCAACGTGTGTGTGTGTGTGTGTGTGTACAGAGTATCGCGTGTGGGATATCCAGGGTGATCCTGTGTGTGCGAACAGAGAGTTGTGTGGGCGCTGTGTCGCCATAGCCATTGAAGCGAACTTGTACCTGAACTGCGTTCTTGGCTACCATATCTCTGAGTTTTGAGTGGGCGCTTGTCGCCAGTTTGCTGCGCACCTGTTTGCATGCATGTGAAAGTGTGAAAGATAGTGAGTCTGATTGCATTGGTATCAGAGCTGGTACCCGCTATTCCACGCGCGTCCATCGGTTGCGATTTGCATTGGAGCGAAGAAATAGACAAAACAAGAGAGAAGGGAGCTCATAACACTAGAAGAAGCAAGAATCAAGGTGGCAATTTACACCCCCCCTGCTGGGTTCCACTGCCCCTTAGGCCTTTCTCATGTCATATTTGGGTGACCCCCTAGGCCGCACGCTGGCGCCTTCTGTGGTGGCACCAAGGCACTATTTCCTTGGCGCCGTCGGGTCCCCACTTCCCGTGGCACCATTATTTATATATTAATTTTCTGACGGTCCTCCTTCAAGAGGGAGGGCCGCCTTATTTTTTATTTTTTTTTACCAAAACAAGCTCCATCTATTGGTGGGGAGCAACACCTGCTGGAAACCGGGTCCAGCGTCCCATAGATACAACCATATCCTCACAAAATTGGCACAAACTTGGAACGGGGCCCAGCGTCCCATAACGAGTACTTTCAGAGAACTTCATCAGAAAATTTCTACTAGAAAATCTAATTGGCCTAAGGATGGCATTTGGAACATGAGATACCGGGGCCATTACCCGGCTTTGGCTTGGAGCAATCAGAGTTACTTCAGACATGTCTATGACAACTTCATGACTAAGCAAAATTCCGAAACGACTCAGAAAACCCCCCATCAAACCACTTTACCTCACTCCGGCAAGACTGACTGCAGCGGAGCCACCATCTCTGCTGCTGCTATGCCATACTCCCATCCTACCAGCTAGCCCCCTCACTGGTAGGACGCGTGATAACCCACCATCTTCTCCAACCCACCTTATTTTCTTTTTGAAGAACCTGAGAACTCTTACCGTCGTTCCAGAAGCATGAGAATAGGCCACAGAGATCTTAAGATTGTTCCAAAAAAACTCGAAATCCCACACAAACCCTTCCAACGTTCTCCAAAACTGTCATACTCTCTGCCGATCTCTTCTAGGTCTCACACCCCCACTTCTGCTGGGTTACAGGGCAACGCAGCTCACCCCAGCTCCGACCAGCGTCGTCCCGGCAGCAACCCTTGGTTGTCCCGTGGAAAGTCCACCCCAAGACTTCCCCAGATCTCTCTACCAGACCTAACACTCCTGCATCGCAGGTTACAGGGCAACACCCCAGCACCGTTCAGCGTCGTTCTGGCATCGAACAACCGCAGATCACTGAGTATAACTGCGTTGAAACCACCTAGGAAGAGTTAGCAGGGATCCCAAAGTCCTAAAAGAACATTCCCAGGACCGCTAAGCACCCAACTCTTTTTTTTTTTTGAAAATTGTGGACATTGAGATACCGGGGCCATTACCCGGCTTTGGCTAAGAAAAATCGAGTTACTTAACAAGTTACTACGTCAGACTTCAGAAAAATTCAGAAACAACCCCCCCCATCAATCCTCTTTACCACACTCCGGCAAGACTTACTGCAACAGAGCCACCATCTCCGCTGCTGCTATGCCCTATTTCTGTTCTATGAGCTAGCCCCTTTACTGGTAGAACGCTTGTTTTCCAGCCATCTACTTGTCCCACTCACCTTCTTGAAGAAGAAACAGACATGTGCACAATTCCGGAAAAACTCAAACACCCCCAGCCAATCCCATATCCCCACTCCGGCAAGACTTACTGCACCAGATCCACCATCTCCACTGCTGCTGTACCCTATTCCCATCCTACCAGCTAGCCCGCTCACTAGTAGGACGCATAATATCCCACCGTCTCCTTCTCCCACTCACCTGATCTCTTGTTTGAAATACAGCTAAGAAAACGTCTGAAAAACGAATGAGAGTAAGCCCTGGCTGCAGTCATCCAGCAAAAATTCCTTCTCAACCCTACTCCGGCAAGACTTACGGCGGTAGAGCCACCATCTCCACCGCAGCTGTACCCTATTTCCACCCTATTGGCTAGCCCCTTCGTCACAGAGTGCATTATTTCCAGCCATCACAGCAACACGGTCCACTGCAACCAGCATCAAGATTGTGAAGATTTTTATTATTATTCTTTTTAAGAATCGTAGTCATCTAAGGCATATTTAATCCCACAAGAAAAGAAGCCGGGAGGGGACTTCTTCTCTCCTCATGAAAACTCCTACGCCTCTTCTTGTCTCTGCTGGATGTAAAAAGCTCACAAGAAACCGAACGGTTTTCTCCTCCCCTCAAAAAACGACCCCCTGCCCTTTTACTGCCTCCACTGAAAGGCACCCCCTCACCTTCCAGCCCCAGCTCAGAGCAGCCCCCTAAATCACCCCTGCCCCCTCAGCAGCATACAATACCCCCTAGAGTATGCCCCCACCCCCTCCAAGTGAAACACCTCTCGACCTCTCACTTTACTGAAATCAGCATCGTCCCTTTGTCCTCTCTCCCAACCGCCTCGGCTGATCCAGCCCAAATCAGCCTGGCCCAAAAGAGAACAAACCCACAAACCGCCCCTACCCTCTCAAGGATCACGCCTCCCACCTTGCATAACCCTCGCAGGGACGGGCTCCAACCCTGAAGGAGAGAATTCACTCAGCACCTATGAGCCCTAGCCGTACGATTTCACAACCAGAGACTCAATTATGACCTAAAACATACGGAATCCATATCGAATCAGATATCAAGTCAAATATCGAGTTCAAAGTAGGAGAAGTCAAATATCGAGTTCAAAGTAGGAGAGAGCGAACTTGAGCGCACTAATATAGGGATTTCAAAAGTTGGATCAGCCCACGTTGAGAAGCTTATTAAAAAAATCAAAACACAAAACACTTACTAAAAAATCGAAGCAAAAATAGGGATAAAAATTATAGAATCCATCAGCATCAACAAATAACAAGTTTTGATATCCAAGAGGATTTTGGAATCGGTTTCTCAAACCTCAGTTTAAGAAACGTATTGCAGATCAAATGGCACTTATTTGAGGTCGTTATGAGTCATCGTCATCAAGATTCAAAAACTAACTGGCAAATTGATTGAAATTTTTATTAGATTACCAACAAATCCGACCAAATCCCAGAAATCAACAATATCTAAATCTCCAACTAAAGTTATCATCATCCTTTACTAATTTCCTGCAGCACTTTGATAGTCACATCTCCGTAAGGTATTTCTCATGTGTCGTGCGGCTGTCAGCGACATCCTTGCCTCTTGGCGCATCCGCGTGCTCTTGACAGCGCCCGCTTTATTCAATAATTAATTTCTTACCCATCTGAACCACTTGGCATCTGTATTTTTAACACGTCGTGGACACGAACGTTCTGAGCATCCCGGGCTTGGAATGACGTCGTTCCGTCCCCGTTTGCCCCCTCTTTCCTTGTTTCGTGTAATTACAGGAAATACCGTCTTTCCCAGTTCTCTCCCGAAATCCTCTCAACTATCCCTTGGCCATTTTCCTTAGTCCAATCCGCGTTCTTGTGGCCTTGTGGCCCTTTCCCTCTTTCTCTTTGCGTCCCACTGGTCTTGGGTCTCATCTTGGGCTCTTGGTCCCGACGGTCCGAGTCCCGTCTTGGGACTCCGGGCACTAGCGGTCCCATCTTAGACAGCCGTTTGACCTTTTCCTTCTCTTTGGTCTCCTTCCTCCGGATTCCTCTGCTGCGCACATCCTTTTCATATAACCTGTCTCAAGGGCCGGGACTCCATTCGAGAACCAAAGGTTCCGAGACTGGATGGCAAGCTCGTTCAACTATGCTTTAATCAGGGTTGAGTGGGGTGAGTGGAGCTCAACTTAGCTCCAATAGCTGCAAACCACTGTCCGGTCAAGGTCACCCCAAACTGGAGGGTAATGATCATGATTGGTAGACATTGAGGTAGGATAGAGGGAGTAGGGGTACACAGGGGAGAAATTACGAGAGTGGTAGGTTGGAAGGGAGTCCCGTAGAAATAGGGGGGCTCTGCCACATGGCCGAGTGTCGAAGGTGACTCTCATACATCTTGAATCCAGCCTCTACAATAACCTGGACTTTTTTATAACATAAAAAAAAGGCCTGAGGGTTACTGAGAGGGACTGGGTGCACTTGCGAGACTTCCCAAACCAGGGGCGACACCTTCATCTGGTGCAGCCAGAGGATGCTCTGATCGAACATTGGGCTTTGGACAGAATGGGGTCATTCAGGCAAATGGCCGACCGTTCACTTGGATAGACAAAAATGGGATGTTCTGAGTCAGGATCCTAGAGGAAGGTAAGGAGAAAAGAGCATATAGGCCGGATATGCCAATTGACGGCCTGCCCCTGGACCTGATGGAGTGGTGATGGGTAGATGACAAACCGAGAGGCGGCAAACTGCAGAAGCCACTGATGTTGGCCAACATGAAAGTCAAAACGGTCCACAGGCTGCTTAGAGCCAAGATAACTCTGCGGGATGTGGTCTGGGACAGGTGGCGGAGGCACATGAACATCAGTGCCAACCTGATGCAACCAATCTGATGGTTTGGGGAGTGCAAATTGACACCCGCGAAGATCTCTTCACTTCAATAGCAGATTGCCCATCGCCGCCTTCCGACCAATGATTGGTTGATGGATCACACATGGTTGGAGTGGCAGGGGAGGGCGCTCCCCTGGTGCAAGAGATGTCTGAAGAGCTCCCCCACCCAGAAAAGACCTGAAGGCTGAAACTGAAGAACAAATTTTCCTATAGTGCCCCCCTGCAGTGCTGACATGGCGCTGGTGGGACAGAATATGGCATCACATGGTTCCAGGATCGCTATGGCCGTGGGAGTGGAGAGCACTGCTGATGGAACATTGCCCCACCCTCTGCAACGGGGGATTCAACGAAAATATGTTCAGGTTATCCAGACGGACTATCATGTGGACCTTATGGTGGCAGAGATGTTTGATGTAGATGGAGGGAGGGAGGGTGGAAGTGGGGGAGGTAAAATAACAAATTAAGTAGCTTTTGCAAGCAGCAATCAGGAACCAGTGGCAGGTGGCCAAGGAGAAGATGGACTTCATACATATGCAGAAAGACACGGATAGCGGTCTTTCTCGTTCTGTGAAAATTGGTTGGGAGGAAAGCAGGGGGTCTGGGTGGCAGAGGTAACTTGGTCAGGGGTTAGGCACAAAAGGAAGACGGACAATAGACAGAGCAGGGCATGAATGCCCCACGGACTATCAACTTCGCTTCCACAATTGGACACCGGTGAACCCCACTTTTCCTTTGAGGTCCCCTTCGGACTTCCTGGACCCTTTCCCCCCGCATCCGATGTACATTGAGGAAATTCTGGGGGATGGATGTGGGTAAGCCAGACAAAGGACCACACTGGTGCCCCCAGTGTTCCTGCTTGTCTCCGCACTCTTGACTCCCCTCATAAGGGAGTCTGTTTCTACGTTGCTGGGCTGCTGGAACTGGTCTCCAGTCTTGATGTTCTTTTTTTTATTATATATCTATTTGCTGGCTTGTGATGGGGTGTGAACCGACAGTCTGTAGAGTTTTCCATCTGGTGTGGGTGAGTGATAATCTACTTTGATTTTGGTTAAGGTAGATTATCATTTACAGTGTAATCAGTGAGGGGATTCTGCAGACTGTTGAGGGTTCAGCCTCCTGATGAGTCGGTGAAACTCCGACGAAACAGTTTGTCACAGCCCCTCGTTTGTTGTCCTCTTCTCTCTCTCTGCCTACGGTTTACCGGGCAGCTCTATTTGTGACGATATATATATATACATATATATACATATATATATATATATATACAGGGTCACCAGCCCGTACGCACGGAGGTCCCCGGGCCGACCTCCGTACGTACGGGCGTACGGGGTCCGAACCTCGCGGCGTTCGGCCCCCGCCAAAAATTATTTCGGGGCCAAAAAATATTTTTTTTTTCTGAATTTTTTTTTGTGAGTTCTCTATGACGTGAGGTACCCGCCTATGAATTTTCAAGTCATTTGGCTCAGCCAAATCCTACCCCTTGAGCGCGAGCGGCCCGCGGGGGGAGGTTGTGTTCCGCTGCGCACCGGAATCGGGCCGAAGTTTTGATCCGGGCCGGCGGATGAAGGCGATCGAGGGAGGGGCAGTGTGCAGAGCGGTGCGCGTACCGAATTGTTAGCAACGAGCCAAAATGCGAGAGACCTCGCCCATCGGGCAGGGCGGCGGCGAGCATTAGTGCGAGGGAACATCTGGAAGCGCCTGTCATCGGATAGCAAGAAAACGTCGTTTTGTGACGCGCCCCTTTTTGAATTTTCTTTTGCCATTTTTTTTTTTTTTTTCCCTTCTTTTCTTTCCCTTTTTCATTTCTCTTTTTATTTTGCTGTTGTCTTCTTGGCGTTTTTGGCGGCTGGCGCGGGTGGCGACAAGAGGGCCTCGGGCGGGAAAATGGAAAAAGAAAGAAAAGTTCGAGGGCGGGCCTGCCTGCCCGCCCACTCACTCAGTCATGCACACAGACACCGCCACACACGCCCCCACACACTGCCCCACACTGCAACACCGCCCACCCCCATTTTTGTCATTCTTGCACGTGTTGGCCAATGGGAAAAGTATCCCAACTTCCGAGATTTTTTGCGCTCAGAAGGATAACTCCACAACTTTGAAAATTGATAGGCCTGTAGACTGGGTCGTGATCTTTCTACGAAAAATATTTAAAAAAATTAAAAACATATTTAAAATCGTGAAATAAACGCCGCGCCAATTCGTCGTATATTCATTTTTTGGGGTCTTTTGCTGCTGTATCATGTGACGGCCAACAGGAAAAGTACCCCAACTTTCGCGATTTTTCGCGCTCAAAAGGATGACTCCACAACTCTGAAAATTGATAGGTCTGTAGATTGGGTTGTGATCTTTCTATGAAAAATATTTTAAAAAATTAAAAAAATATTTAAGATCGTGAAATAAATGCCGCGCCAATTCGTCCTATGTTCTTTTGTTGATTTTCGTTCCCCTTCGAAGTTTGTCGTTTCCCGCTGCCACGGCCTTTTGTTTTCTTCTGTTTTCGTCATGTCCCGCTTTCGTGGGCTTTTTTTTTTTTTTTTTCATCGCGGGCTTTTTTTAATTTTCTTGGAAACCTTTTCTTTCCTTTTGTTTTCGTTGTTTCCCGTTTCCCTGCCGCGGCCTTTTATTTTTTTTTATGTTGTTGGAAACCAAGCGTTCGTCGTTCCCCTGACTTTTGTTTTGTTGGTTTTTCGGGCGTTCGTCGTTCCACTTCCTCTCAGTTTTGTCACTTTCGGCAAAACGCATGGGGCGGGTGCACGCACCGGCCTGCACGGCACCCCCGGTGCGTGCACCCACCCACTCACTCACCCGCCTGCGTGGCACCCAACCACTCACTCGCCTTCAAGTAGCTGCACCTCCCTTTCTCATCGCCCCCAACCCCTCGCAGAGTAGCAGCAGAGGCTATGACCAACATTCTCCCACACACCGAGAACCTACCCACTGAGCCACTACAAGCACCTTCCCACTGAGCCACTCCAAGCGCCTACCCACCCCACCACTCCAAGCACCTACTGGCCCAGCGACTCCAAGGCTTAGCACCTACCGACCGAGCGATTCAAGCACCTACCATCCGAGCCACTCCAAGCACCTGTCGACTGAGCCATTCCAAGC
>BFEA01000162.1:2275452-2292167 GCA_003427395.1 Chara braunii | reverse complement strand
CATCACCCGGTTCAGCCGGGCGGACCTCCCCGGGCCCAACCGGCCAGGGTCCGCCCGGCCGGGCACCGGCCCAGCCCAGTACTAAATAATACTAATCTATCTTGTCCATAACTACTCTGAGACTCTTAGAATGGCTTATTTGCAAAGTGACCGATTTGGAGAGACAGACATGAATATTATTTGCAGCACACAGAGGTGACCCTCTTTGACCACGAACTTGACATAAAAGGATTTCACTGCAAGCTTGGGTCTGATATCTGATAAACTCGACAGGTAAATGCCCTGACCTGGATTAGAGGCCAAATAAAACCAGCACCAATCCTTGGGATTGGTATCCTGAATTGTCATTGTTTTCTCACCAAAAGTGCAGCAGTGGGTCTGTAACGCTATTGAGGAGGTAACACGGATATGGAACAGGGAGCGAATAGGCACCATTCTGCAGTAGATCGTTATTGCGTCCACCATGAAACTTTGCTGGTCATTTGAATGCTCTGCAAATCTGTAACAGCTCAGAGCTCCCTCCGGCATTTGGCTGAGGTTGACAGTGGGACACTATGCTGGTTTGACTTCTCCATATCCGAACTTTGTATGCTTTCGTGTAGAGTTGGAGGTCATGTACTAGACTAGGTTGTACTAATGCTACTCAGAGGGAACGCAAGAGAGGAGTTTGAAACTGTCAGTCATCTGGGAGAAATGGTCGTGACTTCTTCACCAGTCTACATTGGGAGCTGGTTATCTGAGCTCTGCTGCCGGTTCTGTTTAGCGCAGGTCTAGAGACCCTCTTATTTCATTGCAGCTGCTACTGAAAGGGTCTGCAGGAGGCCTCATCATTCTGCGCCACTGTGGCGAAAGTGGGAGTGTTCATGGGCGATGTTTCTGAATAGCTGCCTTTTTTTTTTCTTCAATAAATCAGGTCCTTATGGTCCTGGCTCCGTATCCATTCTGGTGAGCGTCATTCCTGTTCCTTCCTTTTTTTTTTCTGTTTTTTTTCTGTTTTTTTTCTTTTTTACAAGAAGGTGCAGTTTTATTATATGTCCAAAGACTCCAAACAATGAGGCCGGGAATTTCTCAACATCTCAACCCGGAGAGTACTGGGGCCGTTACCCAGGTGGACTTGTGCTGAAAACCGGGTCCAGTGTCCCATTCACTGCAACCAGCAAACACAAACTGGACAAAGCAAGGCTAAAACAGAAATAAAGGAACAAATAATACCTCTATTTATCCCTACAGATCCGTAAAATCCCCTATCGCTTCCTTCAGCATCTAGGTTTCTTGTCTTTCAATCCTAATTATTTCTTCCTATGGCGCCCTTAGTCCTTTAAACCCTAAAGCTTGCTCGCCTCTAACTTTATACTTAACTTCTACATCCTAAACTCCATTAAATATACTTCTGCATCCTAAAATGCATTAAATAGAACTTTCCTTCTCCTACCTGAACTTAACCTACTGGAATTACTGAAGAGAAGCATTTTAGTTCCTCTCCACGTAAACTGTAGTCTGGTGTCACGTATAGCTGCCACCTTTCCCTGGGCCAGCACTCTTTGTGTGAATCGGGCCTTCAACTGCTGCTCTTGATCTGGGCATTGGTGGATCTGTCTCTGTATTCGTTTCCATTGTGCCCAGAGATCTGTTTCTAGTACATTGTAGAGGACCCCGCATGCTTCTTGCTGATGCATTGGCCTCTTCTCAATAGCAATCTGACAACATCTCTTCCATATTGCCCGTAGGGTATACTGCCTTATTAGTTGGAATATGATATCTCGTATGGCTGCCAGTTCCTTGGCAAGTCATGCATGGCCTAGCAGTATGGTTGCTTTGCTCTCAGGGAATGGTGATGACGTGATTTGTCCCCAAAGGAACTTGGCTTTCTCCCATACGGCCGCTGCCTCGGGGCATGTTAGAAGACAGTGTAGCATTGTTTCTGGGTCTCTCTCTTGACAGACTACACACTGTGCGTTGGCTGGATCCCTCTGTGCTCGGCTCCTGCGTTCGTTTAACCAGTTCTTTACCGGTAGTGCCACGGGGGCTATTAGCCACTGCAAGCTTCTGACGCTTACAATGCGCATCATGTTGATCTGTATCCACAGTATTTTGGGTAGCTGCTCTGGTTTAACTCCCACTTTGTTTTCCCATCGCTTGGACAGCGCAGGCGCTAGTGGGTAAGACCTTCCTCTCAGTCTGTAGCCAATTCTCGTTGTATAGTTTAGAATGTTGATTCTTCTGGCCAACCCAGTTCTTCCTCCTCTAAGATTCCATGCCCATTCTGCGGGGTCCACCTCCAAATCCACCAGTGGTGTGGTTGGACTGTAGATTGTGAATTCGTCAGACTCTACCACCCTTACTTCACGCAGGTGTTGAAGTTGGATGGTGATCAGCGTTTCAATTGTCTGGTCCAACTGGCTAGTGGTACTTCCCAGGCGCTTGATCTCGTACATATCTGCAACCACCCATTCCTTCCTTACCGGTTCCTGGTTCCAGACTCTGAATGCAGTCTGTGGTTCCTCTTCCTGCTTCCATGTGGCCCAGTCCCCGAGTTCCTCACTGGGGGTCCTTTCGGAGCAGTCTTGTCAATTCCTGCGGTATGGCCTGAACGAAGTCGTTAAGATGTTCTTCTAGTTTGTGGCTTCCTTTCAGCTGCGCTCTGAGTTCTCTGCTTGTCTTCCATCGCCGGTTGCTGTCCTCCCAGTGGTGCTTTATTTGCCACACGCCATGTTCCACCCGTTTGCCCCATTTGGTGTCCCTTATTGTGAGGGTAAATGGTTTCCCCTGGGCGTTCCTGATTCCTGGGTTGCAAAATAAGGGCTGGCGCAGAACCTCCTGTCTTGTACGAGGCTCCCTGACTCTTGCTGGGAAGATGTCCTTCCAAAGTTTGACCATTTGGCTCCAATAGAAGGTCTCCCTTATGCCCTCCTCCATACCTACCTTGGCCCAGCTGCTGCACATTACCCATAATAGACCGGTCATATTGGTCGGGGTTTCATATTTAGCCAGGCGCCTGATGCGGTCCAGGGCCAACGAGACCCAGGGCAGCTTTTGATGGGTGATCAGCTTGATCACCCACTTGGTTTGTAGGGCCTTAAGTTGTTGATCCGGGTCCAAGATGCCCAAGCCTCCCTGTTCCTTCGCGCGGGTGAGTGTTTCCACACCACTTTGGAGATGAAGTGAGGTTTGGTTGGATTTGCGGTCCAGAGGTAGGCCGCTGCACATCTGTGCAATGCAGAGGTTGTCTGAGGTGGGGGAGACCAGATTGTCCCACCTTACCACAACATCAAGAAGATGGACGCGTTAAGTAGGAGCACCCTTCCAAAAATTGATGTGTATATTGCAGACCAGGCCGACAGTTTGGCCAGTATCTTGGTCATTAATTCACCCGGCATGGGATGATGAGGACCTGTCTTAGCGATCTTGATTCCTAGATACTTCAGCGGTGTTCGCGCTGTCACCCATTGTAGTCCCTTCGGGTTGATGGTGGGGTTTGGCCCTTCTTCTTCTTGGTCTATTAGCCACCAGCCCACGGTCTATGGCAAATTTATTTTCATTTCCAATGCTAGCTGAAAGGCTTCCATTGCCCGCGTGAGTGCTTGGAAAGATGAATCCGAGGCTCTGATCAGCACTGTAAGATCATCTGCGAAGAGTATAGTTGTCGGCAAGTAAACTAGCCGGCGTTGCGGGTCTGGTGTCGCGACGAAGCATTGTATTGATGGATCTTAACGGAGGAAGGAGGCTATGACTTCCATAATGAAGAGGAAAATTGGCACTGCTAACAGATCCCCATGCTTGACCAACCTCGACGTTTTATATTTTGTTGAAAGATGACTGTTAACGTGCACCTGCCTGTGCGCATCATTATGCATGAGTCTGATCCATTTTCAAAATTTCGGGCCTACACCCATCCTTTCCATGCACTGCTGTAGGAAGCTCCAATTCACCTGATCATAAGCCTTTTCAAAGTTGAAAAAGAGAATTGCCGCGTTGATCCTTTTGTCCCTAATATAGTGTATCGATTCAGTCAATGCCATAACGTTATCGAGGATGAAGCGCCCTGGGATGAACCCTGTTGGATCTAGATGGAAGCACCCTTCCGTGACCACACGAAGTCTGTTTGCCAGGGCGTTGGCCACAATCTTGTTGTCAGCGTGAGAAGAGTTATTGGCCTGTAGTTTCGGATGTGCGTCGGGTTTCCTTTTTTGTATAGGAGCGTGACAATTCCCATGGTTGGGTCTTGTCCCAGCCCCTCCCTTTGTCATGCTTGCTCGAGGAAGGCTTCATATTCACTGCCCAGGATGGGTCAAAATTCCAGTTAGAACTCCTTAGTCAATCCATCTCTTCCGGGGGTCTTATTAGGCGACATGGACTTGAGGGCCTTCAAATTCATCGTCCAAAATTGTCAGGTCTGCACTGCTGACAAGGCGCCAATTCAGCTGCCTAGGTCGATAGTGCCTACCATAGTCGAACGACCATTCCAAAGGGTTAGTATGGATACCACCGATATTGCTGTACCCCCTGGACCGAATAGCTGTGAGTATCTGCGAAACACCCTCGGCGGCGGACAAGCATCGGCCGCAGCCGAGTCCGCGACCCCCGCGGATGCGTCCGCGCGGACGCGCCACTTCGCGGACACGTGGCAGATGTTGGGGAGGGGGGTTGGGGATTTGGAAAGCGCCATGGGGCGGCGCTTGCAGCTTGTGACTGAGAGATTGTAGGCTCGAGATACGCCAAGAACTTAGACCATGCTTGTTGTCTTGGATGTTCGCCTTCTGTTGACTTGTAAAGCTTGTTGTAGAAATCATGAGCTATCGCTACCATTCCTTTTGTGCTGGTTGTCAGCCCTTGTGGTCCCTCCAGTTTTTCTATCGATGCATTTCTGCCTCTGTTCTTAATTTTCTGGAAGAACTCCGTTATTCTTTCCCCCTCTTCCCACTCCTTCACTCTAGCCCTCAGTTGCAGGCCCTAGGTTCTCCATCTTTCCCAATCTCCTAGTTCTGATCTTGCCGCCTCCAAAGTCCTCTCATACACGTCCGTGTTGGCGTGCCTGATGAGGTTTTTCTCTGCTATTCTGATGGCTTGTTGGAACTCTTGCTCTCTCCTCTTCCTTTTGACCGCTGGTTGTCTCGCCACCACCACCGTTGCCTTAGAGAGAGAGAGAGAGTTCATCAGATCCGGGAAGGACTGTGTCTCCGGGTTATGAGATAGGCAAACTTGTAGGATTGCCTGTCTCAATTCGGTAAGGCCCGAAATATAAGGTAAATCCCCTATTCCCACTACATGAATCATACCAGTTACATCGAGTGAGGTCAAGAAATAGTCGATTTGTGACGCCGAGATGTGTTGACTACGATTCCTTTTGTACTAAGTAAATTGCCTCTCCTCTGGAAAGAATAATCTAAAGGGTCTATCAGATCACTACCCGCCATCATGTTGTGGATTGGGAGGGTCTCCTCTCCTGCCAATCCTCTTCCCCTTGCCTATTGCCCTCTGACATCCTATCTAGATTAGGGTCTAAAGCGGTGTTCCAGTCGTCTACTAAGATGAGGTGCCTGACGGGGTCCAATATAGACAATGTAGAGTTAGGTTTCATAAGGGTAAATAAGCTCAAATTAGTTAAACACAAGTCAACTTTGGAGACTTCCATTACTCCACAGGTCGTTGTGAAATCTCCGCCAACGAGGCCTGTGTTTTACATATGATTTTCTTTGTTGACAGGAGAATCATACTGATCATGTAAACAAAGACCCTTAATACAGGCGTGATCCTAAGTGCAACGAAGTTGCCTCTACCAAGAAAATTTGGGAACGCCTTCAACTTTTTTGTCTTTGTGCCGACACGAGGTGTGGCGTCAGAGTTTCCATAGTACATGAAAATGGAAGGGAAACAGTCAATAGGTTTGCTGTCCACCAGCTGCGCACTCTGTTGAAACCCGTTGGGACAGTAGACTGCCAACAGGGTGTATGGTTCATCGTGGAATGCAAAATCCACTTTTACCCATCTCCCTTCCTGTCTATCCACTTGTGTGTCCCCTACCACTATCATTTCTGCTGCCGCAGCTCTGCTGTTTTGTAGCATAGCGACTCCCGATGAGTACGACCTGCTTGCTGGTGCCCACTGGGCCGTCTTGACACATCTCAATTTCCGGGTCAGTCTGTTTTGTGTCTGTTGGTGCTCCCAGGATTTCGTGAGATAATCCCTCAGAACCTGAACGCCATAACCCTGAGTCAATCCTACCTCCTTCTAAATCTCAAATCTATTACTCTCCCTGACCCACTCTCATCAAGGGGTTCAAGCAGGAAAAAAAAAAGTTGCACAGTCCACAACACTTACGATATGTTGATGGCAGGGAGGAGGATCGCGGGAGAGAGCGAGAGAAATGGACGAGGCAAACAGGAGAGGGAGAGACGCCACAATGGTGTGTGTGAGAGAGAGAGAGGCGAGGGCTAGCGAGGAGGGAAAGAGAAGTGGTAGTTCAGCGAACGTCAAGCACAGTTACGGGAGAATGGCGGAACATTGATTGATACATTGATTGATTGATTGATTGATTGATTGATTGATTGATTGATTGATTGATTGATTGATCGATTGCCAATGATCAAGTGATTGATTGATTGATTGAATTGATTGATTGATTGATTGATTGATTGATTGATTGATTGATTGATTGATTGCCAATGATCTATTGATTGATTGATTGATTGATTGAGATTGATTGATTGATTGCCAATGATTAAGTGATTGAGTGATTGATTGAATTGATTGATTGATTAATTGATTGATTGATTGCCAATGATCGATTGATTGATTGATTGATTGATTGTCAATGATCGAGTGATTGAGCGATTGATTGATTCAATCAATCACTCGATCATTGGCAATCAATCAATCAATCAAGTGATGTCCACGCATGCATGCGTGCAGGCAACCAACCTAGTAACAAGAAGTATGAAGTTACGAACAACTGACGTCGAGTTCAACCACACATGCATTCTTGCATGCAACCAATAATACACAGATAAAGCCCCCCCTCTTTTTACGAACAACCCTGTACCAAGAAGTACGAAGTCGCTCCGTCGTAAGCCAAGAACTCTGACAGATCAGCGCCTTGATTGTACCTTTTTTTCACAATCGACAAGAAACGAGAAAGAGACAGGGGGTTGAAGGAGGAGGGAGGGAGGGAGGGAGGGAGGAGGGGAGAGAGAGAGAGAGAGAGAGAGAGAGAGAGAGAGAGAGAGAGAGAGAGAGAGAGAGAGAGAGACGAGGCAAATGGGAGAGGGAGAGGGGTTGATGGAGGAGGGAGGGAGGGAAGGAGGAGGGGAGCGAGCGAGAGGGAGAGAAGGAGGAGGAAAACGAGAGAGGGAGAGAAATGGACGAGGCAAACGGGACAAAGAGAGATGCCACAAAGGTGAGAGAGAGAGATGTGGGGTAGCGAGGAGAGAGGGAGGGAGGGAGGGAGGGAGGAGGAGAGCGAGAGAGAGCGAGAGAGAGCGAGAGAGAGTGAGAGCGAGAGAAATGGACGAGGCAAATGGGAGAGGGACAGGGGTTGATGGAGGAGGGAGGGAGGGAAGGAGGAGGAAAGCGAGAGAGAGTGTTACATCTTCGACGGGTCCTACCGGACCCGACTTAGGGCCAGGAGGACACAGTAGGGCCTAAAGGCCCGGACTTGGGGTACAGCAGGCCGTAAAGGCCACATCTTGGACCAGACCCGACAGGCAGGCCCAAACGACATTACCGTTTGGGCCTGGCGGCGCTCTTGAGGCTGCCGCCCGCCGGTTGGGGTTGAACCGTCAATCTCGACGGTTCAGGGCACAGCCAGGCCTCGCAGCATTGAGGCTGGCCTCTGCCCCACCGGTACAAAAGACCGGTCCKACCTCATTCTGAGGGATCGAACCACCGGCACTCTAGCGGTGCGTTATGGTCTAGCGCCAGAGCGCTAGTGCTAATCTTAGTGCAGGAGCACAAGGAGCAGCGCAGCAGCAGTATCGCAGCAGCGGCAGCGAGCGGAGCGGCAGCGAGCGGAGCAGCAGCGGCGGCGACTGAGCAGATCGGCAGCCATAGCCGCCTGAGGTATCAGGAGCCGGAGGTTCTCTCCTCCCTCCCGTCGCCAATCCCCTCTCTCTCTCTCTCCTCCTCGACTCCTCCATCTTCTTCTTCTTCTTCTTCTTCTACTCCTCCTTCAGACTTCATCTTCTTCTTCTTCTTCTTCTTCTTCTTCTTCTTCTTCTTCTTCTTCTTCTTCAGACTGGATATACTAGTTGGACAGAGATCAGTGTTGGACTTCGGTGGTAAGAGGCTGTGGTACTTACCGGGTTCGAGACTTGGAGATTGTTGGGGATGATACTCGGCTGCAATACAGATTGGACACCGGTTACATTAGGACTCTGTATCTCCGACATTGGTGACTTATTGTCCGCAACATTTGATCTTGTTCGATGACATTTTGGATTACCATATCGGTGACCTACTGGTTTCTATCTCGGTGACATCTGGTGCTACCTACATCTCCCACCTCCTTCGTCTCTCCTCCCACCTTCATCTGTGTATGTGTGTACGGGGCTGAGCATCGTCTATGCATGGCTCAGACCCCACCATCTCACGATTGTATGTGTGTGGAGTGATATCTATGTGAGTCAGTCTATGTGAGTCAGTCCGTTTATCAGACTTCCGTTGCGTACATACTCATCCTATATTGGTTGATCTTTGGTTCTGCCCCATACTCCTGAGTAAAATCCCGAGTATGTAACAGTTTTGGTATCGGAGCAGACCATTTCACGGATCTGCTCACCAGGTAAGTCTGATTTAGGAATTAGATTGCTTCTTCAATCTTCCAAATCAGCTCTGTATTACTATCAAGTTTTCAAAGTTGCAATTTTTTTTCTTTTTTCGGTATTCTATAAACTTCGGCATTTCCGTTTCGATTCGGTATTCGGACTTGTAATTCGGATTCCTGTTTTACTCCGGTATGCTGTTTAATTGGGTTCCGATAAATTGATACTAATCCGACATTCTGTTTAATTCGGATTTTTGGTTATTAATTCGTGATTAGGTTTAAATGCAAGGAAAATAAGCAACAGCGAGATGACAATCCAGACCACACCATCACGTTGAGAGCCAAATAGTCACACCGTGTCCATAGAGCAGCATTGCACCAATATTACACCAATGGAGGTTCATAGCACTGAAAAACCAATGTACATGGAGAGCATACTCTCTCCCTTCAACACAAGAGTCCAGTTCCTCAACCCTCACACTTGGCGCTCAGCGCCCAGCCTACTCCTACACAGCTACTACAGACTACAAAAAGACAATGCAACTGTTGACATCAGCAGCAGTCCGAAGTACTTGAAGATGCCGCCCATGCAGACCATCACCAATACAAGGTACGTGCCCTCACATCATCATCATCATCATCATCCTTCACCTATCCCCTGACTTCGCCCACACCTGTCCTCTCTGTCACTCGAAGACCACCCCTGCGCCTCACTGTAGTCCAAGCCCACCAGCTATGGTGGCTGGGCTATGGCGCTGCCCTCAGCAGCGCCCTCCTCCTCTGCACGACCGCATGTGCTGCACCTCGCCTCCCAGCGCTAGCAGCAGCCTGCGAGCATAAGCTCCAGCAGCGCTGCCGCCCAGCATGCGAGTGCCTGAATGAGGCAGCCAGGGCCGAGCTCTTTCCTTTATGGAAAGAGTTGGCTTGCTCACGCAGCCTGGCTGCCTTGGCCTGGGCCCAGAAGCTTCAGGAAGGCCCCAGGAGGCTACCTGGATGCAGCAGCTACTGGGCTGCTGGGCCTCTTTCGGTTGGGCGCCCAACTGTCTCTGTATGAGGCTGCGAATCACGGCCAGGGCCTGCATTCTTTGGAAAGGCCCGGTAGGCCGTGGAAATGTCNAGCCCACCAGCTATGGTGGCTGGGCTATGGCGCTGCCCTCAGCAGCGCCCTCCTCCTCTGCACGACCGCACGTGCTGCACCTCGCCTCCCAGCGCTAGCAGCAGCCTACGAGCATAAGCTCCAGCAGCGCTGCCGCCCAGCATGCGAGTGCCTGAATGAGGCAGCCAGGGCCGAGCTCTTTCCTTTATGGAAAGAGTTGGCCTGCTCACGCAGCCTGGCTGCCTTGGCCTGGGCCCAGAAGCTTCCGGAAGGCCCAAGGAGGCTACCTGGATGCAGCAGCTTGCCAGCTACTGGGCTGCTGGGCCTCGTTCGGTTGGGCGCCCAACTCTCTCTGTATGAGGCTGCGAATCACGGCCAGGGCCTGCATTCTTTGGAAAGGCCCGGTAGGCCGTGGAAATGTCTTTGTTGCTCGGCCTGTGTTTCTTTCAACCAACTGGCGCGTCGCAACTGCCTGAACCCCAAATATGAAATTGACAGTCGAAGGCCTTTTGCAAAAAGCCAGGCCCGCCTTCACTTAGGGCGGGCACCTCCGCCTTCACTTAGGGCGGGTGAGGCTGCAGACAGGGCCCCATAGGCCTACCGAGGACCCTGATCCTCGCATTCCCTCCTCCTCAACTTCGTGAGTCCCCTGAGAAGTCTTCTTATTCTGCAGGCATCTTCCCTTTCCGTTCTCTTTCATAGCCTGCAATCACTTGAGGTGCTGTTCTCATGAGTTCTTCTTGTGTGAACCAGCGATCTTCCTTGGGATCGAGGTGATGTCTGAAGCTCACCCGATACTGCATTCTTGGTTTAGGAGGTCGCCCTCTGCCTGATGGTCGAGAAACAGGCATCATTCGATGCTCGACGATCTGGTCAATGTCTACTTCGCCATCCATGGTTGGGGGCAGCATAGATCTCCGAGAGGGAAACAGGTCTGTGGCAGCAAAAGGTGCCAGCTTGGAGGCATGGAAAACAGGATAAGTCCGTAAGTGTGCTGGGATGCGAATCACGTATGAAGGCCCATCCGATTGATCCCCTACAATGTCTAAGATCTCCCAGGGCCCAAAGTACTGAGGCATCAGTTTTCTTGAGATCCCTATCTCTTGTCCCAGTTAAGATGATTTCACCCAGACTCTCTCACCTACCTGAAAGTTAGAAGGCCGTCTACATTTGTTCTCAGATGCAATCATAGCATCTTGAGACTTCTGAATATGTTTAACGGCCTGCTGCAGCATCTGCTCATACTTGACAGCAAACTCTATGCTGCCAGGTGCTGCAGTAGGTTGTCTTTCTGGTAACAGAAAGTCAAGCGCGGATCTGGGCTTCCAACCAAGATGTAACTGGTTGGGAGTCATACCGGTGGTGCTATGCACAGCGTTGTTGTACCGGCTGGCGACGAGAGGTAACTTCTCGTCCCAGTCATCCTGGCTTGGCTTAATATAATGCCTAAGCAGGTGCTGCACTACCCGGTTCATCTGTTCTGCTTGGCCAGTTGACTCAGGATAATTCCCTGACGTCATTTGGAGCTTTGTGCCCATTTGCTCAGCAGTTGACTGCCACAGTTCACTTGTGAACCTGACATCCCTATCACTAATGATAGATGTAGGCAAACCGAAGTCACGAACCCAATTGTCCATAAACAGTTTGATGACGTGGTCAGTTTTAGCTGTTTCTGGCATAGCGATTAGTCTTGCATACTTAGTAAAACGGTCCACTATTATGAAGATGTGTCACTTTCCAGACTTACTGGTCACAAGGGTATCCATGAAGTCCATGGACACACTTTGACCAGGACCTCCAGGAATCGGCAAAGGCTTGATGAGCCCAAGCGGAGCCTGAGTCCTCGGTTTGTCCCTTTGGCAAACCTGGCAGGTTTCAACATATCGTTTTGCATCTTCCATCATAGAGGGCCACCAGAATCTCTGAACTAAGTTTGCTGTTGTCTTCTTATAGCCAAAATGGCCAGTTGCATCATGACATTCTCCTAGAAGTAAACTACGCAAAGACTCGCTATTAGCAACACATAGTCTTTTATTCCCTGCCTTATCGAGGAACAACAAGTCGTCTACCATCGTAAATTCGTCCAAAGTCTTTTTATCCTTCGCCTTGAATCTACGAATGATCTCTGACATGACTGGGTCTCCCTGATAGGCTTCCACCAACGATCGAGTGAGGTTATTAGATATGCCAAACTCAGTTACCAGCGCGCCCAGATAATTTGCCCTTCTTGATAACGCATCAACCACTTTGTTGTACGTACCTTTGATAGGATCAAGTTGATAGTCATACATGTTTATAACTTGAATCCATCTCTTGAGTGCGTCCGACAAGACTGGCTGTGTCTTAATCCAGCGCAAAGTCTCATGATCCGACCTCACATAGAAGAATCTTCCTAGGAGGTAGTGTCTCCAATGAACTAGCGCTCTATACAGGGCGTAGAGCTCTCTCTCAGAAGTGGACTTGGCCAACTTTTGAGATGGCATCTTGTATTGGATCGGTCTCAACTTGGGCCCTTCCTGTTGCGCAAGGACCGTGCCTATGCCATATTGGTTGGCGTCTGTGGTCACAACAAACGGCTTGTCAGGATCAGGAAGTTTGAGAACTTCATAGTGCATCAGATCATACATCAATTTCTTGAAGCTTGCTTCACACTCTTCAGTCCACTCCCAAGGGGTGTCAAGTCGAGTTAGATTTGTTAATGGGGAAGCTATAGTACTATAGTTCTTCACAAATGGACGATAATAGCCCGTCATCCCCAAAAACGATCTGACCTCAGTAACCGTTTGAGGTCTGGGCCAGTCACGTATGCTGACCACCTTCGCATCTTCCGGCCTCAATCCATCTGCTGAAATTTCATGACCCAAGTACAAGATCTTGGTGCGACCAAACTCGCATTTATCCAAGTTTACCTTGTATTGGTGCTGTCTTAGGAGGCCTAGCACTGTTTTCAGGTGCTCGGCGTGCTCCTCTACAGTCCTACTAAAGATGAGAATATCGTCGAGGTACACGACGATAAACTTGTCCAAGTAGTCATGAAAGATCCTATTCATCACGTGCTGGAACGTACCAGGCGCATTGCATAGACCAAAAGGCATCACCACAAACTCGTACAGACCGTACCTGGTCTGAAATGCGGTTTTGTGTTGGTCCTCAGGTCTAACGGCAATTTGATGGTATCCGGACTTCAAGTCTATCTTTGTGAAGTACCGGCATCCCTGCACACTATCCAAGAGGTCGTCAATGCGGGGTATGGGCTCCGCGTTCTTAACGGTGATGGCATTGAGGCCCCTATAGTCAATGCACATCCTTAATGGACCTCCCTTCTTAGGAACAAATAAGACTAACGCACCGTACGGGGAGGTACTAGGCCATATCCATCCCTTCTCTGTGCGCTCCTTGAGCTGGCGGCGAAGCTCATCTAACTCCGCAGGAGACATCCTATAGATTCATCCTCTAGGCACCCTACTACCTGGGACAACTTCTATTGCATGGACAACCTCCCTTTCCACCACGCCTGTGGGCTCCTCAAAAAGGTCTGAATATTGTGAGACGACTTTTTCTATCTCTGGGGGTGATTTAACGGCCTCCCCTTTTTCAGAGACAAATACTAGATACATGCCCTCCTCTTGATTCTGCTTATAATAGTTATAGAAGGATGAAGCGCTTATACACCCGTAGTTCTCTATTAGACTGCTAGCTTTGTACTTCTGCAATCTAACCGTTCTACCATTGGGCAATTTGTGGATCAACACCTTTCTATCCCAGTCAAATTGAGGTTGCGAGACTTCAAGGTAGTACATGCCTAGTAACATATCGAATGGTAGTTTGTCGCTCACAAGGAAGGAGATCTCGTGGATCACTTCCCCTCCTCCATAGGAGAAGGTACAGGCTACGTCCTTGACATAGTCCTTTACTACCATCTTGTGCTTGTTGGCTAGCGTAGAAGCTACAGTTCTGCTAAGCCGCTGCACTTGGTCCCCTAAACGTAGTTTATCCACACAAGCACGACTGATGAAATTTTGTGTAGAGCCTATGTCTGCGAAGGCGCCAACCTTGCGGCCACCTACATCTACTTCTACCACGAAATGCTCACCCTTTGGACCTCTACTGATCATCGCCCAAGAGTCCCTGGGGTCCTTCCCTGACCACTCAGTCTCTAACTCTTCTAGGGCCTCAGACACATCTCTCGAATAGAGCATCGGTGGGTCTGAATGTGTCTGCGGGGCGATATGTGGGTCACTAGCCTTGGCCAACGCCTGAAGTGGGGAAGGCAACGTTACCACTTCAGCGCGAGTAAGAGCGGCTAACACTCCTACTGGCCCGAGGTGTTTCCCTGTGAGCTGCTCGCAGAAGCACTCCCAGGGTTCGAAGATAAGCCCACCACCGTTGGTGAGGCTACCTTCGTTGTGACTTTCTTGCCGCGGCAAGTCCTGGACGTGTGGCCATAGTTGCCACAGTTCATGCATGTACCCCTAGCAACGCGGTCACGCCACACCTCGTAGTCTAAACCAATCTTCACCCATGCGGGTGTCCCTTGGTCGCCCTGACCCGTGGACCGTACTACCTTCTTCTTCTCGGTTCCCCTAGCCTTTTCCTTGATGGGGGCCACGACTCCACCATCTGAAGTCTCAACACCCCCATCGTGCTCTGTGAACTCCCCAAGATCCGAGTGGGCGTCAATCTCTGTCGTTTGACCATCGTGGTCTCTTCCTACCATCGTTGGGTGCCTGATGTGCAGATCCTAGCTTGGCCTCGATGTCCAGAGCTTTCTTACTAAAAGAAGCGAAGGTGTGCTGTTCAACATAGGCTTCGTCAACCAGCTTGGTCCTTACCTCTGAAGGTAGGCACCTTAGGTAATCCGTTAGGAGAACCTGCTGGTCAAAACGCACACCAGGTACCACGATTAGTCATTCTGCGGCGTTCGTTAGCTCTCCAACATTCTTGAACCTTCGGGAACAAAGACTGTTGATAGCATCAGTGGCCTTCTGAGCCCCTTGTGGGTCATGCCACTTGTTGTACACGGACCGTATGAACTCTTCCAATGTCTGGGATTGTGCCCAGGCATCGAAGTTTTGACTGTAGCCCTGTTGCTGCACTAAGCCATTTAACCAGCGGGCTGCTGATCCTTCTAAAAAGGAGGCAGCCACTACAACTTCTTGTTCTGGTCTTGTGAGTTTATGCCTCACATAAGTAGGCACAGTTCTCACCCAAGTGTCCAAGTCTTCCTCCTTCTTATTGTCGGAGAAAGGCTTGGGACTCATTAAAGCTATCTTGGGCATCCACTGCATAGGCTGCATGGGCCCAGGTGCTTGCTGCAGCGGCTGCATAGCCACTGAAACAGGCTGTTGCATACTAACCTGAGCCTGGCTGGAGAGTGGGACTGTAGTGACCACTGTTGTAGATGGTACGACTGAGACTGAATGAACCGGACCACTAGTTGCTACTAAATCACCCGGGGAGGGTATGCCAAACATGGGAGAGAAAGTTTGCCCTGTGCGTTGCGGCATCGATGATGGACCCGCAGCTGCAGGGGGAACTACAGCAAACTGTGGCGGCCTCACCATTGTGCGAGGACCCCGTAGTTCAGCCAGAATTTGTTTCTGGCCTGCTACTAAATCAGCCAACAATTCCTGCTGAACGCTTTGCGCTTCCGCCACTGAAAGTAAGGCGCCTCGCAGCACACGGACAACAGGGTCTAGTGTTGGCTCATCTAGTCTTTCCAGCCTGCCTAGCTCCTGAGCTCTACTCTCTAGTCTAGCCTTTCTTTGCATAGCTTTCCTTCTCCTCTATACTACATCGTCCATCTGCCGCTGTAACTCATCCCGAAGTTCTTCTGCCTGCCGGATTTCGAAGTCCTCCGGTGTGAGTGGAGACTGGCTGACTCGCACATGACCAATCTGACTAGTGACTCCCTGAGTGCCACTCTGACTGACTCCTGACGAAGTGGGCTGTGTAGAGGATTGCGTCATAGATGAGGTAGCCATGGCTGCACTGGTGCTAGCTGAAGTTCTAGCCCTAGCACTATCCTCAACTGCCCTCGCTCTCCTTGCTGCTGTCCTCTCTCTAGCCTCTCTCCTCAATCTTCTCTCGTCTCCTGGACCTAACTCCAGGAATGTCAAGAGTCGACTGCGGGCAGTCCCGCGAGTAGTCCTACGGTCGTCCACTAGTAACTCGTCCTCACTTGTGCTTGGATCACTCATGAGCTACAGTGTGTGTGATCTAAACTAGAATCCACACTGAATCCTACCTTAGCTTGACACACATCCGTATATGATACACAACTAACCACGGTCGACATGAACAGAAATAGTTAAGTGATGTAGCAACAACTAATGTCAGGTCCTACAGGATATATCAAATCTATTTTTAGATTACCCTAGAACAGATTGCAATACAACAAAGATCTAGTCTATCTGTAGCTGTCTGTCAGTTGTCAGCAAGTCTATAACAACTAGATAATCAAAAACAAAAATAACATCTCCTGTTGGAGATGTACACTGGATGGCAGATAGTCTGTTGAGTGCCGTTGTGAACAGTTACCGAAATCCCCCCTCCCCCTGTATCCTTCTTGATTAGTCACTTTGTGTCAACGTCCCTGAGCATCTGGTTGAGCAGCGTGTCTAAAGGTGTGCAATCTGGTCCCACCCCTGTGCCTCAAGTTATCGTCGAGCAAGGCAGCCACAACACTCTTATTTACCCTCGTACGCCGACGAGCCTTACACCCGGTTGATCTGGCTGATCAGGAGGATTATTAAGAGCGCCCCCATCTCTTCAGGAATTATTTAACGTCGCAGTCAGGACGACGATCACAGCCAGATTCAATCCGAGTCCCCAACCAGAAATGTTTATAGACGGTCTGGT
>BFEA01000162.1:2255679-2267439 GCA_003427395.1 Chara braunii | reverse complement strand
GAGAGAGAGAGAGAGAGAGAGAGAGAGAGAGAGAGAGAGAGAGAGAGAGAGAGAGAGAGAGAGAGAGGGAGAGAGAGAGAAAGAGAGAGAGAGAATATGACGACGAAAAAAAAACAAAAACAAAAAAAAACGGTAGTGTAACAACAACGGCCCCGCCTCCCTCTTCATCCCTCTCCTCTGCCGCAGCGTAGCTGCGGCAGGTCCACTTGTTGGCATAATGGATGGGACTAATTGGGTGGTTCCGGAGATTCTGACTTTTCATACTTCGTAATTCAACTCACACCGAAAAACAAAAAATTAAAAAAACAATATAATTGTATTTAAAAGATCTTGCACTTTCTGTTTAGATATATCATTTTTACATATAAAAATCTCATGGATAATTTGATCAAAAAATTTCAAATTGTGAATGGTAAAAGAACGATGAAATATGTAATTATAAAAATAAAAAACTAAGCTACATATAAGAGAATCTATCTTATTTACAGAATATAAAACAAACCAGCTTTGTCTTCGAGGTACCTGCAGCACAGCGCCATCTTCACAGGTTAGTACCTGGCACATGAGAGAGAGAGAGTTCTTCTTCTTCCTCTTCTCAGTCCACCATCTCGCTACCTGACTTCACTGCATCAGCAGACTACGAGAGAGAGCGGGCTTGGTGACATTTGGATCCAGACTCGGCATTGGGCTTCAGACATTTGATGAGGGATTATCTGGGACTTGTACCTAAGACTTGGTGTTGACGACATTCCCATCTTCCCCCTTCTTCTTCGTCTGATCCCCTCCTCTTCGTCTGTGTATGGTCTGGACCTGGCGCATTCTTCCTGTGTGTAGCACCAGGCCCCTTCACACCTTGTGATGAGGATGATGTATGTTTGGTCTGTATTGCGACATTGATTGGGCTAGTAATTTGTATTCTAGCATCGTGCTGCACTGTCTTGTACTACGGGAGAGAGGTCAGTCCCGGTCAGGTCAGGGCTTATATGTAAGTCTTCCCCTACGCTATTATGTGCCATTTTTGTATGTATCAGGATGTACACTGCTTGTTGAGATTCCACTAGCACTGCATTGTCCATTCAGTCCTTTTCATCACAAAGCACCATTTTTGTATGTATCAGGATGTACACTGCTTGTTGAGATTCCACTAGCACTGCATTGTCCATTCAGTCCTTTTCATCACATTGCGGATCCTTGGTTTTACATACATTGCCCAACTGGGCATGTAACGGTTGGTATCGGAACACCGCATGTGAATCAGGACAGCCTGATATGACACGTGTGCGGGGACTAAGTAGTTAATTAGTTTTGATTGATTGATGATTAGAGCATAGTATTTAGCCCCCAAAATCACGATTTTGACCTAATTGCCGAAAATCAATTTTTTTTTCTTTTCTTGAATTTTGTTCGCCCGCTATTTCTGTTGTGGAAAATCGCAATAGCGCAACACCTGAAATTTTTGTTTTCGTTTTTCTTATAAAAATACGAAATTTCGTTGTTGGAAATCCGGAATATCTTTTTTTTTTTCGAGAATTTCGATTTCTTTTTGCAATTTCCCGTTATTTGGAAATCCATAATATCTTTTTTTTTGAATTTCTGAAATTCGATTTTTTTGAAAACGGTGCGGGAAATCCCTCTTGCAGTTGTCATTTCCCAAACTGCACGTCCTCTCATCTAAGTAATTCCGAATATTTTTTTGTATTTTACTTTCGGAATTTGTTTGCAGTCTGAAAGTTCGAAATTTTTTCCTCATTGGTAATTTCGCACTTCAGGGGGAATTGAGAGGCCTACTGAACTTGCGATCGAGTATTTTCTTTTCTCTTGAATTTTTCTGTGAAGTTTTCAAACATTTCTTTTTTGATTAGTGGCTCCTTATCTGGGTGATCAACCCACCCCTCCCCACCTATGTTGTTGCCACCTCTGGTCTTCTCTATCTCCGGGTACCCCCTGCGGCGGCATTGGTGAGTTGCCACGTCAGCAAGCCACGTCAGCACAACCAGTCGCCGCAGCAGCAGGTCACATTAGTACATGGTGCTCACCCGCTCAAAGACAAGCGGCATGGATCAGCAGACGGGAGAGACTACCAAGGCCTATGAGACGCGCATGTTGGACATGGTAGCAGAGTTCAAGCAACGGGCAGCTGCGGCAACATTCGCACGTAAGAAGAAAGATGAGAAGGCAGAGGAACAGCATCGCCTCGCTGAACAACATCGATAGGAGGATGCCGAGGCAGCAAGGAAGGCCGCAAACGAACGCCGTCGACTACGCCGAGACAAAATCCTCGAATCCGAGGGGAACATCGAGGTGATCGCCGGCAAATGGGCAGTGGCTGCTGAAAAGGAGGATGCCCCCCCTGCTGTGCGTGGCCTTGCAACCACTGACGAACATGTGAGCGACTTGGTTGCCACCTGTGCAGCACAGCAAGAGGACATCCTCTGCGTAGACACCCTGGTCCGGAAGCAAGCTCGACTTATCGACGAACTGCTTGACCGGGTACGCCGGCTGGAACAGCAGCCTACACCCCCGCCGGACCCTCCAACTTGACGGACCGCGTCAACGTCTTGGAAATTGACGTTGGGACTCTCAAGGACAGCGCTCTAGCAACAAATCAGCGGATTGACCAGCAGATTTGTGCCGCCGCAGCCAGTCCGACCGCGACTACTTGCGAGAGCATTCCGAAGTTTGACGGCATGCCGATCTTCGGCGATGCAGTGAAGACGGACCCGATTCCATGGTGGCGCCAGTTCAAGTTGAAGTTGGACATTCACCAACCCGAACCGACACACATTCTTATGTTCCTCGAGGGGCGCGTGCCAGGCATGGCTGGACAACATATTGTCCACAAACACCGTCACAGTCTCCGAGCTGCATACGCAGATCAGTTGGCCTGATCTCAAGGCAGCATTGCATAAGCGGTTTGAAGTGGAGCCGCCAGCTTCAGGCAGCTGAGAAACTTCAACGTTTCTATGAGAACGACCTGCCAAGCACGGACTGGATAACCGCGTACCAACGCTTGGCGTCCACGCCCAACTTGTTGTCGACCTTTGTCGGCATCAAACATTTCTTCATCAGGAGGAGCTGTCCGGCGTTGCAGAACGCCTTGACGCAAGTTGTGGAGAAGCTCACCACAAGTGAGCAGCTTTTTGATAAAGCCTCACAGATCATCGTGACGAACACCGAAGCCAAGAATTTGGGCCGTTCGTCTGCTGCGAGTCAGGGCATAGATCAGCATCGGCCGAAACTGGCCGTGGTCGCGACAACTACAGCGACCGAACCTTCAAACAAGGCTGCCTCTTCTGATGAAGGAGACAGATTGGCAGCCGCTTGGGATGGTGGCCGCCCCGCCAGAGGGCGAGGATGCGGCAAATCGAAGACACACACCAATTCATCCCCCGGGGCCGGGCCAGCGGTTCAAGAGCCTTGGACACATTACGGTATCTCGGAAGGCGTGTTCCGCATCCGTACTAAGTACCGATACTGCTTGTGGTGCAACAGCGCATGCACGACACCGCAACGTGCCCCACGCAAGTCAAAGGCAAATTCCTTTCGGGAAAGTGAGCACCGCCGAGAACGATGCGGCTGCACTCTCGACGTCCGCCTCTCTTCATTCCGAGGCACATGCGGAAGTCGACAGTCCTCTCTTATATTCTTATGAGGACTATGCTGCCCGGCTCGTTCCTTCGCTGGGTTCTCAAGCTCAAGGACAAGATGTGTGTGCGACTTCTTCTCCGTCCGGCAACAGTGACAATGAATCGTCTTCAAGTGGTTCTTCAAAGGATTCGACGCACGAGTTCAACATAGAGGTATTGGACCCGTTGACGTCCGAGGATTTTGCATGGCTTCCTCTCCCTTCCACATGCTGCTTGTCGGGACCGCAATGCGCAGCATTATGCGCCCATTTGCACACATACTTAGCCTTCTATGCACCACCACCTTCGCCGATGGATGACGAAGCTGCGGTGGGGGACATCCTTGCGTATGTTAGCAAGGTGGCCCGCGAGTTTCGCATGCAGCGGTACGATGATAACAACGCACCGCTCCTTTATGTCTGCATCCAAGTTGGGCAAGCGTTCTGCAACGCTTTGCTGGATAGCGGCGCGACTCACAATTTCATCAGCCAGTCCTTTATCCAAAGGGCCGGCCTTGGCGCACAAGTTCAAAGGAAGCCAAACCTGACGACGATCAAGTTGGCGGACGGTCGGACGCAACAACTCCTCGATCGGTACATTGAAGTTGTGCCGGTTTATTTCGCACCTCATGCATGCGAACCGGTGACGTTTGTCGTCTTGGACACAGACTTAGACATCATTTTGGGGATACCTTGGCTTGCAAGTGCGGATCACACGGTTAACTTCCATCGGCGGACACTTACCGTTTGCAACGACTTCGGCGCTGAGGTGTCGTGTACCATTCCTCTTTCGCACCCCTCGATCCGGTGCCAAGTCGTAACGACCAAGTCTTTTCGGGCCACTTACGCTTACGAGCAGACCGACGAGATAGGCCTATGTTTTGTACGAGCCATCGTGACGACCGAATCTTCACCTACGGACTTGTCTTCGGACCCCCCGAGTGGTGCGGCTGCTCGACGAGTTCACCAACATCTTCGAGTCCTACCGGTGTGGTGCCGGATCGGCCGATCGCCCACGAGATCATTCTTGAGACCGGTGTGGTGCCGCCAAAAGGATGCATCTATTGCATGAGCAAGGAAGAGCTCGCGGTTCTCCACGCGCAACTTGATGATCTGTTGGACAAGGGTTGGATCCGCCGTAGTAGCTCACCATACGGTGCGCTGGTTCTCTTCGTACGGAAGAAGAACAAGGATCTTCGCTTGTGCATCGACTTCCGCAAGCTCAACGCACAAACCGTCAAGAATGCGGGACCTCTTCCGCGGATTGACGACCTTCTCGAGTGTTTGGGCGGCACGAAATTCTTCTCGAAGTTGGACTTGAAGTCGGGCTATCACCAAATCCCTATACGCCCGCAAGATCGCTACAAATCTACGTTCAAGACGCGGTACGGGCATTTTGAGTGGGTCGTTATGCCTTTTGGCCTCACCAATGCCCCGACGACTTTTCAAGCGGCAATGGACAACGAGTTTCATGCGATGTTGGACCGGTTCGTGCTAGTCTACTTAGACAACATTCTCGTCTATAGCCGGACATTGGACGATCATCTTGAGCACCTTCGACGAGTGTTGGAGACGCTCCACCGCGCCAAGTATAAAGCCTACCGCGACAAGTGCGAATTTGTCCGGCAAGAGCTGGAATACTTGGGCCATTTTGTCGCATCGGAGGGCATCAGCCCGTTCTCGGACAAGATTCAAGCCATCCAAGAGTGGCCAGAACCGCGGAACATCACAGATGTTCGTTCGTTCCTTGGCCTTGCCGGCTACTACCAACGTTTTATCAAGGGATACTCGAAGATCGCGGCCCACTTGACCAAGCTTCAATGCGAGGATCGACCGTTTGACTTCGGAGAGGATGCGCGGGAATCATTTTTGGCTCTCAAAGTCGCGCTATTATGTGCGGAGGTCTTGCGCATATACGACTCGCTATTGCCAACGCGCGTCACTACGGATGCGTCTGGCTATGGCATTGGGGCCGTCCTCGAACAACACGATGGCGTGGACTGGCACCCGGTCGAGTACTTCAGCAAGAAAGTGTCCATCGTGCACTCCAGTGATGATGCACGCAAGAAGGAGCTCCTAGCCTTCGTCCATGCGCTCAAGCGGTGGAGGCACTTCCTCCTTGGTCGAAGTCAATTCCGATGAGTAACGGACAACAATCCGTTGGTCTTCTACAAGACCCAAGACACCGTCAATAGCACCATCGCCCGTGGGATGGCTTTCATCGACCAATTCGACTTCTTTCCCGATCACATTCCGGGGAAGTCTAACCGTTTTGCGGATGCTCTTTCACGGCGTCCGGATCATTGTACCGCAGTCTATTCGACCTTCGAGATCGACAACGACCTGCGAGACAACTTGATCCACGGCTACCAAGCCGACCTCGAGTTTCGCGACAAGTACGCAAATTGCTCCTCTCCTAATCCGACGCCTTCTCACTACCGGATCCAAGAGGGGTACTTGCTTGTCCACACGCAGGGGAAGGACCTTCTTTGCGTACCGAGTGACTCTCACTTGCGTACATGGCTTCTTGGCGAGTTCCACGATGCTCTCGCCACCGGACATTTAGGAGTCAATCGCACGATTGGCCGACTTCGTGAGCGCTTTCGGTGGCCCGGCCTTCTCGGCGATGTCACACGCTATTGCGAGTCATGCGAGGTTTGCCGACGCTGCAAATCCTGAAACCATGGTCCGTACGGCAAGTTGCGACCATTACCGGTCCCCTTGCGCCGAAGGGAAGCGATTGCCATGGACATTACCGGGCCATTCCCCAAGCACAAGACCGGTGTGGATGGGATTCTCACGGTGGTCGATCGACTTACCAAGTTTGCCATGTTTTTGCCTTGCTGCTATCATGCCAAGGCATCGGAGTTGGTCGAGGTTCTTTACGCCGGTTAAATTCAAACCAAGGGTTACCCCAAGGAAATCGTCTGCGACCTCGACACTCGGTTCATGTCCGATTTTTGGTTGGCGCTCATCAAACCATGGGGCTCATCTCTCAAGCCAAGTTCGGCTCGCCACCCCCAAACCGATGGCCAAACGGAGAGGGCGCATCAGACCGCACAGGTTCTCCTTCGCACTCTCATTCGTCCCGACCAAAAGGATTGGGTTGAGGGGCTGTCGGATGTCGAGTTGGCATACAACTCGTCCATCCACCCGGCTATCGGGATGTCGCCCTTCGAGTTCGAGCACGGCTCGCCGGTCACTTCTCTGTTGGACACAATTATTCCACGAGCGGCCGAGAGCGACGACCATCTTCTTTTCTTGCGTCAGACGCAAGAGCTACTTGTCAAGGCACGCGACCAGATGGCTAAGACTCGGCAGCGCATGAGCCAACAGGCCAATCGCCAACGTCGTCCTTGTCCATCCCGCGCAGGCGATCTCGTTTGGGTTTCCGCCACAGAATTCAGCCTCGAACAAGACCTCTCCCGCAACCTCCTCCCAAAATGGATGGGGCCCTGGCCGATCGTGGCACCCGCTGGGGATGCACCCGAAGGACCTTCCTTCACCACTCAGGTGCCCACCCACTTGCCCGTCTACCCGGTCTTTCATTGCGCCAAGTTGGCTCTTTACACACCAGCGGAACATGGCGATTTTCCTGGGCGACGATCACAAGACCCACCCTCTATGGACGGTTTTCAAGAGGTCGGCAACATCATCTCCCAGCGATGCTACGGCAACAGGCCGACCGAATACTTGGCACACTTTGCGTACTGCACCCACAAAGCTGACCGTTGGTTGACCCGTGCGGAACTCCAAGCAACAGCTCCAGATGTTCTCGCACGCTACGAACGCAAGATGCAAGGCAAGCCGGTATCTTCGGCTCCACGTCGCACCCGCGTCCAGGTTCCACCTTCAGACCGTCAGCTTCGCCCTCGGCCCGGCTTGACTTCATAAGGAGGGGGGGGTGTTACAAAACGAGGGTCATTTTCAGGCCCTGGGTCGTTTCAGCCTGAAAGCCTGAAAACAAGGGCCTACAGGCCCTGTGTCGTTTCAGCCTGAAAGCCTGAAAACAAGGGCCTACAGGCCCTGTGTCGTTTCAGCCTAAAACAGGGCCCTCCAGGCCCTGAGTCTTTTCAGCCTGAAATGGAGGGCCATTTTCAGGCCCTCATAAGATCGACCTGCCCTGAAACTCAGGCACCAGACCAGGGTTTAAGCACAGTCCATTTTGGCCCTGTTTTCAAGACAACCTTTCTTTGAGCTTCAATGCCAGGGTCTGGCACGTTTTGACATTGGGAAGAGCAGCCTCCTGGACGGGCCAGCACTATATAAGACTGGCCCGCCCTGCAGGCTGCAGGTGATTCATAGGGACTGCCCAGGCACTTCACGTGCAGTTCAGGAGGCAGGAGGTAGTCTTCAGGATTCGGCAGGAGCGCTGCAGTAGTAGTAGCGTTAGCAGTAGTCTTCAGCGCTGGGCGCTAGTAGGAGCTAGAGTAGTGCTGGAGAGAGAGAGAAATTGGGCGGAGGCCAGGGAGACTTACCTGCAGCGCCATAGCTCCAGCTTCGTCTTCGAGGTACCTGCAGCACAGCGCCATCTTCACAGGTTAGTACCTGGCACATGAGAGAGAGAGAGTTCTTCTTCTTCCTCTTCTCAGTCCATCATCTCCCTCTCACCCTCTCGCTACCTGACTTCACTGCATCAGCAGACTACGAGAGAGAGCGGTCTTGGCGACATTTGGATCCAGACTCGACATTGGGCTTCAGACGTTTGACGAGGGATTATCTGGGACTTGTACCGAAGACTTGGTGTTGACGACATTCCCATCTTCCCCCTTCTTCTTGGTCCGATCCCCTCCTCTTCGTCTGTGTATGGTCTGGACCTGGCGCATTCTTCCTGTGTGTAGCGCCAGGCCCCTTCACACCTTGTGATGAGGATGATGTATGTTTGGTCTGTATTGTGACATTGATTGGGCTAGTCATTGGTATTCTAGCATCTGGCTGTCTTGTACTACGGGAGAGAGGTCAGTCCCGGTCAGGTCAGAGCTTATATCTAAGTCTTCCCCTGCGCTATTATGTGCCATTTTTGTATGTATCAGGATGTACACTGCTTGTTGAGATTCCACCAGCACTGCATTGTCCATTCAGTCCTTTTCATCACATCGCGTATCCTTGGCTTTACATACATTGCCCAACTGGGCATGTAACAGATGTGCTTGTGTTTCGCCATTGGGGTTTCTCTTCAAGTTACACAGTCCTAAACAAATTATGTGGGATCAGACTCTGAATTTATTCTCTCTTTTTTTCCTGTTAAATCAAAGATCACAAAGTTGAAAGACTCCAATTCTCCCAAGATCATGTTTTACCCACCCAACGTACTTAAGCCTGCTAGTTGTTTTTGGCTCTCTTTGCAGAATACGGGATGCCGAAATAAGGGCTGAGGACGCAGAGGAAGATCTTGCTGCAGTGGTATGTTTCCAATTTCCCAATGAAGTCTCATCATGTTTCCTTACCTTGTTTTGGGGATTTAAGAAAGGGTATTACTCTGCGGCAACAGAAACTTGGATAATTTATTTTCTTTTCTTTTTGACCAACAGGATCCCAGTGCCCAAAGCCGAATCACCAAAGCACAATATGATCCACACAGATCAAAAGACTGCCTTTTTCAATGTTTCCACCCCAGCCCATGAAAACACAGATTGCAGTGCAGCTATGGGGTGCGCGGTGCACTCATTGATGATGCGTGCGCACGTGCGCACCGCGTGCACTGCGCTGGAGTACGCGCGGCAAGCCCCCATGCATGTGCACTGTATGTGCCTTTTTTTTGTGTGTGTATGTGTGCGTGTGTGAGTGCTGTTTGAGTCGTGTGTGAGTGCCACAGACAGAAGACAGGAAAGAAAAGGCCAAGCCGTAATCAAATCGGGGCCCTTTGGTGAACAAGCCCATTCTAACTGGTAGTACTCACGCTGACAGCCTGACCTGGATGTATATGACAGCAAGTGCGTCCACAAATAAGTAAGAAGTCCTAGTGTCAGAAAGCCTCATTCTGACGAATTCAAAGCTCCTCGGTGTTCCCCCACCATGCACGACATGCATAGAAGACAAAAATTATGGTGGTGCATCTTTCCATGCTCTAGCAGAAGATTCATTCTCATTTTACAAAATTGGTGGGTGATGGAGAGCAGCCCCTAATCTCACGGATTCTGAGCGCAGAGGCCTCGCTCGACGACTCCCCATATGTGCAAAATGAGAACGAATCTTCCTCTAGAACATGGAGAGACACACCGCCATATTTTTTCATCTTTTTTTGCATGTTGTGACTAGTGCAGCGAGGCCCCAGGTAATGCACAACGGACCATTTCAATGAATACCCAAGGCTATGGGCCTTGCTCCCCGACTCACCACGTGCATAAAAGACAAAATATCGCGGCATATTTTCCCATGTTCTAGCGGAGGATTTGTTCTCATTTTGCCCAATTGGCAAGTAGTGGAGTGAGGCCCCAGGTAATGCACAACGGACCATTTCAATGAATACCCGAGGCTATGGGCCTTGCTTCACGTCTCACCACATGCATAAAAGACAAAATATCGCGGCATATTTTCCCATGTTCTAGCAGAGGATTTGTTCTCATTTTGCCCAATTGGCGAGTAGTGGAGCGAGGCCCTATAATCCACGTCGAACATGATTCGTCCGTGCACTGATTGGGCTTGGCCAGTTGTCATTCTGACAGATGCCAGATGCCGACAGACAACACTAATGGCAGTGTATCTTTCCATGTTCTAGTGGACAGTTCATTCCCATTTTGCACGTTTGGTGAGTACTGGAGCAAGGCCCATCACCGGCGATTCTGTAAGTAGGTAAGTTGAACTTTTTTGCACGTTTGGTGAGCAGTGGATCAAGGCCCCTCACCACCGATTCTGTAAGTAGGTAAGTTGAACCTGCCCTCACCCACCCTCATACATTTTTTCCTTTCGCACACACACAGATGTCGAGCGCGGCTGCGAAAACAAATTGCCCGATCCATCACTTAATTTGGGCAGGGCAAGGGAACTTCAATTCAGCCCCCGCCGACTTTTTTTTTTTTTTTGGGGGGGGTGACCCCTATTTTCACCGCGGCGCACTGGGTGCGCGTGCCACATGCACAATGCGCAGTGCGCCGCGTATGCGCGACTGGCATGCGCGCGATGCACCACGAGTATGGAATAGAGTCAACAGTTCCACTGCTAGGCTTGAAGAGCCGAGCCTCGACGGTCTTCAGCCACCAGTACTTGGCCCAGCAATCGATGCCGAGCCAGGATACTCCCTGCGCGGCAAGATTTGCTGAATCGCCGTGCGGCGTTTCATTTTCCTTTGGCTGGTCCGATAACCCGAAGCCCGCAGGGCGTGGCGGGTTAACGTGAAACGCCCGCGGCCGGTAGCTGGGCCAAGTACTGGTGGTTTAACAAAAGCTCTCCAAACCGTGTGAGATGGTCGCCCATCACACGGCCCTCCAACTCAAGTTGCCTTATTATAATATTTTGAAAGGACTTCATGTTTATCAGCATCCTGTCCCAGCGCCGGTCCCAAGGTTTCAAGTCCCGTGTAACATATGGTCCCAGTGCAGTAGGGCAGGAGGTCAAGTTTAGGCCTGTTGGTCTGGTAGGGCATAGGGTCAGTCCATGCAGTCCCATCCAGTCCGTCCGTTCAGTGCAGTCCCAAAAGTCCGAGGTTGGAGCTGAAGCGTCGCATACAAAAGTCCAACTGCTGACGGCGTCAACATCTTTTCAGTTGATCTTAGACCGATTCATAAAAAACGTTTTTGGTTACTTGTGGCAGATTGTTTACTTTTAGGCTGGATTGGATGTCAATCTGTGGAAGCATCCTATGTAACTATTGGACAAATTGCATGAGTTTTTTCCCCTGCAATTACGCCCTTTCTTGGTAAACTACACGGGCATTCACCACTGACAACCAGGTGGAAAGTGCCGGCGAATAGGCAATCACTGGATTAGCCTGCCTCGTTAAGGAGATAAGAAGATAAACACTGCATGAATAATGTGTTGTGAGGTCTCTTACTTTGATGATGCTGGATGTCACGAATGCGAAATACTTAACTTTCACTCCATATGATTCTCCAAGTCAATTTTACAAGGCCGTCTTCCCCACAAGCGCTGCTGTGATCATGTGCGACGAAGTACTGAGTGGAGTTGTGCAGGCGAGT
>BFEA01000162.1:2188725-2201641 GCA_003427395.1 Chara braunii | reverse complement strand
AGACCGAATGTGTGCCTAATATGATAAATAAAGAAGAAATTGAATTATCAAGATTTCGATATTCTTGTATTTTGTTTTCATTTCTATTGAAGATTTTTTAATTTTATTCTAATCCGTCAATAGGTACTCTAAGAAAATAGGCTAATTTTGTTGCTCTTTTTTCAATTTCGTTTAAATTCAATCTATCTTCTATTACATCGCGCCCACGCAAGCAGCATGACACCCAAACTTGCATACCGCAAATAAGGAGGAGCTACTCGCTCCTTCAGGAGTTGTAGCGGCCTACTTGCCTCTTGGGCGGTGACTTCCAGGCTGCACAGCCTCCAAGCAACCAGTACCCCCTCCCTTGCGGAGGGAAACATCATTGCGGACTCTGATATCGTCCGCACCGGCCCTGAACTCAGGCTGCTTGCACTGGTACCCTCCTACCTCTTGCCTACCACTACTGGGCCTGAAAAAATACGAACTTTCTGTCTTCTTCTGCTCGGCCTCCAGTTCCCAACACGTCTTCCGCTACTGGAATGGTACCGGCCTACCTGCTACTTGAGTGTTTTTCTCCCGCTGCCCTAAGTGTTGCGGGCCTACTCCCCGCTACTTGACTGTTTTTCCCACTGCAACCCTCAAAGTAACGCCCACAGGTAAGTACCGGCCCTGCGGGCCTCACCACACACAAGTGCCCTGTCGGGCCAGACACACACTCAGGCATATGTTCACTCAGACAGGCACATGGACCAGCAAGCATGCACACACACACAAACTTAGAAAACTCAGCACAGCATGGGAATCTCAGCAAGGCATACGCTCCAGCAGCAAAACCCAGAAGTCAGCAGTGTTCTCAGTCTGTGTTTTGGTGGGTCATAACACGTCCCCCTCTCAAGAGCGAGGTCCCTTCGAGCGATTATTTAGTGAACGTTTCTCCACTGCTATTTGCTTGGCTGCCTTATCGCCACTTTAAAATCCCACTTGAATTGTGAGACTTGAGGGATCTTCCCTCCGATTCCCGCTTTTGCCCTCGCCCCTTCTCGTTCTCCGAATGTCATTGGGTGGAGAGTGCTGGGCAGCCGTCTCTTCTTTCCCTCGTTGATAATGAGTAGGAGTTCCTTACCTTGTTTGGCTGTTTCCTCTAAAGGGTTAACTCACTTTCTCCTCTATCCGACATTTCTTCGTCGGAAGTCTTTTTCTTAAGTTTGTCCTCTAGCGCTTGAGAAGTTGAGACTGGTAGCCCATTCGCTTCGTGCTCTTGGGCCTTTGGTTCTCGCTATTGTTGTGTTTGTTTTTTTGTTTTTTTTTTTTTTTTTTTTTTTTGGGACAGCGCTCCAATTTATTCTTGGGGCGCCGCACATGCTGGGAACCGGGCCCAGTGTCCCATTTGGAACATGAAACATATTTGAGAGCACATACAGAAAATGTTTTTTGAGATACCGGGACTTCAACCCGGCTTTGTCTGAAGAATAAGATCATGAGCAATTACTAGCCTATTCGCTGAAGAAACCCTGAAGATAGGCTAAAATGAAGAAAAAGTCTGAAAAAAACTGAAAAAATATGAGAAGTTTCCTTCTAAGTTCCACAAAGGGATTAAAAGA
This sequence comes from Chara braunii, assembly GCA_003427395.1. NCBI lineage: Eukaryota > Viridiplantae > Streptophyta > Charophyceae > Charales > Characeae > Chara > Chara braunii. The sequence goes on along the minus strand of BFEA01000162.1, from coordinate 2,200,058 downwards.
ACCCCTCTTTTTTTAAGCTAACCGGGGCCATTACCTGGCTTTGGCTAAGAAAATCCTGGAGTTTCTAGAAGCAAAAACGCCATCACCAAGGTCCTATAAATGCTGAAAACCCTCGTACCGGCCAGCGTCGTTCTGGCATCGGACAGCCGCAGATCACTGAGTATAACAGCAATGAAGCCTCCTAAAATGAGTTGCTAGGGGTCCCCAGAATCACAATACATTCGTAAGACAACGTTTTTCTAAGATTTGATCACGGAAATATTCGGACCGAAAACCACCTACCTTTAGCGGCTATCAGCAGCTCAACCCTATCCGCCTCTCTCCTATACCCCGATACTCAATCTCTACCAGGCCTCCCACCCCCAACTGCTAGGTTACAGAGTGGCACGACCCACCCCAGAAATCCCCCCACCTGCTAGGTTACAGGGCAAAGCGACCCACCCCGGCTCCGGCCAGCGTCGACTAAGTATCAGTTCGCCAATAGACACGAGAGTGCCTTCCACCCTCGACAACTCCCCAGATCTCTCTACCAGGTCTCATGTTCCTGTACCGCTCGGGTTACAGGGCGGCGCGACCAAGCCCCAACACCGACCAGCGTCATTCTCACCTCATCCATTTGCAAATCACTGGGACCAAAGACATCAACAGATACCAGACAAGCCACCAATCGTCGCCATGGTTGTAGTTCCGAGCATCCACTCTTTCAAGCACTGGCTGCAAACATCCAACAAAAACCTTCTCAACCTTACTACGGCAAGACTTACTGTGGTAGAGCGACCATCTCCACCGCTGCTGTAGCCTATTTCCGCCCACAGAGCGCATTATCTCCAACCATCACCGCAAACACAATCCACTGCAACCAACACCAAAATTATGATGGTTTTTCTAGTTGAAACCTCAAAAATAAAAAAGAATTCAAAGAATACAGATACACACGCAGGAATAGTAACCTAAAAAGGCAGTCGACACCTATTATTCCCACAGGGAGAGAGAGGACGGAAGGAACTACTTCTTTCCCCATGGAAATTTTTGTGCCTATTCACGTCGCAGGTGGATGTAAAAGAACTCACAAGAAACCGAGCGGCTTACTCCTCCCCCCCAACAAAACAAGCTCATGTCCTTTCGCTGCCTCCGCTGGAAGGCGCCCCCTTACCTTCCAGCCCTAATTCAAAACAGCCCCCTAATTCACGCATGCTCCCTCAGCAGCATGCAATACCCCCTAGAGCATGCCCCCGCAGAGCTGAAGATCCCCCTTCCCTCGTGTCCCACCCTCTCCAAGTGAAACACCTCTCGACCTCTCATCTTGCTGAAAACAGCACGGCCCCTTGTCCTCCTTCCCAACTGTCGTGGCTGATCCGACCCAGAATAGTCTGGCCCAAAGGAGAACAAAACCCACAATACCACCCCTACCCTCTCAAGGATCACAACTCCCACCTTGTAAAACCCTCGCTGGGAGGGGCTCCCACCCTGAAGGAGATAATTCAATCAGCACCTATGAGCCCAAATCCTACAATATCACAACTTGAGACTCGATTGCAACCAGTTTTTTGGAACTCCTTTAAACAAGTGACATCAAATATCGAATTCAAAAAATAAGATCTCAGACTTATGCACACAGATATGGAGAACTAGGTCAGATTTAGAACTAGATCAAAGATGGATAAACGTAGGACATCAATTCCACTTTGAGAAAATCAATTTGTAACCCTTTGTAAATTAAAATTGAGTAATCATTCATTGGGATCAGAGCAAAACTCTGATTTACGAATTTCAGATTAGGAATCTTGCTCAGAAAATACGAATTGTAGATTAAGAATCCTGCTAAGAAAATACGAATTTCAGATTAGGGATCTTGCTCAGAACATAAAAAACGAATTTCAGATTAGGGATCAATTACAATCAGAAAACACCTAAGACCTCATGAATCATATTTTAAACAAAGCACAATCATAAAAACGGAATCATTCAAAAACAACCGCGCCAACATCAGAATGCATCATCGTCAGAAAAATCCAGATCATGTTTTACGACAGAAAAATAAGCACTCAGTAGGGATTTTGTAAGCTTGTAATCAAAAGGAAATCAACACCTCAACCATCATCAGTCTCGTCACTGAGGAAAACCAGCAGACAATCTACATAATTCCTTACCAACCCTAATTCCCACCCCCCGCACATGGCATGTCCTCTTGCTCTCCCAACCTCTGCCTCCTCCTTCATCGGTTTCAAAAGCATCTCAGCTGCTCGTGGCCTGCATCACATGTACCAAAAAGCTGAACGACGAAGATTGTCGGACCGTGGCCAACACTTACCACAACACAGCCACGTAGCGAGCCCAAACCGCCGAGCCTGTCGACGACCCCTTGCTGGCAGTTCGGAGAGAGAAAGAACATCCATGGTGGCAGAAACCGACTCGATCCGCCATCTCTCGTAGCCCGCCGTTCGAATCTTCACCAAGAGCAGACCTAAGGACAATACTCCCAGGGAAACGAAAGCAGCACCAAACCCACTCCTCCCTAACTCACTTTCTCCTCTATCCGACAGTTCTTCGTTGGAACTCTTTTTCTTGAGTTTGTCCTCTATCGCTTGAGAAGTTGAGACTGGTAGTCCATTCGCTCCGTGCTCTTGGGCCTTTGGTTCTTGCTATTGTCTTGCGCTTGAGGGTTGCGAAGTTTTCCTTTCGTGGCGAAATTCCCTCCTTTCTAAAACTCTTGAATCTCCTCCCCCGCCTGTCTCTCTTCACTTTATCCTCCCTTTCCCCTTTTCCTCTCTCTCTTTTATCTCCTTTTTAACTCTCTTCCCTTACTTATTTTGGCACCCTCGTTCTCTCTTTAGTCTCCTTTTGAGCCCCCTGTCCTTGCCAACTTTACCCCCCATTTGCTTCCCCTGCTTCCTGGGTTTTCGCCGTTGCCTTACGTCCTGAGTTTCGCCCTCTCCCTACGAGTGCGAATTTCTCCCCCGAATCCCACTTCTTGATTCACTCACGTGGCTTGTGATGATGTTCCCTTTGTCGAGACTTCCTCTGGAAGTTCGCGCCAGCCAGCCGGGCCCCCGTTGGGGAGACAGCACGGGCGAAGTCCGAGGGCGCCCCCTCAAATTTTCGAAGGGGAAGTACACCGGGTCATGGTTGACCCTTGCAGTAGTGCTTGGTTGAAGTCTGGCCGGTGCCGTGAGTTGTCCCTCACGTGCATTCGGGTCGAGTCGAGTCTGGGTACACCGGGTCATGGTTGATCCATGCTGGGGTGGGGTGAAATGTCCCTCATGGGGCTTCACTTTCATCCCAGCTCACTTTACCTATTGGTTAATTGATCCACCTCTTTGGTGGTTGGTCATAGGTTCAATTCCTAGTGAGTTGATCTTGGACTTCTTGTGTATAACAAGTACAACGCGAGGCGATAAGACACGCCATGCCCACGGACGTGGAAGACAACGCCATTGCCATCATCACCAAACGACAAAGGACAGCATCGGGTTAGGCAGAAATAGTGAAACTTGTAGAGGAGAAAGGCAGTAAGGGAAGAGAGTGGTAAGGAGGTGAAAATACACAAGCAAGACAAGCGAGGGAAATCGAGTCGAGGAGGAAAAATCTGGTTTTCTATTTGGCGGAAAGAACAAGAACGAGAAGTCTGCCAACGGAAATGCGTGCGGGGAAGGACAAACAGCTACAGTTCTCATCGACCGGAGGCGCTAGCGCAAAAACTCATTTTTATTTTTTGTTCATTTCCAGTTCAATTTTTTTGATAAGGAACTTCAGTGTGTTATTGTCAATCATGCTGGAGCTCGTGTGGGTTGATTGCGAGCAATTTGTACTCTGTAGCTCTGCTGGAAGGATGCTGCATTGCAGCTTATGCCTTGACCGTGCATATTCCATTTGTTGCTCTTTCAAAATCTTTCCTGTCTCTTGGTGTAGCCCGTCAGCCACTGGAAGTAAGTTTCGTGTGCTTGAGAAATACGACTGTTAGGCAGGGTTATGGGGTTCGCCTTGGATCAAGGGTGAACAGGAGTGTGAGCACAGGGTTGCTCATGTGTATGACCACCTTTAGGGGGCAGAGAACCGAGGCGATACAGATAGACAGGTGAGCAGGGATGGTAGTGCTCATAGGAGAGCTGGTGACGATGTACTGGTGAGTTTACTAGTTTGTGAGTCCTTTTTGGTGAGTCCTTTTTGTTAATAATTAGATTATATTTGTTTATTTATTGTTTCGCTTCTCTTTGGCTTTGTATTGTTTAGATTATTCTGTGTATGCTTTCTTATATCACATCTCTTTGTTATTCATGGTGCTTCATGTTGTATGTGTTTGTTGAACTTTTTTTCTCTCTTTGCTTTTTATTGCTCGTAACATCTGATGATGAAGGTAGAAGAGAGAACACGGGTGCAAGAAACGGCCAGAGTTCTGCACGGCGAGATCCAGAATCTTCATGGCAGTTATGCAAGGTACTACTGTCCACCCTAAGATTGTGTCCACTCCGAGCGTGCTATTAGCAAAGCACAACTCGAGGCGGCATTTTTCTCTGTACCGACCAACTCCACGAGGCTCTTTAACTGGAGGATGCTTTTGTAAGGTGTTGAACTTTGAAGTGATCAAAAAATAAATGTTTACATAGAAACTGTTTAGTCACAAAATTAAGAAAGAACTTCCAACAATAAAAAGCATCCCCATGATTATGGATGACAAGTTGCTTCACAGAGAGATACCTTGCACAAATCCCAGGGAGATCATTGAAGAGAGATTAGAACACAGTTTGGCAAACTCAATCAAGAGGAGACAACCAGAAATGGAGGAGAGCTAAAACCTATGCTGTCAAGGACTGGCTATGGACAACATCACATTATATATCAGATTAGCATACTTGGAATAGCAGTTTGGGTCAACCTGCTGCTAAGAAGAGGTATGCTGTTAGGAGCAGGGAGGCATACCAGGTGCAAACAAGCACATCAGAAGGATGAAATCAATACCGGTCATTATGAAAGGCATCCCACGATGCGGAACCCAAATTCGAATTTCAGGGTCAAGGTCTCAGGCCAAGGGAGGCCAAGTCGGCCAGTTCAGAAAGGTCACAGTCGGGTACCTGAGTCCAACAGGCACCCGGTGAACAGTCACATCCCAGAGGCAAAGGTTGCGTTCTACAAGCAAAAGTCACGTCTGATATTGAAAAGTAATATCCCACAGGCAAAGGACACTCCTCCACGCAAAAGTCGTGTCCCAGAGGCAAGTGCAATAACCCATGCCGTATGTCTCGTAGATTGTCTGAGGGCCTTACCAGGCCGCACTCAGACCCAGGCCGAAGGGGGAAAAGAACCCCACGTAAAGATTCAGGGCCTGAACGTGTGACAGTTGACTAAAGTCAACTGTCGGACATCCAACAGTCAAAGTCAAAGTGTACCCAGCCCAGGCTGCCGGTCAGACGCACTGTGGCATACTGCGCATCCACACGGGCGTGCAAGGCCCGACCAAACAAGGAAAAGTAAGGGCCCTACAGGCCCTGTGTCGTTTTCAGCCTGAAAGCCTGAAAACAAGGGCCTACAGGCCCTGTGTCGTTTTCAGCCTGAAAGCATGAAAACAAGCGCCTACAGGCCCTGTGTCGTTTCAGCCTGAAAGCCTGAAAACAAGGGCCTACAGGCCCTGTGTCGTTTCAGCCTAAAAGCCTGAAAACTAGGGCCATTTTCAGGCCCTCATAAAGTCGAGATGCCCTGAAACTTAGGCAACAGACCAGGGTCTTAGCACAGGCCACTTTGGGCCTGTTTTCAAGACAACCTTTGTTTGAACTTCAACACCAGGGTCTGGCACGTTTTGGCATTGGCAAGAGCAGCCTCCTGGACGGGCCAGCACTATATAAGGCTGGCCCGCCCTGCAGGCTGCAGGCAGTCAAGAGGTAGTGACGAGGTAGTTAATAGGGACTTCCCAGGCACTTCACGTGCAGGAGGCAGGAGGTAGCCTTCAGGATTCGGCAGCAGCACTCTGGAGGAGTGCTGCAGGAGTAGTAGTAGCGTTAGCAGTAGTCTTCAGCGCTGGGCACTAGTAGGAGCTAGAGTAGCGTTGGAGAGAGAGAGAGAGAGATGGTTGGCGGAGGCCAGGGAGACTTACCTGTGGTGCCATAGCTCCAGCTTCGTCTTCAATGTACCTGCAACAAGGCGCCACCTTCACAGGTTAGTACCGGACTGAGAGAGAGANGAGAGAGAGAGAGAGAGAGAGAGAGAGAGAGAGAGAGAGAGAGAGAGAGAGAGAGAGATTCTTCTTCTTCCTCTTCTAAGTCCACCATCTCTTCCTCACCCTCTCGCTACCTGACTTCTCAGTATCTGCAGACTACGAGAGAGAGAGATTGGTGACTTTGGGACTAACGGCATTTGGATCCAGACTCGACATTGGGATTCAGACATTTTACGAGGGATTATTTGGGACCTGTACCGAAGACTTGGTGTCGACGACATTCCCATCTTCCCCTCTTCTTTGTCTAACCCCCCTCTTCTTCGTCTGTGTATGGTTGGGGGCTGGCGCATTCTTCCTGTGTGGACGCCAGGCCCCTTCACACCATGGAATGATGATGATGTATGTCTGGTCTGCATTGCAACATTGATTGTTCGGATCATTGGTATTTAAGCCTTCCGCTGCGCTATCTTGTACTATGTGAGAGAGGTCGGTTCTTGTTCTGGTCTGTACTGCTACAGTATGTGACAGTTTGGTATCGGAGCGGACCTCTCAATCAGAGGATCCGCCCAATCAAGTAGCCAGCTTGCTTGGTCTTCTGATTGTTGATTGATTAATTGATTGATTGTTTATTAGTAAATCAAGTAGGACTTCGTCAAATCTCTGCAATTTTTTTTTTCTCTTTCTCGCAACAAATATCTGAAAATTTCTGATAGTAGCATTTCGTTTTATCTGAAAATTTCTGATAATAGCCAAAAATTTCTGATGTTATCATTTCGTTTTCTAGGCATATTAGGATAACGATAGAGGTGTCCTTCGGAACATCTGTTAAAATTGGAACGATACAGAGAAGATTAGCATGGCCCCTGTGCAAGGATGACACGCATAAATCGAGAAATGGTCCCAATTGAAAAAAAAAAAAAAGGATAACGATAGAGGTTGGCATAGTCTCGGAAACTGGATTTAGACTTTCTGAAAATCGAACCTCTATTCTATTTCGCACAATTTTTTTTTTTCAAAATCGCAATTTTTTTGAACAGCCGAAATTTTGGCGAAGCCTTGCCTAGATCTTACTCATAGCACTCCTCAGTAAATGCCTCACTGATATCAAATCAACAGATTTTCAAAAAAAAAGAAAAAAAAAAAGGAGATGAGTCTCTTCTTTTATTTTATTTTATTTTTTTAGTCTGTTGATTAGGACCGGGAGGAAAGTACAGTTTGGTTGGTTACCTTGCTGCGTTTTCCCTTCCACCCAACCCTTTGCCTGCATTCCCGGTTTGGTAAGTGCCACGTCGGCAGTGCCACGTCAGCAGCAGTGCCATGTCAGCGGCAGTGCCACGTCAGCGACAGTGCCACGTCAGCAGCAGTGCCACATCAGCAGCAGTGCCACATCAGCAGGGCCATGCACACGAGAAGTCAGCGTGGCAGCCAGCCCATGGAGAAAGGAAGGTTTGGTCCGCATCTGCAGCCCCGCTGCAGTCCAACCGGACAACATTGTGGAAGACCAGGCAGCCACCTCAGCATCATGTGAGGGAGATCAGGTGGCCGCCGTCCAGCCGCGAAGCAACAACAACTCCCGGGTAAAAGGGAAGGCGGAAACCGCATCGCCGGCCGGAAATGGACAGCCAGTACCACAACTCGGAAAACTGAGCTGTGCGGAAGGTGAGGCGATTCCACCTCTCACTCCGTCAGATTCGGCCACCTTGCTAGCTGCCTCCTACACATCTGGGGACGAGGCGCATGTCACAAGTCCTCCGTAATCTTACGAGGATTACACTGTCCACTTGGTCCCACCGTTGGACCAACCACTCCATGTGCAACAATCCACCGCATGCACGGTTTCACCACCATCGACAAACGATTCGGCAGCTTCGCCGCCATCTATCGTCAGGGATTGGACGTCATGGTCAAGACTTGAAGAGCTCAACCCGTTGACGGTCACGGACTTCCAATGGATGCCCGTTCCCCTGACCGGTCGATTGTCGAAACCGCATTGCAACGTGCTCAAGGCACAATTGCGGGATTGCTTGCACACTGCAGTACCAGCTCCGTTGATGGACGTAGGAGTAGAGGTTGTCGACCTTCACGACTGCGTTGCGAAGATCGATCACGAGTTCAAGACACAACGGTACATTGTTGTACATACGCATTCTGATCGAAGAGGCGACCTGCAGCGCTTTGATCGATTGCGGAAGCACTCGCAACTATATGGGCCAAGATTTTCTGGTACGCACTGGCCTCGGGCCACGCGTTCGGAGGAAGACGCAACCTACGCAAGTCACGTTGGCTGACAGTCACACGCACAAGTCAATTGACCGGTGCATTGGCCCCGTCCCCGTGTACTTCGCCCCACATGCAAGCGACGTCGTCTCCTTCCACATTTTGGACACCAACTTCACAGATTTGCAAGCATCTGCACCGCTGATCTACGTCGACTACGAGCGACGAAAACTAGCTAAGGAAGCTTCACAAACCTACCCCTCCCACCCGGACTTTGGTCCCTCCCTCCGACAGGCAGCTTCGCCCTCGGAGGTAAGCTCGGTCTTTCAAGGAGGGAGGGGGGTGTGGCATACTGCACATCCACACGGGCTTGCAAGGTCCGACCAAACAAGGAAAAGTAAGGGCCCTACAGGCCCTATGTCGTTTTCAGCATGAAAGCCTGAAAACAAGGGCCTACAGGCCCTGTGTCGTTTTCAGCCTGAAAGCCTGAAAACAAGGGTCTACAGGCCCTGTGTCGTTTCAGCCTGAAAGCCTGAAAACGAGGGCCTACAGACCCTGTGTCGTTTCAGCCTAAAAGCCTGAAAACGAGGGCCATTTTCAGGCCCTCCTGCCTTGAAACTTAGGCACCAGACCAGGGGTTTAGCACAGGCCATTTTGGGTCTGTTTTCAAGACAACCTTTGTTTGAACTTCAACACCAGGGTCCGGCACGTTTTGGCATTGGCAAGAGCAGCCTCCTGGACGGGCCAGCACTATATAAGACTGGCCCGCCCTGCAGGCTGCAGACAGTCACGAGGTAGTGACGAGGTAGTTCATAGGGACTTCCCAGGCACTTCACGTGCAGGAGGCAGGATATACTCTTCAGGATTCGGCAACACTTTGGAGGAGCACTGCAGGAGTAGTAGTAGCGTTAGCAGTAGTCTTGAGCGCTAGGCACTAGTAGGAGCTAGAGTAGCGTTGGAGAGAGAGAGAGATGGTTGGCGGAGGCCAGGGAGACTTACCTGTGGCGTCATAGCTCCAGCTTCGTCTTCAATGTACATGCAACAAGGCGCCACCTTCACAGGTTAGTACCAGCTTTAGAGAGAGAGAGAGTTCTTCCTTTTCTAAGTCCCCAATCTCCTCCTCACCCTCTCGCTACCTGACTTCTCAGTATCTGCAGACTACGAGAGAGAGAGATTGGTGACTTTGGGACTTAACGACATTTGGATCCAGACTCGACATTGGGATTCAAACATTTGACGATGGATTATTTGGGACCTGTACCGAAGACTTGGTGTTGACGACATTCCCATCTTCCCCTCTTCTTCGTCTAACCCCCCTCTTCTTCGTCTGTGTATGGTTGGGGGCTGGCGCATTCTTCCTGTGTGATCTTGTACTATGTGAGAGATGTCGGTTCTTGTTCTGGTCTGTACCGTTACGGTATGCGACACGCACACACTTGTTTGTATGCAGGTACCTAGACAACATCAGGACCAAGGGGAAATTTGCAACTGTACAATCCAGGCGCTCGACTGTGAGTCAATCTGTACGACTGTGGAAAGGGGACCTGAGGCCAGACAACCTCGCCAAATGCTACATAAGGCTGGGTCTCCGGGTGGTCAACATTCAGTCTTGCTATGCTGCTTCGACGCTGGATTGACTCTAGCTGAACGCTGGTTGGACGCTGGCTGGACGCTGGCTGGATGCTGACTTGACACTGGCTGTGCGCTGACACTGTGGACGACGACTCGGGACTGTGGCAGTATGCTGGCGGTTTCGGTTCTGTGCGCCGGCCACTGCTGCTGTGGCGCTGCTACCTGTCTACACTGCTGATGTGGCGCATGCCACTTGTCTACACTGCTGATGTGGCGCATGCCACTTGTCTACATTGTTGATGTGGCGCTGCCACCTGTCTACCTCGCATTGCTGATGTGGCGCTGCCACTTGTCTACATTGTTGATGTGGCGCTGCCACATGTCTACCTCGCATTGCTTATGTGGCGCTGCCACCTGTCTACATTGTTGATGTGGCACATGCCACCTGTCTCTTTTGCTGACGTGGCACTGGCCACGCTGTGTACATGAGGTGACTGGTTGCGATCAGAAGGAAGATCGGGATCTGTGGACGATTGAGGGATGGGATACTTACCTAAGGCTGACGTCGATATTGTATGCCGCTGGTTGTCTTCATTGACTCCATGGGAGGATAGTGCCACGTGGCACTTTTATGTGATCAGGACTTGTCAGACTTGTTATTGCTTATTGATTGATGACGTGGAGGGAGAGGAAGCCCGGAGAAGGAGTGGGAATGCTCGGGCTACTTTTGTGTGATCAATGATTATCTCTTCCACCCTCTCCTTTGTCAATCCTCCCTCCACTCTCTTCGTCTATTGCTAACGAGATACTGTATCAAATATCACTTCGCGTTAACTGAAGACTTTGCACAAATCTTTGACTACTTGTACTTCGACGTCTGATGAGTATCTTCCTGACAAGGTTCATCACACAAGAGTCGCATCCCACATTCAAAAGTTCCACAGACGAAAAGTCATGACTCCCAGACCCAAGCAGCAGCACACCAATGAAAATTTGGGAAAGTACCAGGCCTTGACATTCTGCAGCAAGCAGGCCGTGGGCATGAGGTACCGGGTCCAAGTCAAGCCAAAGGAAGCAGAGGCTGGGACAAGTTGAGGCTCAATCCAAGTCAATATAAGGACTGGCCAGCCACATTTCACGGGAGATTGCTCATTCGTGAGATGTGTGGAAGTGTTGCTGAAGTGCTTGTGCACTATCTGCGAGTAGCATGCGTGAGAGCCTTGTTGGGCAATGCTGCGTTGGGGAAGGAAGGCGGCCATAGCCGCATTGCTTGTAGTGGGAGATAAGAGTCAGGTGATAGCGGATGTATTCAAAGTCAAGATTCTCAAGGGGAGAGAGAGAGAGAGAGAGAGAGAGAGAGAGAGAGAGAGAGAGAGAGAGAGAGAGAGAGAGAGAG
>BFEA01000162.1:2178327-2188491 GCA_003427395.1 Chara braunii | reverse complement strand
AGAGAGAGAGAAAGAGCCGGGTAGAGAAGAGATTCACCTACCTTAGATGATGCTGGTATTGGGTTGCTGAACTCTGTGCTGTTGAGCGCTTGGTGATGGAAACTTACGAAACTGTTTAATATGATAATTTGTTGGAATTTCTAAGTTGCGGATATGTGGACTTTGCATCTCTGGACTCCTGTGTGTGTGCTCAAGGTGTCGAGCAGTGTGGCTCAATGCAATTGGTATTGGAGCAGGTACTCGCTGCGCGCGCTAATGCTGAACGCTGGCAGGATTAAGGCCTTGGAGTTTGACATTGGTGCTGAGGGCCGAAGAAGAAGTGGCCAGGTTGGGGGATGGTGATTATGTACCTGCATGTGAGGAGCGTCAGGGAGCTTCATCAAAGGAACGTTCACAAGTGAAGTGCATCGCCCCCCTAAGCCCTGCATTCGCTTTTTATGAATGAATGAGTGTCATGATACCTTCCCACATCTCGGTGTCGCTGCTGCTGGACAAGAACACTTGATGATATATTTGATTTTGATTTAAGTCAGCATCTGGTCAGACACGTGTATGGAGTAGGTCGTTTCTAGGCTAGAAGCTCGGGAGCTGGATGTATCACCCATAAAGTAGGAAGCATGGGCATGAGCGGCGAGCGCTCATAAAACACCTCGTCTAGCCCTAAGACCGGTACTGATCGGCATGCGACCGAACCAGTGCTGACGCAGTGAGGAGTTGTAATTCATGAGACCGAACCTCCAAATTCCAGTGGGCACGATGTCATGTATGCGTCGTTAAATAATTCTTGAGGTCCTTGATGGCTGACCTTAGGCTGCTGGTTGTCCACCAACCTGACAAGATAGTTGTAGTGCCACTGTGAGAAGAGAAGAACTCATATAGGTTAGACTCCAATCTAAATTAGTTAGTTTAAGTGTTGAGGGTTAGGTCTACGTGGTGAGGAGGTGGAGGCTATATACCTATGCCTTTAGTAACCATGGATGATTACCCGATGTTCGCGATGCTGACCCTGACCGTGCTATGGGGTCCACTCCTCCGTTTCCTATTTCCATTAGGATTCCTCTGGACATGCGCATGAGTGTAACCGTGAGGTTTGGTGGGACCACACAACCATATACCGCAGATGAACAGACAAAGATCGATAGGAACTTGCCTGCGAAAAAGAAAGAGAAGGAGGAGAAAAGAGAAAGGAGGAGGAGGAAGTTAAAAAGAAATTGGAGGAGGAGAAAGAAATACGGAGAAAGAGATGAAGAGGCGAGAAGAAGAATTGAAAAAGAAGTTAGAAGTTGAAGAAGAAGAGGAAGAAAAAGAAGGAGGATTGGTGAGAAGACGAGTAATCAGAAGGAGAGGAGGTGGCGGAGAGCAGTCATGCTGCGGAGTTGAGAATCCAACAGGTTGAGGACTTCGACTGGGTGGGGAAATTTGGGTATCGAACTGAGCATCGATTTGTGGCGAAGTTGGCAACAACTAAGGATCAGGAGGAAAGGAAATTGCTAAGGAAGGAGAAGAAAAGTGAACTCAACCAGAAGTTGCTGGCTGCGAAAAGAAAAGAATTTGAGGAGAAGAAAAGGCTGAAGGAGGAAGGGGAGAGACTCCAGGTTGAAGGAGCAGAAAGAGAAGCAAGTGGAAACTGAGGAACGCTGGAACCTTCTGACCGACACTTTGTTGCATACCACCCGGGAACTCTCTGCACTTCAACGAGGCGTTGGAAAGGTAGAATGACACCAGGAGGAGTTTGAGGGCATCTAGAACAACTACCTTAGTGCGTCATTCATCCAAGTGGATCATAGGGTCCTACAATATGCATGCCAACTAAATGAAATCTTCACTCAGAAACTGACAAACACGATCGCTGTAGTTAAGATAGGTGGCGGTGGCGGGGGTGGAGATGGTGGCGATGATGGGGATGATGACAGAAAAGGGAAAGGTCCTTGAAAGGATGGAGAGAAGAAAGGTGAGGAAGGCAAGTCTGAGTGAGGAGAATGAAGGGAGAAGATTAAGGTAAAACTCCCTTAGACATACACTGGGAAGAAGGAGGAGAGCATTTTCAATTGGGAGGCGATGATGAATACGTACCTGTGCGCGCAATTGATTCTGTATTGGGACCGCGTACTGATGACAATTTCATGCCTAGGGGGAGACGCAGCAAGCTTCACTATTTCGTTAGTGAAAGAAGTCGGATGTTCCTCGATGGTGCTATACTCACAACACACTAGGATTGAGGACTTCTTCAAGGCCTTGAAGGACCGCGTTGAGGATAAGAACTTAGCTCGTTGTACCGAGTCCCTCATCCTTAACATTAGCGACCTCAAGTGGAAGAGTGCATCGACACTCAAGGCCACTATGGATGAGCTGTTGCAATGTCTAGAACATGGACTGACCCTCGTTCAGATCTTGAACAACTTTTCTAGAGCGCTGCCAAAACCCCTCAAGACCCAGTTATAGCCACTATTGGAAGGATTTGCACGCTGGTAAGAGATGGAAGAATAGGACCATATCCGATAGCATAGAGGGGAAGGACCTTCAAAGGAGGTGTAGAGTCCTTACCCTATGACGAGATAGACTATGGTCTAGATGAGGATAAAAACAACCAAGTAGCCAGGGGAGGGGACTATGCAACAGTTGCAGCCCATGGGGGAGGGCGACAAGGTAGAGGTCAAGGTAGAGGGGGCGAGGATGAGGTGGAGGTCAAAGACCCGATGCCCAAAGGGGTGGTGGCGAAGGTAGCTACTACGTGGGAGATAGGGGTTATGGTCCCTCACAAGGTGGTAGAGGTTCTCCCTTCATAGGGGGTAGAGGTAGAGGCAGAAATTGGCGGTCGTACCCAACACACCCGGGGATAGCTGCACGCAAACCTTGGGAAGAGATGGGTATAGACGAGATGGTCTGGGAAGACCGTCGCAAGGCCCACCAATGTTTTAAATGTGGTGACCCCAACCACATAGTTCCCTTCTGTCCAAAATACAGATAACCAAAGGGAACAACGAGTAGAGGTCGCAGTTGCCTCTATAGGGACTTCGGACTCAGACAAGAAGACAAAAGCGCGCGCTTAAGAGGCACCCTCCTGTCCGAAGATCCCAATGACAGAGATTGGTGTAGGCCCCCACCTAGCTAGTTGTCTAGAGGTTGCTTGTGTTAGGACCTCTCTAGGTGGTTCTCTCGCAAGCATTGGTGATGAGTTGATCACTCGTCACCGCGCTTGGGCCGAAATGAAGAAGAAGTCGAAAGGGCAGCTAATAATGGTCGATGCAGAGGTGAGTAGAGAAAGAATAGGCGCGTTAGTAGACAATGGATCAATGCGCAATTATATAAGTCGACGAGGGTTGCAAAAGATACACCTAGGCATGAACGTGAAAAAGTTAGATGAGTCGGTCATTAGTAAATTGGCCGATAATAGGGAGATGATAGTATGTGACTATGTTGAAGGGGTTAAGGCATTTTTCCGGTTGGCGGCAGGGGGCAAAGTAGAGAAAGTTCTGCACTACCTCACTTGGAGTGAAGGATAGCCTTCCTTTTGACAGGATTCTAGAAACTGATTGGGGCAACGCCGCGTATGCAGATATTAAGATGGGCGAGCACGACTGTTGGCTGCCCAGTCTCACAGGTGGGAAGAAAAAGTTGTGGTTACATCATACGTCCGACGTGAAGAGTAGTTTGTCCCTTTTTTGTACGAGTTCCCCCGCGTTCGCCAGGCACGCGGTGAAGAATAACCTCGTCAAACAAGTGTTCGTTGCATATGTTAGTGAAGGGAGAAAGGAAAAAGTGCCTATACCACCTAATGTTTTTTTTTTTTTAACACAACCCCCTCCTGTGCTAGTGGCACTGATAAGAGCAGACACCACTAGCACCTGGGGAGCGGCTCCATCTATTGGTGGGGAGCGTCACCTGCTGGAAAACGGGTCTAGCGTCCCTTATACAGCATGAAAAATGGATACATCAGAGAAGTATTTGTGGGGGAATTCCTGCCAGCATTGATTACCTTATGCTCCAAGGGATTGGCTGAGCAGAATATTAGGAGGGAAGGGGAACCTCTTCATCCAGAAACCGACGCCCGATACATCGCTACACACTACTTCCTCCTTTCTCCTGAGCCACGTGGAAACCATGCTAGCTGGAAACCAGGACTAGTGTCCCATAACCTGCCTGGGTGCCATGAGGAAGGGCTAGGAGGAGCCATTGGGGGGCACCAGTGGGATCTCCTTACGTCCTTCTCTTTCCTGAACATATGGAATATGGCTGGGTTTTGTAAGGATGAGCTTATATGTATGTGTATGTATGTGGGTATTATGGAAGATGTTATTTAGGAGAGAATATCTGCCAGAGAAAGAGCATGTGGCGGGAACGGGTCTGGAAAGGCCGAGGGTGGGTGAAGTGGGAACGAGGGTTCTATGTTTGTCCAGTCCTTGAAAGGTTAGACGATAATCTCTTATTTCTTCCAAATCCTTCTGTCCCTCTCCCTTATTTCCACTCCATTCCACTTTTGCAATCCATCCTTCTCTCTCCCCTCCTACCCAGTTTGTGCAAAATGTTGTGATCCGTCTCCTAACATCTTTAATTTGCCTAAAGAGATCTAGTTGTGCTTTCGTGTCTAACCACCTTTGCATAAGTTCAAACTGCACCTGTTGCTGAATTTGTTCAGTGATCTCTGACTCTTCTACTCTCACCTTCTCCATGGTCAGGGTGCATCTCTTCCACCAAAGGGCCCAGACCACCGCCCTCCTTCCAAGTTTGTACATATTTTCTACGAAGGATATGGCTGTCTCTACCAAAGGCCAGTGACCAGCCAATATGGTTTGCCAGGACCAGGGCCAAGGGATTGCAGATTCCATTTTCCTCCATATGCGGTCTCACCATCTCCATGTGAATTGGGCGATCGGGCATCGCATGAAGATGTGTTCGATGGTCTCTGCCTTCTTATGGAAAGGGAAGAGACTTTGGCACCGCCGGCACCATGGAAGTAGCAAGCCTCATTGTTCTAAATTGGTGAGGTCAGTTAGCCAGTAGTTTGTTGGCAAACAGCGGTGGAATCTGCCATTGGAGGGAGGTGATTTTCATAGGTTTGGATTTTTGTTCCTTGAACCAATGAATTGGTGATAGAAGGGAGCGGTCCACATTTAGGTGTCTGGCCCATCCGTCATTAACTATGTCTCTCAACCGTCTTTTTGGTCTGAGCATTTTATATGCAGATTTGACCGACATCTGGTGCAGGCTGATACGACCGGCCTTGGGGCCACCCCTTTTCTGGGGGCGGTTCCAAGACCATTCCTCTGGGTCCAAGGCCAACTCTTGTATTGGTTTGAGAGGTTGGTATGCCACCCTATGTCCTTTCTCCTCAAGAACCCTCACTCGGCACACAGACGATTTCTCTATCCATTCGAAAGGAGTTCTTTGTCTTTGGAGAATGCCTTCTCTGGTGGTAGAGAAGTATTCGACCAGGACCATTTGGGGTGAGACCATATGTATCTGACCTATCCTCAGAGGGGTTTCCGTGCTTGCTACCCAATCACCCTCCCTCAAGGTGGGGCCGTGTTTAAGGATTCCGTACCACGCCAGCGGGATGGCTTCAACTAGGTCATCCAAACGTTCTCCGACGTGGTGACAATATCGTAAGTTACCTCGTATCTGGTCTTCTGTTACCCAGTCCAATTTATCCCTATCCCAGAGATCCCCTACCCTGAGCACCCCTCTTTTAACCCAATTTTTCCAAGGCAAAGACAAACTTTTCATGACACAGCCGTTCAGGTCCTTCACCCATCGGTTCCCAAAGAGGGGTTGTCGATAAACTTCCTCCCAACAGTTGGGACAGTTTTTGTCAGGGAGCGGGAGTTTAAGCCACGTTTCCAACAAGGAGGGCCAGAAGGTGTCCAACGTTTGGCTTCCGCCGTCCAGCCCCTCCTTTCTCTGAGGGAGCTTGCGTGGAACTGACCAGAAGTGGTCCTCCAACCATGTCAGCGGATGGGTTGTATGGGGGGGTTTTGGGGCTATATGGGCCAGATGTTCCAACGCTAAAACGCACCACGGACTCTGGGTGGCGAAAATGAGTTTTTTAATCCATCTTAGTTGTAAAACCTGCACTTGTGTGGCCGGGTCAATTATACCCAGGCCTCCCCCTGCCTTAGGTTGGATAATTGAATCCCATGCCACCCTGCTTATCACATTGCTCAACTCGCCGTCTCCCCTCCATAGGAAGGCTGCTGCCTTTTTCCTTAGGCTTTTTAGGGTTGCTTTGCTCAGTGACCATAATAACGATTCGTACCATAACGTTGCCTAATGTGCAGAGTCTGTTAGACGAATTCGCTGATGTGGGAGAGGCCCCAAGTGGAGTAGTGGAGAGGGAGACCAAGCACCGGATAGACATGACCTCGTCGAACGAGTGTTCATCGCATATGTAAGATCGGTTAGCGAAGGGAGAAAGGAAGAAGTGCCTATACCACCTAATGTGCAAAGTTTGTTAGACGAGTTCATTGATGTGGGAGAGGCCCCGAGTGGAGTAGTGGAGAGGGAGACCAAGCACCAGATAGACATAGAACCCGGTAGCCGGATTCCCAAGGGCCCCATCTATTGAATGTCTCCCAAAAAGCTCGATGAGTTGCGTAGACAGTTGGATGAGTTGAGAGAGAAAGGGTGGATTACGCCAAGATCTTCGCCATATGGTGCACCGGTCTTGTTTGTACCAAAGAAAGAAGGCGATCTGCGTATGTGTATATGCTATCGTGGACTCAATGTGATAACCATAAAGAATGTTGAGCCATTACCGCAGATAGATGACCTTCTGGATAGAGTGCAGGGTTGCAAGTTTTTATTGATGATAGATTTGAAATCGGGTTACCATCAGATCAAGATGTTGCCCGATAATCAGCACAAAACGGCCTTCATAACTCGATATGGCCACTACGAGTTTGTGGTTATGCCGTTTGGGTCGACTAACGCCCCTGCTACTTTCCAGCGTTGTATGAATGAACTCTTCTGCGACTGGTTAGACAAATTCGTTGTTGTATATTTAGATGATATTTTGATTTTCAGCAAGTCGCTAAAACAACACGAACAACACTTATGTTTAGTGCTAAGTAAGAGTTTAAGTTGAACCCGAAGAAGTGTGAATGGGCCAAGCGTCAAGTGTTTTACTTGGAACATGTGTGAGACGGAGATGGAATTAAACAGGAGGACGCTAAGATAGCAACCATCAGAGATTGACCGACACGGCGTACGCTGACGGAACTACGATCATTCCTTGGCCTCGCCAAGTACTACCGCAAGTTTGTGAGGAACTTTACTGTAATAGTTGCTCCGTTGTGTATGCTGTTGAGGAAAGAGACAGTCTAGAAATGGGACAAGGACTGTACTTCAACCTTTAAGCGTCCGAAGAAGTGCTTGATAGAGTACCCAACTCTTAAGATCGCTGATCCGTCCTTGCCGTTTATAGTGACCACCGACGCCAGTCAATACAAGATAGGTGATGTACTCCAACGGAATGATGGAAATGGGTACAAACCTGTTGAGTTCATGTCTTGTAGACTGCCTAGTGAGGAGGTCACTACTTCTACATACGAGAGGGAGTTGTTTGTCCTTAAAGAAGCCTTTAACCATTAGCGACATTCTCTGCCAGGACGGCGTTTCAAAGTTTATTCAGACCATGGGACACTTCGTTGGATGAAGACCCAAGCTAGAATGACACCTAAGTTGACAAGGTGGGCTAGGGAGATTAGCGAGTTTGACTTCGAATTTGAGCCAGTAAAAGGGAAGTATAGCGTTGTTGCTGATGCACTGAGTAGACGAGCTGATTTCTTCGGTGCCATTGCAACATACTTAGATGCGGGCGCCGAACTAAAAGAGAAGATTAGATCTGCTTACGTTAGTGATTCAGTCTGTAGTCAATTAATTAACAAGGTGAAGACGTCACCACACGAAGTTCTGGACTACAGGGTGGCACCGGGACTGCTAGTTGAAAAGACAGATGTGCACGACAGACTGTGCATACTAAACAATGAGGAGATTCACAGTCTTATCCTAGGGGAATGTCACGACACTGAGAGACATTTCGGTTGGAGGAAGACTTATGCTAAATGTCACGACACCGAGGGACATTTCAGTTGGAGGAAGACTTATGCTAACCTCCTATGTTCCTATACATGGTCTGGAATGAAGCATGATTGTGTAGCTTATGTACAAGGCTGCAAAGTGCGTCAAAGGAACAAGAGTTCCATGCAGCCTCCCCTTGGTTTACTTAGACCGCTACCTATACCGTGGGGTCCCGAAGACTCCGTGTCTATAGACTTTATGGACACTAAAGGGAGAAGTAGGAATATAAAGTGCCATGTTATGGTGATAGTGGACAGATTTAGCAAGTTTGCTGTTTTCGTACCACTCCGTGCTGAAGCTAGAACAAGTTTAGTAATTCGGGAGTTCTTTAATCATTGGGTGAAAGACTATGGGCATCCCTTGACTATTGTAAGTGATAGGGATACACGATTCACGGGCGAGCACTGGCAACAGCTCATGAGTGTCTATGGGTTCAAACTGACTATGTTTTCAGGTAGACATCCTGAGACGAACGGACAGACCGAGCAAATGAACAAAGTGCTACAGCAAGTGCTACATATGTACATTCGGCCAGATCAGGTTGACTGGGATGAGCATCTAGCTAAGGTCGCTAGTGCCTATAACAATTTTGTGCATTTGGCTACAGCAAGAACGCCCCCTGAACTGCATTTGGGCCGGCGCCCACGCAGGCCCATTGACGGTCTGAACCCTGATAAACTGCAAAGGCTTCCGCCAGGGACTAGAAAGTTCACTGTGCAATATCAGAAAGACTTAGAGAAGGTGCGAGACTCAGAGAGAGAACATCAAAAAGGCGCAACATCAGATGATAGAACAAGCAAATAAACACCGCAGACCTTCCTAGTTCGATATAGGGGATTTGGTCTGGTGAAGTCTAAAGAGTTTCTCCCAGAGGAGAACATCTCGCAGAAGTTATTGCCTGTGTATAGGGGACCATGGCAGATTCTTAACGTAATTGGTGATGTGTATGGTCCTTCGTACGTTGTTGAGATTCCTCCGCATTTACACACTTATCCGGTGTTTCATGCCTCTAAGTTGCTCCCTTGTGTTAGCAATGAGCTATTTCCATCTCGAAGATCTATGATTCCTCCTGATATGGATGGCAAATATGATGTGGACCGCATCGTTGCAGAGGATGTTTATAGATCTGGACGCACGGTAGGCCCCAATGACAATACAAAGTTAGATCCGCTTATCAAGAGCCTTCGGAAGATCGCTGGTTCACTAGAGATGAGCTAGTCGAAACAACACCGCACATAGTGTCTTACTCGGAGGAGACTGTGCATACTGAAATATAGTTGATAGATAAAGATTGTAACTTTCTCGGAGGATCTCGAAATTAGGCCGGCGAGAGTGAAAGGCATTCCATGATGCAGACCCCAAATTTGAATTTCAGGGTCAAGGTCGCAGGCCAAGGGAGGCCAAGTCAGCCAGTTCAGAAAGGTCACACTCGGGTACCTTAGGAGTCGAGTCCAACAGGCACCCAGTGAACAGTCACATCCCAGAGGCAAAGGTTGCGTTCTACAAGCAAAAGTCACGTCTCAAATTGAAAAGTCATATCCCACAGGCAAAGGACACTTCTCCATGCAAAAGTCGTGTCCCAGAGGCAAGAGTCACATCCCACAGTCAAAAGTCATGTTCCACAGGTGAAAGTTGTGACTCACAGACCCAAGCAGCAGCACACCAATGAAAATTCGGGAAAGTACCAGGCCGTGACATTCTGAAGAAAGCAGGCAGTGGGCATGTGGTACCGGGTCCAAGTCAAGCCAAAGGAAGCAGAGCCTGGGACGTGTTGAGGCTTTTTCCAAGTCAATATAAGGACTGGTCAACCACATTTCAGGGGAGATTGCTCATTGTGAGCTGTGTGGAAGTGCTGCTAAAGTGCTTGTGCGCTATCTGCGAGTAGCATGCGCGAGAGCCCTGCTGGGCAGTGCTGCGTTGGGGAAGGAAGGCGGCCATAGCCGCATTGCTAGTAGTGGGAGATAGAGTCAGGTGATAGCGGATGTATTCAGATTCAAGATTCTCAAGTAGAGAGAGAGAGAGAGAGAGAGAGAGAGAGAGAGAGAGAGAGAGAGAGAGAGAGAGAGAGAGAGAGAGAGAGAGAGAGAG
>BFEA01000162.1:2129250-2156839 GCA_003427395.1 Chara braunii | reverse complement strand
CACTCCAAGCACCTACCGACCGAGTCATTCCAAGCACCTACCGACTGGGCCACTCCAAGCACCTACACCCCGAGCCACTCCAAGCACCTACATACCGAGTCACTCCAAGCAACTACCCACGGACCCACTCCAGGCACCTACCGACCGAGCCAATCCAAGCACCTACCGATCGAGCCACTTCAGGCACCTTCCGACCAAGCCACTCCAATCGCATTCTTCTGTTCTTTCTCCCCTGTCTCTCTCTATCTGTGTCTCTCTATCTCTCTCTCTCCTCTCTCCCTCTCTCTTTCTCTCTCCCTTTCTCTGTCTCTCTATGTGTGTTCCATTTCTTGAATTCGTTAACAATGCTGAAATTTAGTAGTTGGTTTGGGCCTAACTTTTTGTGTTTTTTTTTTTGCGGGCATTGCCCGCACTGCCCGCACCGCGGGCGCTTAGCTAGTTTATATTACCAATAAGAAAATTGAGGTCGGGGTCCTCACAGTCTACTCGGAGTGACCGAACCCAACTTGCTGAGAATCGGGCTCAGCGTCCCTCATATGATGATGATGATGACGATGATGATGGTGAACGCCTGCTGATTCTATGTGAAATGTGAGATAATCATACTAATNTGAACGCCTGCTGATTCTATGTGAAATGTGAGATAATCATACTAATGATGATAATGCTAATGATGATGATGATGAATAGTGTATATAAAAATATAGAAGACTATGTTATATCAACAATTATGGCCTCCTAATTCTAGAACAACTCCTAGCCCTCCGTGTACCAGGACATTGCAACTCAGAGACAATACCAACCTGACCAAAGTCAACCATAGCCGACCTCTTCTCGCCACCTAGATTATCCCGGCCCCATTGGTTGTCATGGGAGCCCTCCCCAGTTCGCCACTAGATTGCCTTCCTCCCTCAGCAAACCCCATATCTCTCTACAAGGCCTCACACTCCTGCCATTTGCAGGTTACAGGGCAACGCCCTTACTCCGGCCAGCGTCATTCTTGCATTGACAAACCAGGGGCACACAACAAAGCAACTTTGTAGACATCAGTCCAGGTTCGACCATCTCTGTATCCCGAATGAGGAAGAAGGCCAGATGCTGCTAAAATTTTCAGAACACCAGAAAGCTTAATATAACATGATTAAAAACTATGGGATTCTTTTTTTTTTTTAAGCAAACCTAGTCATCCCTTATACCAAACACACAACCCCAGAGACAATACTTTCCTAACCAATGCCAGTCACAGCTGATGTGATCTTGCCACCAAGACTATACCCGGCCCTTTAGGTCGTCAAGGCTGACCCCCCCCAGTTCGCCACTGGATCGCCTTCCTCCCTCGACTAATCCCTAGATCTCTCTACCAGACCTCACGCTCCTGCTACCAACACGTCACAGGGCTAACGCCCCAGCACCGGCCAGCGTCGTTCTCGCATCGGCAAACCAAGAGCCCGAAACACAATGGCTTTGCAAACATCTGTCAGGATTCTACCTTCTCTAAAACCATGTATTTTATATAAAGGGAAAACCAGATATCGCCTAGGATTACAAAAAAACAGGTAAGCTTGATATAGCATAATTAGTGCTTACACCTAAGATTAATCTCCTCCCTCCCCTCCTTTCCATCCTGTCCCAACGCTGCCTCCGCCGAAACGGATTACCCAGATTGCAGGCAACCCATCACCGCCCCAACTTGGGACAGTCCCACCTTCCCCACCCTTATCCCACTAAGGCATACAGTTCCCTCCCAAAGTATGCCTCTGCCCACCTTTTACCCTAATCTGCTTCCGCTGGTGTGAGTACCCCCACCCCAACCCCAGAATAAGGCAACCCACTAGTTCTGCTCTCATTCCCTCCAGGGCTTCACCTCCTTCCTTGTGTCGCCCCTACAGAGCGAAGCTCTCCCCTGTTCACCCCACCTTCCATCCATCAGAAATAAACGTCGATACTTAGAGAGGAGAATATAGATACGAGGAACACAACTGACATTTCGAACCAAAAAAAATACGCCGAAGAAATTTCGAGTAATTTTCAAAGACGAGAATTCTGCAATGGAATTGGATAAGAGTCAGGTTATGGAAGCAAATGCAGCGAAGATAAAACATGGAAAGTGATACAAATTGTAGATTCAGAGATTCTAAATTTAGGAATTTAGGTATTAAAAAATACCGATCCGCTTAGTTCTAGGAGTTGAGAGTTATGATGATTCTGAGAATGATTCTGGAATAATCAGGAATATTATTTAGGAAATTAAATTGGATATTTATTATTTAATTAGGATATTATTTTAGATGAAAGAGTAAATTGGTGATTAGGATGATGATGTGTATGATGATTAATATACTTGTCGAGATTACTAAATGGCAAAATTCGTGACCATAATAAAAACGTTAACAACCGCTATCTCTTTCCCCCAGATACCATCAATCCCAACCACCTTGCCTGACTTCTTCTCAGTTGAGAGTTATGATGATTCTGAGAATGATTCTGGAATAATCAGGAATATTATTTAGGAAATTAAATTGGATATTTATTATTTAATTAGGATATTATTTTAGATGAAAGAGTAAATTGGTGATTAGGATGATGATGTGTATGATGATTAATATACTTGCCGGGATTACTAAATGGCAAAATTCGTGACCATAATAAGAACGTTAACAACCCCTATCTCTTTCCCCCAGATACCATCAATCCTAACCACCTTGGCCGACTTCTTCTCCCACCCCCTTCGTTTTCTCTTTTCTTCCATATCCCCCACGCCCCTCACAATCTTCCCTCTTGCACCTCCTCCTAACATCACACCCATCCCCCCCTTTGTTCTTCCCCCGAAGAGAAAAATCAGTTGAGAGCTGGATGTCAGAAAGAAATGCCGAGACAAAGAGTGAGTGAAGGACAGAAGGTGGGGGATGAATAGAAAGGGAAACGAGAGGAGAGAATGCGATGAAGCTACCGAGGAGGAGGAGGAGGGAAGGACTTCTAGCGAAAAGAGAAGAGAAGAGATGTTACCCACAATGATGTTGAAGACGAGGACGTTGTAGTGATGCTGACACTGAAACTGATGATCTTCTGAAGATGACTGCCCTTAGCGATGGAGACGATGATGTTGATGAAAGTAATGATAATGATGATGATGATGTAGCTAGGGTAATTCCAGATGATGCTGATAGACTGAGAATATCACAAGAACGAGTAGATGATGAAAAAAAATCCCCAAGTAGAAGCCCTATCTTTGTCTGACGAAATCTTGCTGACGCGTGGACTTCTCCTCGACAACTCCTCACTCACTGCCTCCTGACGATCCTCCTCCCACTTCCCGTGACACACCCTCCTCTTCTCCCCCTCGCAACAGCCGACCTCCCTCCACTATAACTCGCGAGATAAAGAGAGAGAGTGATTACTCAAGAGACTACACTTACATAAAAGCAAGCCCCCCTCCATCTGACATGCTAGCCTGCAGCAATACTCAAATGGAGCACGAAGCATAGAGATGGCACTTGTGTGCTTTCAAAAGCCGGGAGTCAACAAGTGACGTGTTTCTATCTTCCTTCTCGCCATCCAGTGACATCTCATCAATCAGCCGAAATTAAGCACCACCCGCCAGAGCTTGAGATGCCTGCATTGTCGCCTGAGCAATGCTGACATGGCGGCATGGCCAGTCAGCATGCATATTCCAGCACCACGTCTGTCCGCTCGCCAGCTGTGCACCATCGCACACCCAGCGGTGCCCGCATAGCCACCAGCGCCAGCCACGTGCTCCACTCCGCCACCTGCTGACATTGCCAAATGTGCTCACGCACACAACCAGGACCGCGTCCCCTCCACGCCTGCAAACGCGCTCGCCGGCAGCGCCAAGAAACCCTGCAGGAAACTCGCTCCCACACCGCCAGCGACACACTCCTGCATGCTGGTGCGATACGCGCGTGGCGCGGTGCCTCACCTCAGCGGCCATTGCGCTTGCTGCCTCGCCTCCTTTTGGTAGCCGCTGATTAGTTGCCCCACCGGACTAGAGATCCCCTCTTGTCTAACCCAACATGGAACATGTACCATGAATAAGTCAGACGAAAGAAAACTAACTGAAACAATGGAGATTTCAAGGGGTGTAGATGGTCCCCAAGCCAGACACGAGGCAGCGTGTGAGAACATGCAGTAAGACCAGTCAAGATCCCCTTGAAAGGAATGTCCCTACTAGCCGTGTGTCCCCCAGTTTCAACACAGCAAAGAAATGCAACTGAGGGCAACAGATTTGGGGCCGAAGGGTCCTATTCCATTGGGCCTGGTCCCACTGAGTGCCGAAGGGTCCTATCCCATTGGACCTGGTGCCACTGAGTCACAAAGAGTCCCAAGTAGGTAATGGACCAGGACCCATCAGAAGGGTGTCCCAAGACGGTCCCAACCGCCTCTGCCGTACTGAAAAGGAAAAGATAACTTTCAGCAAGAACCTACTCCTACAGCCATTCAGGAGTGAAAAGACAATGCACTGTACAAAGATATGTCATTGAGAACAAGATACATCATCCATCCATCCCTCAGGACAGAAAGAAATCCACATGCTCACACACACAACCAAGACCACCAAGAGGAGGAAAAGAGCCCAGTACACCCCAACAGGCCATGAAGAACCAAGCAACCTCCCGTGGGCATACCCAAGTCACACATCACTTACCTGTGAGTCCCGGCCTCCAAAGATGGAATAAAGACTCACCCCCCTCTTTCATTGGTCCTCCTGACCCCTAGCTACCACTACACGAAGTCTCCTAGCATGACTAAGAGGGCTCTCCTACACCCATGTTACAACACCGGATCCTCCGTCGATGTTGACGATCAAATTAGCAACTTGCAGCCCTTCAATGCAGATATGGCAGCCTCCTACCAAGTCTCCCTCTTGAGGGGAAGCCCATAAGTCGCTCAATGTCTTCTTGAAGTCCAGATTCCAGGTGTGAGTGCCTCTTACTCTCTACTCCCTCTCGCTCACTTCAATCAACCTCCATTGTGTCCCGCCACCCCATACAATCACGCAAGCAACCTGGTCAGGTCTGATGTCGACCCTACATGACCTAACCAGGTGGGGGCAGCATCCACATACCTTGCTGCCCCACTTAACCCTAACTTCCAACCCTAATCCAAGTTTAGGTTAGCCCTAACCTAATTCGGAATTAGGGTTAGGGTAGTTCAACACCTCTAGCCAGCTAGAAAGTCCGCTCCGATACTAATTGTTACGATCCTGGTCATTCCCAAAGTGCAAATTCACATGAAAGACAATGGCACCCAATTGCGAAAGAAATGAAAGCACTTGCAAAGAGATAGAGACCAAAGAAGAGAGAAAGAAGAAGAAGAAGAAGAAGAAGAAGAAGAAGAAGAAGAAGAAGAAGAAGCTGTACACCAGCAAGACCAATGACAAATTCCCCTTCTCTCTCCACCATCCTCCTCCTCCTTGACTTCGCCAATCTTATTCTTCTTCCAAATAATAATAATAACAATGAGTGGATGAACCAGAATCAATATCCGAAGTTCCCTCTTACTACTAGCACAACAACAGGTCCACCATAGCCATGGCTTCCCCCTTCTTCCTCCTCTCACATGCCAAGGCTATGGCGGACTACTAAGGGCTCGGCCCTCTTGTGCAAAGGACAACACAAAGCAGCTATGTCGCTGCTCATCGGGCCACCATGCCTGACTCTGCTCAAGCTTCCTTGATGCTGCACTACCCCAACTGGGGCCTTCCAGATGCAGCGCCCAACAAGGTGATGAAGATGCTTTGCCCCCTTCTTCCTCCTCCTCAGGCTGGACTGCTCGCCATAGCCAGGCTGAGCGCCCAGCTGCTCTCCTTCCTCCAGGCAGCGCTCCAAGTCCAGCGCTTGGCTCCAACAGTATGTCCCCAATCCTTGAACACCACAAATGAGGAGGAGCTACTTGCTCCTCTCGAAGATATAGCGGCCTACTTGCCTCTTGGGCGGTGACTTCCTAGGCCGCACGGCCCCCCAGCAACTGGTACCTCCTCCCTTTCGGAGGGAAATATCATTGCAGGCTCTGGTATCGTCCGTACAGGCCCTAGACTCAGGCTACTTGGACAGGTACCAGCCTACCTCTAGCCTACCGCTATTGGGCCTCTAAAAATGCCAACTTTTTGTCTTCTTCTGCTCGGCCTCAAGTACTCAACACTTCTACCACTACTTGAGTGGTACCGGCCTACCTGCTACTTGAGCGTTTTTCCTGCTGCTCTAAGTGTCCCGGGCCTACCCCCGCTACTTGAGTGTTTTTCCCGCTGCAACCCTCAAAGTCACGGCCACGGGTAAGTACGGGCCCTGTGGGGCCTCCCAACCAACAAGTAAACTTGCGGGTCACACACACTTACGCCGACAAGCACTCAGACAGGCTCGCACACACACAGACTTAGAAATCACAGCAGAATGCGGGAATCTCAGCAAGGCATACATTCCACTGGCAAATCCCAGAAATCAGCAGTGTTCTCAGTCTGTGTCGGTGGGTCATTTCAGTTTAAGAAAAGTTCATCGCATTGGTCATGAGTTAGCATTAGGGTAGTGCCTTTCTGTAGCTGATGGATTGAAAAGGTCTTGATAGTAACTGCTAACACGACTTCTCCAGGGGCCATGCAGATCATTTTTTATGCCATACATTGTGAGAGAAAATGTGTGGCTATATATGTGTGACTATGACGCAAAGCATACGAGCAGAATCTGCCACCAATGATATGCTGACTTCTTCTGTTGGTGGAACTTTTTGTCCATTTTGTTTCTTTAAGTGCAGGGTTATGGAGGAGAGACAAGTGATGGAGGGAAGGCTCCATGAGGTAAGATTCCATTTGCCTCAGGAAACACATTCTTCAATAGTCAGCAGTAGTTGCTGCCCCCCCACAGGGTCCCATATATGCACACATCCATGCACATGATTTGGACTTTGAAAAGCTGCTGTTGTTTGTTTGAAGGATCTCCTAGTCTGTGACAATGAGCCCTTCACAATGTATGCCCATATTAATTTTGCATACAAGCTCACCAAAATCTGGGCTCTTTTCTTTTTATATATTTTTTCTTTTATTTTTTTTTTATTTTTTTTTTCCCAGAAACGCCCCCTTCAGGAGCAGCGCCCGCGCCTCTTGGTTAGCGCAGAGCAGCGCTAATTTTTTTCCCGTCCGCGTTCGATTCTCTAGTTTTCAAAAAACGGCGAGCACCGCGCCTAGCGCGCCTCGCCCGTACCAGGAGCAGTGACACCACCTACGACGAAGCAGCCATAGCTCATCGACCACGACAAAGAAGCCCGCGCTCGCGCGCCCGGCGTGAGCGCCTAGGCCATCATCACAAGTGGTGAAGAGTGTCACGACCTAGGAGAGACTACGGTTTTGGTCACTAAATATCTGGCTACGATCCTAGGGAAGGGGGGGCGTACACGACCGAGGTTAGGTTACAGGAGCTCCCCAACCAAGGAACACTCAGAGGGCTACACACGGACCTTTTGTCACATCGGCTCTTGCGTTTGTCCGGAAGCGACTACTAAACAAGGCATTTAAGGAGACTTTGGTAACTCATCGATAGGGCCAAAGCAACGACATACCCAAGAAAGACCAAGCATTGAGTGAGATCGATTCTCGCCACCCCTTTCTCAAAACCACCAGGGCCTGACTCCCTCCTTTTCTTTTTTGATCTTCTCACTTCCCGCCCGGCATACCCACCCTACCACTCCCTCCCAACTTTAGCTCACACTTTAAACCTGTAACGAAATAGTCTCATCCCAACGACCCATCGCCCAGCCGGTCCATCAAGCCTACTCTCTCCCTCTCTCACTCCCACCCCCAGTATCCGCTCAGCTGACGTCCACTAACGCCAGTGCCACCCCTCCACCTTATTGCAGCTTATTCCCGCTTATCCCCGCATTGCCCCCCCTTACCTTCTCCACTCTCCTACACTCCCCGCCATTACGCCGTTCCAGTCTACACGCCAATCCCGACCTCGGCTCTCCCGGTCTCTCCTCGACTCTCACCCAGCCTTTTCCATCCCTATTCCCCACCCCTCACTCCCACTATCTATTTTCTCTCACGCTGTTTCCTCTCTCCCCCCCTAATGCAGCCTTTTCTTGGTCACCCCCAACCTTTCCACTCCCCCTGTTGTTCTACTCTCCCTCTCTCCCCGCCAGTCCAACATTCCAATTCCGACCTCGCGCCACCCAACTTTTTCCCCTCATCTATCTCCCCGGCTAACACACCACCGCGCTCCTAAGAGACTTCCCCCCCTCCCCCCTCCATCAACCTCTCCTCCGGTCAGCTCCTAAGTTTCAATATATTTGGACCAGTAACAAAAAAGTTGGCAAAAATACCAAATTCGGGAAAAGTTTTTGCGAACTCCGAAAGCTACTCCAAATAGGGTTTTATAGTGCTTTTGAGGGTTTTTTTTCGGTTTTGGCGAACTCCGAAAGCTACTCCGAATATGGTTTTATAGTGCTTTTGATTTTATTTTATTTTTCGTTTTTTTTTGCCTGTTTGTTTTTCTGGTGTTTGTATTATAAGCTTGCATAGTTTGTTCGCAAAATTTTCGACAACATTGCTTGTACTGATGCGGCGAAAAACCCCGAATTTTGGGTCTTCCATTAACCATCTCTTAAAGAATGACGATGAATTGTCACCGCTTCCGGGCGGAGAAGAAACCACACACACATATTGTCCTTGAGCATGAGAACCTAGCAAAGGAACGAGCCGGGCAACATAGTCCTCGTAAGAATAAAGAATGGGAGGATTTACGACTTCAGCATGTGCCTCGGAACTAAGGGAGGTCGCTCGCGCAGCAACCAGTTCCGAAGGCTTCGAGAGTGCCGTCACATCACTCCAGGTGGTGCTCACTTTCCCGACTGGGACTTCCCCCTTGGCTCTTGTGGGACAACCGACTGTCTTGTGGAGTTCGTTGTTCAACCACAAGCAATATCGGTATCTCGTGCGTATCTTGTACACTCCTTCCGAGAGACCGTAGTTTGTTCAAGGTTCTCGAGCTGCTATGCTGGGCCCGGGGTTTGGAGAGGTGTTAGTCTTCGATTTGTCGCGTCCTCGCCCGATGGCGGGGCGACCACCACCCCGGGCGGCTGCTAATTTGTCTCTATCGTCAGAAGAAACAGCCATGTTAGAAGGGTCGGTTGGCGTTGTTGCCGCGACCACGACCACTTTTGGCCGATGCTGATCTCTGCCCTGACCTGTAGAAGACGAACGACCGATAATTCTTGGCGTCCGTAATCGTCAGAATAATCTGCGAGGCCTTATCGAATAATAGCTCACTTGTGGTGAGCGTCTCCACAACTTGCATCGATGTGTTTTGCAACGCCGGGCATGACCTCGTGATGAAGAGGTGCTTGATGCCCAAAACCGGGAGTGGCAAGTCGGGCGTGGACGCCAAGCGTTGGTACTCGGTAATCCAGTCTGCGCTTGGCAAAGTGTTCTGATGGAACTTTCAGAATTTCTCCATTGCCCGAAGCTCGGGCGGCTCCACTTGGAACCGCTTGTGCCATGCTGCCTTGAGATCAGCCCAGCTGATCTTCGTGTGCAGCTCGGAGACGGCGGCCTTGTGCGTGGACAACATGTTGTCCAGCTAGGCTTGGCACGGGCCCCCCGATCGGGAGTATAAATACACGTGTCGGCTGGCGTTGCGGGTCTGATGGATTTCCAGTTTAAGTTCAAACTGGTGAAACCAAGGAACAGGCTCGGTCCTCGTGGCATTGAACTTCGGGATGCTCTCACGAGGTGACACTGTAGTACCAGCGGTTGCTGCACAAATCTGTTGTGCAAACTGCTGATTTGTTGCTTGTTGTTGCTGAACGCTGTCCATTAAGGTGCCTACCTCATGTTCAAGAGCGTTGATGCAATCGCCGAAGTTGGAGGATCTGGCGGGTGTGGCTGCTGCTGTCTGCTGTTCCAGCCTGCGCACGCGGTCAGGCAGGTCGGCGATGAGCTGAGCCTGCTGTTTGACCAGCGTGTCGATGCAGAGGATGTCCTCTTGCTGAGCTGTGCATGTGGCGACCAAATCGGTCACATGTTCGAATGCGGTTGCGATGCTGCGCGCAGTGTTGGATGCATTATCCTCTCTGGCAGCTACCGCCCATTCGCCGGCTAGTACCTCGAGCTCCCCCTCATTTTCGAAGAGTGTGTCTCAGCGTACTCAATGTTGTTGGTCTGCAGCCTTCTTTGCTGCATCTGCGTCCTCCAATCGCTGTTGTTCAGCGAGGCGTGCAGCTGTGGCCGTGTCTGCCTGCTTCTTCCATTCAGCTAGTTGGTCCAATACACAGGCCTCATAGGCCTTATCAGTTTCCCCTTGCTTCTGCTCCATGTCGACCGTCTGTGAGCGGGTGACTGGTGGCATACGCCCCAGAAACGCATGGCTGGGGTTGACGTGGCACCAGCTGCTGCTGACGTGGCACTGATCGGCTGCTGACGTGGCACAGCTGTCGGTTGACGTGTTGCTGATGTGTCGCTGCTGATGTGGCCTGCTGATGTCCTGCTGCCGTGGCAACGTACCAATGTCATCGGGGAAGAAGAAGCTGGGTTGGGGGGGGTGGGGGGGTGAGAGAACACAGCAGCGTAGAAGGGGTGGGTGGGAGAGGGGAATGCAATGCACTAGCACTTCCCTACCCCCATGGGGTCACACTGATCACCCAGATAAAGAGCCACTAATAAAAAATGAAAGGTTCGAACTTTGCATAAAGAATAATAATTTCGAAGAGAAAAGTAAATTTTTAAAATTTGAAATCGCAAGTTCAGTACATCTCCCAATCCCCAAATCCCGAAATCGAAAAGAAAAGGAAAAAAAAAAAATCCAATTTCAGACTGCAGATAATCAGAGAAACGAATAAAAAGAATCATTGAACTGTAAAAAAAAAATTACGGGTTCAGATAATTGTAATGAACCCAGTCTGGAGGAAACTCGTCAAGTGTCGAAATATAAGATGACTCAGCGCTGATAAATGTCCCCAATAATCGTGAAATGTAATCTGTAATACAATGTCTCGTAACCATAGGACGAAGGAGGTAGGGGGGAGATTAGACTTAGAGGGTGGAAGAGAAAGTATCCATCAATGTCCACGTCAACAGAACACCCTCATTCCCACGCCTCCTTTGGGTGTCACCCCCATGTCCACGTCAGCAAACAGTGTCCCAGAAACGAGCCTAACGGGATCTGATCACGACATAGTGCCACTGAGGCACAATTCTCCCATGAAGACGTTTCAGCAGCACGCAATGTCGACAACATCAACAAGTAAGTCGTCTCTCTCTTACTCAATCAAACCCACAGATCCCGATCTCCCTCTTTGTCGCATTCCAATCAGTGTCGAAGACAGTGTGGCATGCGCCACGTCAGCAATGCCAAGACAGTGTGGCAAGTGCCACGTCTGCATCCAAGAAGACAGCTGGCGCCAGAAGCAGAGAGGCGTCAGCATGCGAAGCAGCAGTTTCGCATCGTCGTCGCACAATGCCAGCGTAGAGCCAGCGTCTTGTCAGCATCCAGCCAGCGTCAATCCAGCGTCGTGCCAACGTCAAGTCAGCGAGGCAAGATTGAATGTCGACTCCTAGGGGCTGGGTCAATAAATAGTGTTGACGACGTTGACCAGCCTCTGGTCTCTCATCCACGGAGGCTTGGATTGACTCACAACCGACGACCTGGATCTCGTACAGTTGTAGACTTCCACGTGGACCGAATGTTGTCTGGATAATCAAGTCCGTGTGTTTGATAGGTGGCCTGGACTGGGTCCGTGAAGACTTTGACTCGTGAGCCTCAATATTCCGACAAGCAATTGATTTCGGTCAACTATCGGGCGCAGGGCCTCTGAAGCCACATTTCAGGGGTTTTGTACCCCATGGTCGGACGCAAGGCCTTAGGGCCGATTTGCGGCCTGCGGGTGCTCCCCTTGGCCGACGAAATAGGCATATAGGAGACGGTTATTGCATAATTTCCGAATTAAGAAATAATAATCCAGAAATATTTCAGATAAGAGTATGTGCAGCAAAGTTCGACTTTGGGAATAATCCCGAAACTCAACTGCAAGGAGAGATTTTCCGAGGAAAAATAAAATAAAGTGAAATAGTATAGCAATAGAAAAAATTGTATTCAAGAAAATTAAAGAAAACCAAAATTTTCAGCTACTAATTACTGCACAATTCGGAATTTCCGAAAAACGAAATTGCCCAAAAAATAAGTTTGCGAAAAAGGGACGAATTCCGAAAGAAATAAAAAGTTCGGAATGCGTGATTTCGTATTTTACAGAAAACAAATCTTGCACAGAAAAAATATTATGAAAGAAAATTTTCGGATTTGTCAAGCATCGAATTTTCGAATTCCAGAAAAACATAGAAAATTTTAACTACTGCGCAGTTCGGTTTGTAAATCGAATTGGCGCCAAAGACAATTCTGAAAAGGATTTTTTTTTTTGGAATTGCGAGTTGGGTTGAAAATCGCGAATGGGAACTGATTAGGGTAACCTAGTCAATCAATCAATCAATCAATCAACCAACCAATCAATCAATCAATCAATCAATCAATCAATCAATCAACCAATCAATCAATCAATCAATCGATCATGATCGATCAATCAATCAATCAAGCAAGCAAGCAAGCAAGCAAGCAATCAAGCAATCAAGCAATCGAGCGATCAATCAATCAATCAATCAATCAATCAATCAATCAATCAATCAATCAATCAATCGGTTGATCAATCAATCTATCCATCAATCAATCAATCAATCAATCAATCAATCAATCAATCAATCAATCAATCAATCGGTCCCTTATTTCGCATGGTCAGGTTGATGTCCTAATTCACTGCATTCTGCTCCGGTACCAACTAATACATGCTTAGTCGAGCAATGTATGGGGAGCCTAGGATCCGCAAAGTGATGAAAAGCACTGGAATGGACAATGCAATGTCAGCAAAGCATCACTGAGCAATGTACATTCCGATACATACAAACTAGCACAATGTAGCGCAGTGGAAGACTCAAAGATATGACCTGACCTGTCTGAGACTGACGCGACATTCCAGCATATACCACACATGTGAGAGAGGGAGGAGGGACCGCATACACAAAAGAAAGGTCCCTCCTTGTACACGCACATGGGGGAGATAACACGGATGAGAGATGGGGGGAGAGGCGAGACAAAGTTGGAGGTGATGGAGAAGACCAAGATTGCGATAGCGAAGTCTAAAAATAGTCCCTTGTCGAATGTCCAATCAATGTCTGCCACAAAAATGTTAGATCAGATCTTGGGCTATATGCCCGATGTAACCTCAGCCTGTAATCTCTTTCTCTCTCTCTGAAGAAGAAGAAGAACAAGAAAAAGGAGGAGGAGGAAGGGGGGAGATGAGATGGAGGGCGAGACAAAGAAGAAGAAGAAGATGGTGTCCTCCTTGTTGTCTCACCTGCAGGTAGTCGCCGCCGTGACTGATTGTTGTCGTCGTCGTCATGTGCAGGTCGGTGCGCGGAGCCCAGCTATGGCGTGAGGTAAGTCCGCCGCTGCAAGTATGGCTTCCGCCCCTCTGCCTACCTACGCCTATACTTTCACCTCCTATCACAGTGCCGTAGTGTGCAGTGCTGGTCCAGCAGTGTGTCGCCCAAGAAGTGAGCTACTCAAACTGTGTGTCTACTCAGTTGAGGCCCAACTTTATGTAGCCCTGGGCTTGTTGGGTGTGCCTCTGCGTTGGCCTGAAAACGGCCCGCACGGTCGGGGCCCCTACCAGGCGTCCAGACCGTGTTGTTGATGCAACAGGGTGCCAAAACGCACCTGGCCTGTATCGGCCCTGCCTCCCGGTGTACCCAGCCCAAGGCATCACATTGGGGACTTCGAGTCCGAAGCGATGTCAGAACAGACAAAAATAGGGCAGCAATAAATAAGTAAATAAATAAATATTTGTTACAAACTAGTACCTGCAGCCTAAGGGCCGCCGTGGGCCTCTAGGGCGTGTCTGATGGGCCCCTCAGCAACCGTCGGGGCCCTGAAATGGGGCCCGTGTGCAGGCGGAGCATGTAACACCCCCCCCTCCTTATGAAGTCAAGCTGGGTCGAGGATGAAGCTGACGATTTGACGGTGGAACCTGGACGCGAGTACAACATGGAGCCGAAGGTACCGGCTTGCCTTGCAACTTGCTTTCGTAGCATGTGAGAACGTCGGCCGTTGTTGCCTGAAGTTGCACACGGGTCAACCAGCGGTCAGCTTTATGGCTGCAGTAGGAAAAGTGTATTAAGTACTTTGTCGGCCTGTTGCCGTAGCGTCGCTGGGAGATGATGTCGACCCCTTGAAAACAGTTCATAGAGGGTGGGTCTTGCGATCGTCGCCCGGAAAAGTCGTCGTGTTCCACTGAAGTGAACAGAGCTAACTTGGAGCAATGAAAAATCGGGTGGACGGGCAAGTGGGCGGGCACCTGGATGACAAATGAAGGTCCATCGGGTGCATCCCCAGTGGGTGCCACGATCGACCAGGGCCCCGTCCATTTCGGGAGGAGCTTGTGAGAGAGATTTTGTTCGAGGCTGAACTCCGTGGCGAAGACCCATACGAGGTCGCCGGCGCGGAATGGACAAGGAAGACGATGACAGTTGGCCTGTTGGCTCATGCATTGCTGCGTCTTTGACATCTGGTCACATGGCTTGACAAGTAGCTCTTGCATCCGACGAAAGAAGAGAAGATGGTCGTCGCTCTTGGCTGCCCGTGGGATAATTGTGTCCAGGGGAGAAGTGACTGGCGAGCCATGCTCGAACTCAAAGGGCGACATCCCAAGTTCCGGATGAATGGACGAGTCTTATGCCAACTCAACATCCGTCAGCCCCTCAACCCAATCCTTTTGGTCGGGACTGATGAGAGTGCGAAGGAGAACCTGTGCAGTTTGAAGAACCCTCTCCGTTTGGCCATCGGTTTGGGGGTGGCGAACCGAACTCGCCTTGAGAGATGAGCCCCATCGATTGATGAGCGCCAACCAAAAATCGGGAATGAACCGAGTGCGAGGCTAAAGGCCTCGGTAAGCCCTACTGGGCCCTGTTTCAGCAAGAACGACCGCCCTAAGTGAAGGCGGGCCTGACAAGTGACGAGAGGCCTATTTGTGTTTCGATGCAGCGGGGGAAATTAAGGCAGTTGCGCAGCGTCAGTTCGTTGAGTGAGCCCAGGCCCTGCCTGCCTTTTTCCACATGTATCTGAGGCAGGCCCTGGGCTAGACATGGGGCATTAACTGAACACAGGCCGTTGACAGTTGGACACAAGTAACCACCCCAGGCCCTATGGAAGATTCCCTGGGACAGGGGCTCATCAATTGGGGCTTACCGAAAGCTTCTGTGGGGAGGCCCAAGCGAGCCAGGCAGCCCACGACTGGCAGCCAATTTCCATAAAGGAAAGGGCCTGGCTGCTGGCCAGACATTCAGGCACTCACTGCTTATGTGCAGGCGTTGCTGCGCCAGCTGCTGAAGCGAGTGCCTACACGCTCACGGGCGAGCAGGGAAGAAGCAGGCAGCCATAGCCGAGCTGGCCTGCGCGTTGCTGGATGGGGCGCATGGGGGTTTCGGGTGCATGTGGCATCTGTGTGGAGGATCAAGGTTGTGAGTGAAGCGAGGGACATACCTAGTGCTTGATGCGAATGGCATTGGACGAGATCTGCTCGTTTTTCGGGAAGCTGTTGACGTCACCAGCGACATTGTAGATAGGCTAGATAGGATCTGCCATTTGTAGTCTGGGCGCAGAGCGCCAGATAGGGTATCGACATTGGTTCATTGATGATGATGACGAGACCATTCCAACATTGTCATTTGTGAGCTTTGCTGGACTCTTATTTGGTGTAAGTCAAGTTGCAATTCTACTTTTGGCTCGAGGTCAAGACTATCTGGTTTCATGCGTATGATGCGGCTTGGTTTCTGAATTTCGCTATTGCTCATTTTCCTTGCATTTTGGTATCAGAGTTGTGGTACGTTGTGCTCATCTGGCGCTTGTCTTCTACCCATGCGGTGCATGCACGCAAGTAGTTGGGTGAGCGACCGTGGGTAGCATGTAGTGAGGAGGGCGAAGGCAAGCAGGAGGCCCAAGCGGAGAGGGGTGTCAGCAAGAAGGCTCTTAGGTGATATTAGGTGTTTCGCAGTGTGATGAGAACTATCTGATGTGCGATTGATGTTGAGGTGGAACAACGTTATAATGCTGGTTGTGCCAAGGCAATGATTGGTCATCACAATCGACGTCAGGTCATCTGGTGAGATATATGTGGTTGGGGCCAGCTATTTTGAGCTACGTTGCTCTTAACCTTATCTACCCTTTTCGACACTTCTTACCGTGAGGATGTGTGTTATGTCTTGAGAGTCCTCTCGTGTGAGGAGTCGAGTGGGCTCAACCTTGAAGAGTTGGAATTGTTCACATGGAGCATCTGGAAGGAGAGGGCGTTGCCATCTGAAGGGCCCTGGACGAAGCACTGGGTCATGGTCACCATGCCGACCCACCGGGAGTAGAACACACATGCTTTGCTGCTTTGTCCTTTGTCTGCCTGCTGCGCTATAGATAGGTCATGAGGGGCAGGCCAGCCGTACAGGGGAGATGAGAACCAGACATCTTTAAATAAGTACCGGCGGGTTACCTTCCGTTGGCTGTGATCGTCGTCCGGTTTGCGACGTTAAATAATTCCTAAGGAGCTCAAGGGCCATCCTTAAACTGCCTCTTGATCAGCCAATTGGTCGGTGTAAGGCTCGCTGCACGCGAGGGTAAATATGGTGCAGGGCTGGCCAGCTCAGCATTGACTTGGGGCACAGGGGTGGGCCGTGCACACCTTTAGACATCAGCGCCATCCGGATTACTCAGGAATGCTGACATCAAGTGACATCAAGAAGAACCGAGGGAGGGGTAGATTTCAGGTGATAAGTTCGGGAACAATTCCACTCTGCAAACAGCCATACAAATTATTCTATTTTTATTTTGATTAGTTAGATGTACCGCCATTAACACATCTGACAGACATCATCGGTAGAATATTTGCTCTCTGTTTGTTGACTAGTAAAGTAAAATAGTCTTATTTATAGGAATCTGGACTTACCTGTTGAACCCAACTGTGTACCATCTAACAATGCCACCGATTACTTATTTTCATTATTTTAAATCAGTCTGAGCACTACGATGCGTTAGGTGACCGAGTGTGTCCTAGTGTAGACAATGTACATTGCCGTAGTATATGAGCGACAAGGAGAACCCTGTTCCAGACGATCGGATCTTGCGTTCATCAAGCCGTAGACTCCCGTTGGTCCACGCAGCATTAGGAGCCAACGGAGCCCGTTTTCTGTTCTGCTAGGCTAGGAAGAGGCAGAGGCAGCAGAGGTTGGCGAGGGACGTAGAGGCAAGCAGAGCTTTTGCAAGGGAGGCAGCTACCTCAGCAGCCACCATGGCCACCTCTGCGCAACAGACTCTGCGCAGCAGAGTTCCTAGGCCAGTAGTTCAGGGACTGTCGACGTGACGGTCGCACAGACCCAGAGTCAGTCTGCTGGTGTAATGGCAAGCCAGCAGCCAGTGTTAACTCCCAAGCAGGTCGCCATCCAGCGTGCAAGCGGTCACGAGGCACAACTACAGCAGGCATTGGATGAGATACAGGCAGAAAAAGAAAGAATGATTAGACATAGATCTAGAATGCAGCGGAGACAAGCGGACATCAGGGAGTTAGAGGAGATGGACCTGACAAACATGGATGACGATGCAAGGACCGTTAGGACGACCCTGCTTGATGTAGTGGAGCTGTAGGATTACCATACGGCGCTCTTACAAAACATTCAGAGGAGCCTGGCCATGCTGGTTGGGCGAGTTCAGGTCACACCATCACCACCTGGGCCAGGTGCCTGGCCCGTGGTACAACCTCCTCCTTTTGTCCCATCGGTAACTGGAGTAGTCCCATCCACACTTTCTCTGATGTCGGTACAGGCCGCTTCCCATCTGGTTATGCCTTTGACAAGCGGGTTCTTAGTAGGTCCTAGTATATAGATTCCTGTTCAGACAGTGTTCTCCCAACCTTCGTTGCAGACTGCCGTGACAGGGCAGCCTGTCGTCTCGCAACCAGCACAGCTGCAGGGCACACAGCCCTAACAGCAGCTAGTGCAGCAGCCTGCACCCCAGGCCCCACAACCTGGAGTTGCGCAGGTCCCGAGACAAGGACAATGGGTTTCGAAGGCTGCCATCGCATCACCGAAACCCTTCTCAGGAGATAAGAAGGGTGAGGACCTTGACACATGGTTGAGGACGGTGCCAATCTACGTGGAGTGCAAGTTAACCTTGCCTCATGAGGAAGTGCTTGTGGTTGCCTCCTATTTTGAAGGGAGTGCAACAAGGTGGTTAAGCGGGTACGTGCACTTACAGGGGTATGGTCATGACTTCCGTGCTTGGGCAGTCGCCCAGAGACTGGATGATTTCATCAAGCTGGTGGAGGAAAGGTGGCATGACCCGCAGGAGGCTCAAAAGGCCACCGACGGGATATTGACCCTGGAAGTTCAGGTCAGTAAGGTGGCGTACGCTACGATCCCCAGGTCTTACTCACCACTTACCTGAGGTGCCTCCCTACGGAGATCAGGAATCAGTTGGCAAGTGAGGCCATGATCACAGTGCACAACTTCCCCTCGTTTAGCAAGAAGGCCCTAGATCTAGAAGCAAAGATCGGGCATGGACACCAACCCACAACGGATGGTAGGAAAACGACATTGCCTCCTAACTGGAAGGCCAAGGGGCACATCATGTTCGTCCAGAACGATGGTACTACCATAGAGTTAGACAACGACTTCCAGGCGGGAGTAGGGTCTGAGTCGGGTAGCGCAAAAGCTTCAGGGGGTGGAGCAGTCGCTGCCTCAATACAGAAAGTTAAGGCGACCGGTAAACGCCACGGAAGTTCCCGGTCAAAGAGTCAAGTAGACCCCAATGCTCCTCCATGGGAGAAAGTTGGGCTTACTGAGGACGTATGGAGAGATCGGTACGCTTGAGCAACTTGTATTCACTATGGCCAGTATGGCCATACGCAGTTCAAGTCCCGCAACCAGAAGGTCACGGGAAAGATCCCGCCTACGATGGGACAGGCGCAGAACTCCATCGCTTCCCAGGGTAGCAATGTTGCCAACACTTTTGGCATTGCTTCGGGAAACACGTCGGGCCAGTAGGAATTGTAGTTGTTCCTACTAGGGTTGAGATGGTGGTTACACCCTCGCCGTCGCAAGAGATGGCCTAAGCTATTGACTCTGGCGTCGTCCCACGAACACATTCAGACCAATCAGTTTTATGTTCGATGAATGTGTTCGAGTCCTTAGAGGAGCTAGAGGAGGGGTGGTCTAGATCAAACCCACTAGCTTCTTGGACGACCATGGCAAAAGCTCCTAAGGGTGAGTTGTTCATCGGCGAGGTAGTTATAGGCGGCCGTAAGGCTGGGGCCTTCTACGATACATGCTCGATGAGGAACTTTACCAGTCGCGCTTGTGTTGATCGGCTGCACTTACAGGGGCAAGTGCAGTGCCGTAGTCGACCCATGGAGTCGACTTGTGCCAACAAACAACACATGGTAGTTAATGACTACCTAAAAGATGTAGAGTGTTGTTTCCCATACGCGGGAGGGGAACTGAGACATAAAATCTCGTTCTTAGTCAGCGATGATCTCCCTATGGATATCTTGCTTGGTATGTACTACCTTTCGGTTGCACATCCCCAGTGTGACTGGGACCGAAAAGTGGTCAAACACGCATTGCCCGGTGGAGGGACCGCCAGATTGCGTAAGCATAAAGCTAGTAGTCTTAGCGAGTCCTATGGGTGCATATGTGCATCCGCATTCTATAATTATTATAAGCAAAATCTAGAGGAGGGTATGTACTTAGTGTATGTCTCTGCAGAGGGTGAGCCGGTGAAATGCCTCCAGAGATAGAGGGAGTGGTCGCTAAATACCCGAATCTATTTGAAGAGCCGAAAAGGGTTGTTGAGAGGGAGGTCGTCCATGCGATAGAGATTATCCCAAGGTCTAGTATTCGAAGGGTAGGATCTATCGGATGTTTCAGCGGAGCTTGATGAGCTTCGCCGAGTGTCTCCCCTTATGGATCTCCTCTCTTATTTGTACCAAAGAAGGGGGGAACGTTGAGGATGTGCATTGACTATAGGGGCCTCAATGCCATCACTGTGAAGAATGTAGAGCCCCTATTGTGCATCGATGACTTATTGGACCGAGTGGAAGGGTGTCGACACTTCAGTAAGATAGATCTAAAGTCTGGGTACCATCAAATTGCAATCCGGCCCGAGGATCAACACAAAACCGCTTTTCAGACCAGCTACAGTCTGTAAGAGTTTGTGGTGATGCATTTCGGCCTTTGCAATGCTCCTGGCACCTTTCAGCATGCGATGAACCAGATTTTTCACTTGGATAAGTTTGTCATCGTGTACCTTGACGATGTACTTATCTTTAGTAGGACTATCGAGGAACATGTAGCCCATCTAGATAAAGTACAGAGTCTCCTACGGCATCACCAGTTCAAGATTAACCGGGAGAAGTACGAGGTTGGCCGCACTCGGATCTTGTACCAGGGTCATGAGATTTCGGCGGAGGGATTGAAGCCCAATGACGCGAAGGTGGCCAGCATTTGTGACTGGCTGCGTCCTCTACTGAGGTGAGGTCCTTCTTGGGGATGACCGGGTACTACCGCAATTTCGTGAAGAACTATAGCATAGTGGTCGCACCCTTGTCGGATCTCACACGCCTTGACACCCCGTGGGAGTGGACAGACAGGTGTGAGGCTGCCTTCAGACATCTGAAGCATTCTTTGACACACCACGAGGTCTTGAAACTTCTTGACCCTGACGAACCTTTCGTTGTGACCGCAGATGCCAGCCAATATGGCATTGGTGTCATACTTGAACAGCATGACGGGAAAAAGTTGAGGCCGGTAGAGTACATGTCCAAAAAGACACCCTCTCAGAAGTTGGCTAAGTCCAGCCGCGAGAAGGAACTCTATGTGATCTACAAAGTGCTGACTCACTGTAGGCACTACCTCCTTGGGTGATTCTTCTATGTCAGAACTGATCATCAAACCCTGAGGTGGACGAGGACCCAACCGGTACTCTCCGGTACTTTGAAACGCTGGATTTAAGTCATAGAACAATATGCTTTCGAAACTCAGTAATCAAAGGGGAGTACAACAAGGTTGCTGATGCGTTGTCGCGCAGACTAGACTTCCTTGGGGTGCTGATTACTGAGTTTGGGCTTGCGGATGTTACTCAGTCCTTGGTGGAAACCTTCGTGAGGAGCCATTCATGGTAGAGATCATACACAGACTCGAGGCGAAGGACAAGGTGACTTCTGACGAGTTTGTGTTGGTCAATGGCCTGTTGTTCCTCGAGAAGGCGGGGAATAAACGTTTGTGTGTGCCAAATAGAGAGTCTCTGTGTAGTTTATTTTTAGGGCTGTGTCACGATGCCACCGGACATTTTGGCTACAAGAAGACTGCAGCCAACTTGTTGCAGCAGTTCTGGTGGCCGACCATGACGAAAGACGCAAAGTTGTACGTGGAAACTTGTCAAGTGTGCTAGAGAGACAAGCCACATACACATGCCCCTCTTGGGCTTCTCAAGCCCCTTCCGATTCCGGAAAGGCTCGGCGAGAGCCTGTCCATGAACTCCATGGATACGCTGGTCGCCAGCAAGAGTGGTATGAGATATATCTTCGTCATTGTGGATAGGTTTAGTAAGTAAGCTAGGTTAGTTGCGATGCCCGAAACAGCTAAGACCGAATACTCTATTAGACTGTTTAAGGAGAACTGGGTCAGAGACTTTGGTCTGCCAAAGTCTATTGTTAGTGACCAGGATGTGCTCTTCACGAGTGAGTGATGGAAGGCCGCAGCTGCTGAACAAGGCACCCACTGCAAATGACCTCCGGGAACCACCCGGAGGCAAACGGACAAGCAGAGCAGATGAACCGCGCTGTACAAAACCTGCTGAGGCACTATATCAAGCCTAATCAGGTGGACTAGGATGAGAAGCTTGCTCTCATCGCCAGCCTGTACAAC
This sequence comes from Chara braunii, assembly GCA_003427395.1. Classification (NCBI taxonomy): domain Eukaryota; kingdom Viridiplantae; phylum Streptophyta; class Charophyceae; order Charales; family Characeae; genus Chara; species Chara braunii. The sequence continues at coordinate 2,134,833 of BFEA01000162.1, read as the reverse complement.
AACGTTGTGCACAGCGCTACAGGGGTGAGTCCCAACAATCTGCTGCTAACTTTCAAACCTCAACTGCCTCTAGACTTCTTATTACCTGAGAGCCAGTCCATTGCTACGCCTGGTACTTTGGAATTTACTTACCGGTATGAAGGCCTTATGCAGCAACCAGTGGATAACATGCACAAAGCACAGGCGGCTATGATAGAGTCCAAGAACAAACACCACCGCCCGTTTGCATTTCAGGTTTGGGATAGAGTCTGGGTGAAGTCGTCTGAACTTGGGCAAGAGCACAAAATCTCTCGTAAGCTCATGCCCCAATATTTCGGACCATGGGAGGTTTTAGACGTGCTCGAAGATGATCCTGATGGGCCTTCCTATGTCATGCAAATCCCTGGTCACCTTCCCACCTACCCTGTCTTTCACGCCTCAAAACTCGCACCTTTCAAGGAAACTGACCGGTTTCCCTCTCATCGATCAATGCTGCCCCCAACAATGGATGGAGAGGTCGACATCGACGACATCGTTGACCACAGGGAAATGTCGGTTCCAAGACCAACAGGCAGGGGTCGTCCTCGAGGGTCGAAGCTGCAGTATCGCGTTCTGTTCAGACGTCTCACTGATCCAAAAGAGGACAGATGGTTTACAAGGGAGGAACTGATGTAGACCTCTCCACAGGTTGTCACTCACTATGAGAAGTTGCTGCATAAAGGAAAGCACCAGATTCAATGAACTTCTCAAAGGACTATTGAAGTACGGAGGAGGGAATGCGAGGCTAAAGGCCTCGGTTAGCCCTACTGGGTGTTGTTTCAGCAAGAAAGGCCCCCCTAAGTGAAGGTGGGCCTGACAAGTGACGAGAGGCCTATTTGTGTTTCGATGCAGCTGGGGAAATTCAGGCAGTTGCGCAGCGTCAGTTGGTTGAGTGAGCCCACGCCCTGCCTGCCTTTTTCCAAAAGTATCTTAGGCAGGCCCTGGGCCAGACACGGGGCATGAACTGAACACAGGTCACTGGCAATTGGACACGGGTAACCACCCCAGGCCTTGTGGAAGATTCCGTGGGACAGGGGCTCAGCCACTTGAGGCCTACCAGAAGCTTCTGTGGGGAGGCCCAGGCCAGCCAAGCAGCCCACGATTGGCAGCCACTTTCGATAAAGGAAAGGGCCTAGCCGCTGGCCAGACATTCGGGCACTCGCTGCTTATGCGCAAGTGCTGCTGTGCCAGCTGCTGAAGCGAGTGCCTACACGCTCACGGGCGACCAGGGAAGAAGCAGGCATCCATAGCTGAGCTGGCCTGTGCGTTGCTGGATGGGGCACATGGTGGTCTTCGGGTGCATGTGGCATCTGTGTGGAGGATCGAGGTTGTGAGTGAAGCGAGGGAAATACCGGGTGATTGATGCGAACGACATTGGCCGAGATCTGCTTGTATTTCAGGAAGCTTTTGACGTCGCCAGCGACATTGTAGATAAGCTAGATAGGATCTGCCATTTGAAATCTGGGCGCTGAGCGCCAGATAGGGTATCGACATTGGTTCATTGATAATGATGACGAGACTATTCCAACATTGTCATTTGTTATTTGGTGTAAGTCAAGTTCCAATTCTGTTTTTGGTTCGAGGTCAAGACTATCTAGTTTCATGTGTATGATGCGGCTTGGTTTCTGAATTTCGCTATCGCTCACTGTCCTTGCACGAGTGTCGTGGTCGCAAACGATCTCCTTGGGGTAACCCTTGGTTCGAATCCAACCGGCGTAAACCTTGACCAACTCCGGTGCCTTGGCGTGATAGCGGCAAGGCAAAAACATGGCGAGCTTGGTGAGTCGATCGACCACGGTGAGAATACCATCCACACCGGTCTTGTGCTTGGGGAACAGGCCGGTGATATCCATGGCAATCGCTTCCCTTCGGCGCAAGGGGACCGGTAATGGTCGCAACTCGCCATACGGACAATGATTGTGGGATGTGCAACGTTGGTCAACCTCGCATGACTCGCAATACGTATGATGTTGCGGAGAAGGCCAGGCCACCAAAAGCGCTTGGGAAGTCAGCCAGTCGTATGATTGACTCCAAAATGTCCGGTGGCAGGATCACCGTAGAACTCGCCAAGAAGTCGCGTATGCAAGTGAGAATCACATGTCACGCAAACAAAATCCTTCCCCCGTGAGTGGACGAGCATATATCCCTCTTGGATATGATAGTGTGATGGTGCTGGATTTGGAGAGGAACAATTTGTGTACTTGTCGCGAAACTCAGGGTCGGCTTAGTAGTTGCGGATGAAGCTGTCCCGCAAGTCGTCATTGATCTCGAAAGTTGAGTAGACTGTGGTACAATGATCTTGACATCATGAAAGAGCATCCGCAAAACAGTTTGACTTTCCCGGAATGTGATCGGGGAAAAAGTCAAACTGGTCGATGAAAGTCATCCAACGGGTGATGTTGCTATTGACCGTGTCTTGGGTCTTGTAGAAGGCCAATGGATTGTTATCCGTTACCCATCGGAATTGACTTCGACTAAGAAGAAAATGTCGCCACTGCTTAAGCGCGTGTACGAAGGCTAGTAACTCCCCCTTCCGTGCGTCGTCGATTGAGTGCACAATGGACACTTTCTTGCTGAGATACTCGATTGGGTGCCAATCAACGCCATCGTGTTGTTCGAGGGCGGCATCAATACCATAGCTGAACACATCGGTAGTGAGGCGTATCGGCAAAAGCGGGTTGTAGATGCACAAGACCTCCGTGGATAGCAAAGCGGCTTTGAGGGCCAAAAATGAACCCCGCGCATCATCACCGAAGTCGAACAATCGATCCTCGCATTGAAGCTTGGTCACGTTGGCCACGATCTTCGAATAAACTTTGATAAAGCGTTGATAGTAGCCTGCAAGGCCAAGAAAGGAACGACATTCGTAACGTTTTGCGACTCTGGCCACTCTTGGACGACTTGAATCTTGTTTGATAACGGACTGATGCCCTCCAGTGTGACGAAATGGCCCAAGTAATCCAACTCTTCCCCGACAAATTCGCACTTGTCACGGTTGGCTTTGTACTTGGCGCGGCGGAGTGTCTCCAACACGCGTCGAAGGTGCTCAAGATCGTCCTCCAAGGTCCGGCTATAGATGATGATGTCATCTAAGTAGACCAGCAAAAACCGGTCCAGCATCGCTCATAACTCGTTGGTCATCTCCACTTGAAAGGTCGCCGTGGCATTGGTGAGGCCAAAAGGCATGACCACCCACTCAAATGCCTGTACTGCGTCTTAAATGTAGATTTGTAGCGATCGTACGGGCGCATCGAAATCTGATGATAGCCAGACTTCAAATCCAACTTTAAGAAGAACTTCGCGCCGCCCAAACACTCAAGAAGATCGTCGATACGAGGAAGCACGTTTTTGACGGTTTGCACGTTGAGCTTGCAAGAGTCGATGCACAATCGTGGATCCTTGTTCTTCTTCCGTACGAAAAGAAATAGCGCACCATTTGGTGAGCTAGTAGGGCGGATCCATCCCTTCTCCAACAAATCATCGAGTTGCGTGAGGAGAACCGCGAGCTCTTCCTCGCTCATGCAATAGATGCAACCTTTCGGCGGCACGACACCAGCCTCAAGAATGATCTCGTGGGAGATCGGTCGTTCTAGCACCACATCGGTAGGAGACTCGAAGATGTCAACAAACTCGTCAAGCAACCGCACCACACAGGGGTCCGAAGAGAACTCCGTGGGTGAAGAGTTGGCTACCACGACGGTTCGAAGAAAACATAAGTCAATTTCGTTGGTCTGCTCGTAGGCATAAGTGGCCCGAAACAACTTGGCCGTGACAACTTGGCACCGGATCGAAGGGTGCGGAAGAGGAATGGTACACGACACCTCGTCGCCAAAGGCGTCGTGAACTGTAAGTGTCCGCCGATGGGAGTTGACCGTGTGATCCGCACTTGCAAGCCAAGGCATCCCCAAAATAATGTCGAAGTTTGTGTCCAAGATGTCAAACATCACCGGTTCGCATGCATGAGGTGCAAAGTAAACCGGTACCGCCTCGATCTAGAAGTCAATGAGTTGTTCCGTCCGACTGTCCGCCAACTTGACCGCCGTAGGATTTGCCTTCCTTCGAACTTGTGCGCCAAGGTCGGCCTTTTGAATAAAGGACTAGCTCATGAAATGTCGAGTCGCGCCGCTATCCAGCAAAGCGCTGCAGGACACTTGCCCAACTTGGATGCGGACGTAGAGTAGCGGTGCGTTGTTGTCGTCGTGCTGCTGCTTGTGAAACTCGCGGGCCACCTTGATAACATACGCAAGGATGTCCCCCACCGCAGCTTCGACATTTGTCGACGAAGTTGGTGGCGCATAGAAGGATAAGTATGTGTGGAGATCAGCGCATAATGTTGCGCATTGCGGTCCTGACAAGCAGCCTGAGGTAGGGAGAGGAAGCCATGCGAAATCCTTGGACGTTAGTGGGTCCAATACCTCTATGTTGAACTCGCGCGCCGAATCCTGTCAAGAGTCACTTGAAGATGATAAATTGTCGCCGCTTCCGGACGGAGAAGAAACCACGCACACATCTTGTCGAGCCGAGCAGCATAGTTCTTGTAAGAATAGAGAATAGGAGGACTTTCGACTTCCGCATGTGCCTCGGAACTAAGGGAGGACGCCCGTGCAGCAACCGGTTCCAAAGGCGTTGAGAGTGTCGTCGCATCACTCTCGATGGTGCTCACTTTCCCAACTGGGTTTTCCTCGTGGCTTTTAAGGGACAGGCGACTGTCTCGTGGAGGTCATTGTTGCACCACAAACAATATCGGAATCTCGTGTGTATTTTGTATACGCTTTCAAAGAGACCGTAGTGGGTCCGAGATTCTTGAGCAGCTGCGCCAGGCCCGGGGGAAGAGGTGTTGGTCTTCGATCTGCTGCGCCCTCGGCCTTTGGCGGGGCGGCCACCATCCTGGGCGGCTGCGAGGGTAGCATATCAGGAAGTGAAATGCACCGAGAGCCTAAGATCTAGCAATGATGAAAATGGCAACAACCGGCAGCATAGATGCAACATTCACAAGATGTCAATGTGCACAATGCAAAGAGTAAACCAACGAGAAATCAACAACAACACATTTGTATCATCATCATGGGCTGGGAAACAGCACAGCGGAAGTCTTAGTAACCAAAGGACACGAGGACAGACAACATGAAAGAGGGAAACTTCGGAAGGGCAGGACATCAGAAAGATTGCCCTTCCGCTCACACACATGGGGAGAGATCCATAGACATGCGGGAGAGAAAGGGGAGAGAGATAGGAGATAACCAAGTCCAACCCAAGTCTGATCTCCGAATGTCGTACACAGTTCAATCCCAATGTAGAGTGTAAGTCCGATCTGAATGTCGCGTCCAATAAGGCAGAATGCCGTGTCCAAACAATGTCTGCAGTTACCTCTATCCCTACTCTGATAAAGAATAAGAAGAAGAAGAACTTCGGAGGAGTAGGAGGAGAAGACGAGAGGAGGAGAAGAAGAAGAAGAAGAAGAGGGAGAGGAGAAGAAGAAGAAAGCTAGGCGCTTTCTGCACTTACCTGGGGACTGGAGAGCCCAGCTATGGCGCTGGTAGGTCGCAACAGGTACGCCCTTCTTCC
>BFEA01000162.1:2101019-2111416 GCA_003427395.1 Chara braunii | reverse complement strand
CGGACGCGATTTTGGAGTGCACGCTGATGGATGTCACGGGGAGCCAGGTTGGTACGCAGAAAGAGGAGTAAGGGACTGCGAGAGGAAGGCGAGTATAAATGAGGTCTGACGAACTTCCAAAATTAAATCAAGAGGATTCAAAGTCGGAGTGAGGGAAAAAGAGGAAAATTTCCAATTCGGGGAAGAAAATGAGAGGAAATTTTCAAAGAATAGTGTGGGGTTTAGACGAGAGCATGCATAAGACAATCACGAGTTCAAAATAAAATTCCGAAAGTATTTGGACGTAATTTCAGAATTTAGAAGAAATTTAAGCAAAATTCAAAGAAGTTTACAATTATTCATAAAAATTTTCAGGAATTCAGGGCGATGATGAAAGGTGTAGAGATGAGCTGATAGGAAAATTTTGAAATGAAATGGAAAATTCCTCAACGTATTTTCGAAATTAAAAGAATTTCAAAGGCAATTTGAAATAGAAGTAGAAAACTAATTCCTAAATTCAGAATTTACGATGAAATTTCAAAAAGAATTAGTGATTGCCGCGTAAAGTAAGTTGAGAGAAATTCCAGGATTGTCTAGATTAAATGAATAAAATTTCTTGACTTGTTACAAGATTAAAATGAATTTCAAAGAAATTTCAAAAGAATTCAAAAAGGATTTCAAAAACAACGGAGGAATTTCGGAATTTTACGGGAGAAAGAAAATAGAAGGAAATTCGTCATTGGGAGAATTCTTTGTAGTGAATTCCGAAATTTATTTCACGAATTTCTGAAATGAAATTGGATTTTGAAATTAAATAACAAAACTGCAAGGAACATGAATATGGACGAAGCACAAAAATCCAGATTGCAAAATCACACTGAAGTCCAAGTAGTCAAAGCAAGAGCAGATACCACAATTGAACCGAGTAACCATCCATTTGAGAATGATATAGAAGAATCGTGAGTCAATGTCCAAGCCCAACAGGGCAACACCAACAGCATAACCCAATGTAGCTCTCTCTTCTGAATGGCACCAGGCGCCCTATCTACTCTATAGCATAAGCCTACAACTACAACAATGAAAGCAACCAGACAACTTGACGACCAGCGAGTGATGATGTCAACTCCAATGCCGACCTCCACCTCCACCAGGTACGTCTCTCTCCTTCACCCACACTCTCCCTTGTTATCCCTCACAGCGCCCTTCACCTCCGAAGAACCACCTTCGCCCTCACCTCCCCTACGCCCTCAGGCAGCCCGGCTATGGCCGCCAGCGCCCTGCGCACACGGGCAGCGCCCTACCGCTTTAGCGCTAGCCTGCTCCCTCAGCCTTAGCGCTACACAGCAGCTCGCGTTCGCGCAGCATGCCGGCAATGCCTGCCCTGGCCAAGATCCTTGCCCACTCGCCCTGCTTGCCTATATGCCAGTATTGCGTGCGGGCGGCCTCCCTTCAGCCTGCATCTGGGCCTCAGTGCCTGAACCCAGGCCCGATGCAGTTGAGGCCCAGGATGCAGTTGCGCCTCTTTCGTCACGGCCTGCGGCCAGATTCAGATAGTGGGCCGATTTCCCATTGGCATTTTCGGCCTCTATACCCARCATGCATTGTCGGCCTCTCGTTCAAGTGCCCAGGGCCTAACCAACTCAAAGGCCCTGGGATTTCCGCATTTGCAGAGATCCGAGACTCGGTGCACTCCAACCAACTGGCGTGCTGGAACTGTATGGACCCCACTTCGTGAAATGTTTGCACAGAGGGCTCTTGTTGATTTGTTGGCTCGCCTTCACTTAGGGCGGGCACGAGGCTTGTTGGGGCCTTAGCCCAGAACATGTACATCATTGCAAGGCCCCTTCTTGAGGGCTCAATCCTCACATTCCATCCCCCTTAGCTTCGAAAGTCCGCTAAGATGCTTACTTCGCAGATGCCTTCTCTTTCAGCATCCTCTCATATTCTGCCACCACCTGAGGAACTGTGTCAATCAGTTCCTCTCTGGTGAACCACGGGTCTTCCTTTGGATCCGTATGATGCCTGATTCTGACGCGGTATTCTCTCTTGGGTTTAGGAGGTCTTCCTCTACCCAATGGCTTCTAAACAGACAGATCTTTGTGATCCACGATGTCGTCGATGTCCACTTGACCATCCATGGTTGGGGGCAGCATCGATCTCCTTGAAGGGAACTGATCCGTCTCAGCGAAAGTTGCAAGCTTTGAGGCATGAAAGACAGGGTAAGTGCGTAGATGTCCAGGGACACGGATAACATATGTGGGACCATCCATCTCATCCCCCACTACATCCAGGACTTCCCAAGGACCAAAGTACCGAGGCATTAGTTTTCTAGAGATACCGAATTCTTGTCCTCGCTCACTAGCGTTGACCCAGACACGTTCCCCTACCTGAAATGAGGACTGTCGTCGATGCTTGTTCTCAGAAGCAATCATTGCTTGCTGAGCTCTCTTAATATGCTCGACCGCTTGCTGCAACAATTTCTCATACTGCACACCATACTCAAGTGTGGCTGGAGTTGCAGAGGATCGGTTTTCAGGTAGGAGGAAGTCTAGAGCAGATCTAGGCTTCCATCCCAAGTGCAGCTGGTTAGGACTAACGCCGGTACTGCTGTGTACAGCGTTGTTGTACAGGCTGGCGATGAGAGGCAACTTCTCATCCCAATCATCCTGGTTGGGCTTGATGTAATGCCTCAGCAAGTGCTGTACAACTCTATTCATTTGCTCGGCCTGTCCGTTGGCTTCGGGCCGTATCCCGCTCCCCCGCTCCTCCATCCCCCCACCTGCGCTCCGATCCCGATTCCCCCCCGTTCTCCCTCCACTCTTCCCCCCCCACAACCCGGACTTTTCCCCTCCGAACCCCCTCGGATCCCGACTTCCCCCTACCCCGATTGCCATCCCGCTACGCGCCCGATCCCGCTACAGCGCGTTTTGCTCCCCCCCACACTGAAACCGCCCCCCCCACGGCCCCATACCCCTCTGCGCACTGCTCCCGGCCACATCCCCGCCCCAATCCCGACCCTGTATCCCCTGCCAAGTCATCATCACCCTGCCGCTCCCTCCACCCACCTACCTTTCTCGCGGGCGCACTTGCACGACGCGACCATCGAGTGGAGCGACACATCTGATAGAAGATAACGCAGGTGTCCTACGATGAGCTCAACGAGAATAGCAACCTCGTTGGAGCAAAAAGGACAAAAGCTCATTTGATTTTGATTTCCAGTACGAATACAAACTGTGAGAGCGTGAGTGGCGGATGGCCTTGTGGTTAGGGCAGCGGTTGGAAATGCACATTGTGGTCTGAGGTTGCGGGTTCAAATCCGCAACCTCGTGCATATGCTGTCGGCACGGTGTTAGGTTGACGCACTACCACTCACACGCTCCCAGGGGCACGGATGTACACTGGGGTACAACCGCTCAGCACTGGACTTGGGGAGCCACCTGCAAGGGTGCCCACTAGATGCTGACAACCCAACCGTACTTCCTGGGTTCCCGCAACGGTTGAGCGCGTGCCTCCCCTTGGGGTTGTCGAGGCCATGGGGGGGGAGTGGCTCCGGGAGGGGCAGGCTCTGTTGGCGCGTGCGGGAGGAGTGAGGGGGTCACCCCTCGCCTAGCAGGGATTGGCGCGTCCCTGTAGCACCACGGTGGCTGTGGTGCTTACGCCTCCCGGCCGTGGAGCCGCAGGGAGGTGAAGCCCTGAGTGGGTGTTGGGTGACCCCCGACGCATCCGCCTGGTAGCGCCGGTCTGGGCGGAAACTCCCGGGTGGGTAGCGAGGRTTGTGAGTYCCCTCCTTGACAGATCACTGGGTAAGTGGGTGGGCCCGCTGCACCGTCAGTAGGGCTGACCCCGGCGCGGAAAGCCCTCTGGCGGAYATCCTCCCTGGGTCATAACCCCCGACACCTCTACAACACTTTTAGAAAATAAAAATAAAAATTGTGAGAGCTTCGCCTTTCGATCCTGCAGCGTTTCAGGACTTCAAGCTACACGTGTCAAAAAAGTTACCTTCATCATCATCATCATCATCATCATCATCATCATCATCATCATCGCGCATTTGATCCGGCGCCATTACGTCACCATTACATTGGCTCATCATCATCAGTCCGCGCATTTGCTCCGGCGACCTCGTCGTTCCACCGGGGGAACGACCGAGGGGACCCTTTAGGGGTTGTTGAAGACCTTCCTCGACTAGGAGGAAGGACCTTGATTGCTCCCGGCCGACCGGGAGCGCAGTATTGTCAAATCTATCTCCCTCCTACTAATCCCCTCCCTTCCTCTCGTCGGTCTCTCTCAAAGATCTCATCTTTTTTCCCATCTTTTATCTCCTCTCCAACACCCCTTCTCTCCTCCACCCTCCCACCTAATTGGTCGCATCATCCAAAATTCCTACTACGTGTGACACGTATCTTCCTTCTTTGTGCTTGCCTGATAATGCCGTCCATTCTGCCATTCAGAATTTCAATCTAATTCAATAGGATTAATCTTCATCTTCTTTTCTCCCAACGCCGAGATCAGAATTAATTTCGGCAGTCTTGTTCAAAAGTTATGCAAATTTATATAGTTTCTTGATTCGTTTTGTGAGGATTGAGTCCTCAAGAAGGGGCCTTGCCATGATGTACATGTTCTGGGCTAAGGCCCCAGCAAGCCTTGTGCCCGCCCTAAGTGAAGGCGGGCCAACAAATCAACAAGAGCCCTCTGTGCAAACATTTCACGAAGTGGGGTCCATACAGTTGCAGCACACCAGTTGGTTGGAGTGCACCGAGTCTCGGATCTCTGCAAATGCGGAAATCCCAGGGCCTTTGAGTTGGTTAGGCCCTGGGCACTTGAACGAGAGGCCGACAATGCATGCTGGGTATAGAGGCCGAAAATGCCAATGGGAAATCGGCCCACTATCTGAATCTGGCCGCAGGCCGTGACGAAAGAGGCGCAACTGCATCCTGGGCCTTAACTGCATCGGGCCTGGGTTCAGGCACTGAGGCCCAGACGTAGGCTGAAGGGAGGCCGCCCACACGCAACAATGGCATATAGGCAAGCAGGGCGAGTGGGCAAGGATCTTGGCCAGGGCGGGCATTGCCGGCATGCTGCGCGAACGCGAGCTGCTGTGCAGCGCTAAGGCTGAGGGAGCAGGTTAGCGCTAAAGCGGTAGGGCGCTGCCTATGTGCGCAGGGCGCTGGCGGCCATAGCCGGGCTGCCTGAGGGCGTAGGGGAGGTGAGGGCGAAGGTGGTTCTTCGGAGGTGAAGGGCGCTGTGAGGGATAACAAGGGAGAGTGTGGGTGAAGGAGAGAGACGTACCTGGTGGAGGTGGAGGTCGGCATTGGAGTTGACATCATCACTCGCTGGTCGTCAAGTTGTCTGGTTGCTTTCATTGCTGTAGTTGTAGGCTTAGGCTATAGAGTAGATAGGGCGCCTGGAGCCATTCAGAAGAGAGAGCTACATTGGGTTATGTTGTTGGTGTTGCCCTGTTGGGCTTGGACATTGACTCACGATTCTTCTGTATCATTCTATAAAGGATGGTTACTCGGTTCCATTGTGGTATCTGCTCTTGCTTTGACTACTTGGACTTCAGTGTGATTTTGCAATCTGGATTTTCGTGCTTCGTCCATATTCATGTTCCTTGCAATTTGGTATCGGAGCTGATTTGATTCGCCACTTACCTTTGGCACGTTGGCGTTATACAGACTTGGTGCGTTGAAGATGCTTCTTCGCAGTTGGTACTTGTGACGCCAGGCCACATAGGCGCATGCCCTGGGTAGAGAGGGGTGCGCCGGAAGGCTAAGACAACAGTGTATGCCGTGGTGACAGGTGGAATGTATGATTGGTGATGAGAGCATGCTTATGTGGCATTCGGCTGAGGTGGCACTGCATTGCGTTGTGGGTGGTACCGAGGCCAAGACCGGTCATCAAATGCACACTCAGCTCAATTGGTGAGAAATCTGTGGTCGGGGGCAGCTATCTCCAGGTACGTTGTTCCCTTACCTTATCTACTCTCTCAATGTCTTCTTACCGTGAGGAAGTGAGTCCAACTTGAGAGTCCTCTCTTTTGGTGAGGTGTCGTGAGCGCGCTACCTTGAGAGACGACAATCTTCCTGGAAGCATCTAGAAGGAGAAAGGGCGGTGCCTCTGAAGGGCCCTGATCGAAACACTGGGTCACGGTCACCATGCCAAGCCAATGGGAGTAGGTCACGCATGCGATGGCTTCTGTCCATTTTGGCACTTGCTGCGCTGAATAGAAGTCCTACCGGGTGTGCCAGCCTTTTATGAGACGCTTACCAGACCGTCTATAAACATTTCTGGTTGGGGACTTGGTTGATTCTGGCTGTGACCGTCGTCCTGACTGCGACGTTAAATAATTCCTGAAGACATGGGGGCGCTCTCAATATTCCTCCTGATCAGCCAGATCAACCGGGTGTAAGGCTCGTTCCGTACGAGGGTAAATAAGAGTGGACTGGCTGGCTTGCTCGGCAACGACTTGGGCACAGGGGTGGGCCGACACACACACGAAGACACCGCTTGCTCAATGATGCTTACCGGTATGTTGGATTGAGGGGAAGGGTAGGTTCTAATTGATGCTCAACCGGATACACAACAATACCCACCATTCATAAATCTGCAACATTGTCTTTTTATATTCTTGATTAGTTGGTGGACAGACTGCTAACACCTCACAGACAGATTAGATTAGGACTGTTGTATGCTACCATAGCCAGTTCTATCTATTGCTGCTCTAAGTGAACCAATCAGGATACACATAGACTATGTTGACAATCTGATGTGAATGTTGTAGGCTGCCACTTGATCGGTGCCGGACACAACTATTTTTAGAAAATTAGGTGTAGGTCAGACACATGCTGTGGTAGGACTCCACTAGGGGGTTCTAGTGCATATAATGTCTGCCTAATTGATGAACGAATCAGACATCGATGTGGGACTAGGTGACGATACTAGACTGACACGTTCGAGATCACGAAGGATCCCGCACGTGTTTCGGGCCCTGGCACCGGGAGAAGAAGGACGGTTGCGTGCCGAACGTAGAGCCCATGCACTAGCAACAGCTAGGGAAACAACCAACGCCGCAGCTAGGGAACAGGCTGCAGCAGCAGCCAGGGCAGCAGGCATGACTAGCTCAGCAGCATCCTCTGCGGCTTTGTCTAGGACCAATGGGACCCAGTTGGGAATGCCCACAGGTTCATTAGGAACTCGACAGTCTACAAGTCAGATGGCAGGCTCACAGTTCAGCCCGTTGACCCCACGCGAAAGGGAGCTAAGAGAGCTCAGGTCGAAAGGATTCGTGAACAATTGGAGAGAGACCTGAAGAAAGCAACCGACAAAGAAAGAGAGATTAAAATTAGAACAGCCAGGCTTGATACGTTAGCGGCTGACAAAGCTGAACTAGAGGGCTTGGATGAGTCAGGACTATCTGACCAAATGAAAGTACTGAAGAACAATATGTTGTCGTTGCATGCGCACGTGGACAGCAGATTGGACTTCATGCAGAGCACTCTAGACCAGATCCTGAATATTCTGACAAGGCCAGGATTTAGACCACCAGCACAATCGTCGTTGCCGTTAACGGCGATGTCAGACCCCTTTCCCGCTCAAGCTGGCACACAACCAAGTGGCACGTCTGCAGCAGTTGCACAGACTGTTGCTTCTTCTTCTTCAGGTCCAACGGTGGGAGCTACACCACTGCAGCAGCCTATTCCTCAACAGGGACAGCCGCAAGGTCAATGGTACCCTAAGACCCCAATGAAACCGCCTCTTGCCTTCTCAGGCGAAAGGAAGGACGAAGAACTCAACACTTGGTTGAGAATAGTTCCGGTTTGGGTGAAGGCGAAGAGGACCTTGCCAAAGGAGGAGGTGATTACTGCTGCATCTTACCTTGAGGGTAGGGCAGCCAAATGGCTAGATGGTATAGTTTTAAAGGCCGGGTATGGAGGACGTATGGCGGACTGGGCTCAGTCTATTACTTTAGACCAGTTCTTTGAGATGGTAGAAGCGCGCTGGCACAATCCTCAGCAGGCCCAAATAGCCACTGATGCGATCAACAGACTAGACCAAAGTTTAAGTTAGTCAGAGAGCTTACGACTACCATAAAGAGCCTTATCGTCGTTCCAGGCATTAACTATAGAGACCAGTTCCTGTTGACTACGTTTGTCAGATGTCTTCCCGAAAACCTCAGGAACTTGCTGGCCCACGAGGCACGCTTCGAGTATCACTCCTTTGAGACGTTGTCTAGGAAAGCCCTAGATTTGAAGGCCACTCTAGGAAATGCTCAACCCTCTCAGAGTGATGCGAGGAAGAAGAAGAGTTCGCAGGAATGGAAGAAGAAGGGGGCGAAGTTGATGATGGTTGAGTCCGATGGGACTCAAACAGAGATCGATGAGCTCACAGACCTGCTGGACGTTTCAGAGTACGACGACGAGGAGACCACTGAGGGTAGCACCCTCGCCGCAGTAGTCAAGGCTAAGGCTGGTGACCGAGTGAAGGGCCAACCAAAGAGTCAAGGGAAGGCCGCCTCCAATCAGACCAAAGTGGCTGATTGGGTCAAGGCAGGTCTTGATCAAGACGTGTCGCGGGACCGCTGAGTGCGTGGCGCTTGTATAAACTGTGGTGAATACGGACACACCCAGTACAAGTGCCAAAATGCAAAGGTCACGCAGAAGATACCTCCTAAGATGGGGGCATCTTCTTCCCAGGCTTCTAGCTCGGGAAACATGTGAGGCCGGTGGAAGTTTTAGCTGCTTCTACTCAAGTTGAAGTGGGTCTGATACCCTCCCCACTTCATGAGCAGGCCAAAGCTAATGACTCTTTATCACCCCGCAGACACATCTAGACCAAACTATGCTCTGTACGTTAGATGTGTCTGAAGCCTTAGAAGATCTGGAAAGCGAGTGGTCAAACAAGGACCCTCGCGAGTCTTGGGTGGCGCTAAAGAAAGGTCCTAGAGGGGAACATTTCGTGGTGGAAGTCGATGTGTGAGGCCGCAAATGTGGTGCCTTCATAGACAATGGCTGCACGCGGAATTACATAAGTCGCGACTGTTTGGAAAGGCTGCACCTACAGGACCGGGTACGGCACCTTAGTAGACCAGTAGCATCTACTTTGGCCAACAAGGAGCGCATGATAGTCACAGAATATATCCCGAATGTAGTTTGTACCTTCTCCTATGGAGAAGGGGAACTTAATCATAAGATTTCGTTTCTGGTTAGCGACGATTTACCGATTGACATGTTGTTAGGCATGTACTACCTTGAGGTTGCTAAGCCCCAGTTCGACTGGGATAAGAAGGTGCTCAAACATAAGTTGCCCGATGGCAAAACTGTCAGATTGACTAAGTTCAAAGCCAGTAGCATTATAGATACCTATGGCTGCTTGTGTGCATCAACATTCTACAATTACTATAAGCAAAACCAAGAGGAGGGTATGTACCTAGTGTATGTCTTTGAGAAAGGGGAGGCCGTTAAAACACCCCCAGAGATAGAACGCGTCGTTGCTAAGTTCCCTGATCTGTTCGAAGAGCCTACAGGGGTCATAGAAAGGGAAGTTGTCCACGCTATAGAAATCATCCCGGGGAGTGAAACCCCAAAGGGGAGGATCTATAGGATGGCTCCCGCCGAGTTAGATGAACTCCGGCGACAACTAAAAGAGCTGACAGAGAAGGGATGGATCCGGCCTAGTACTTCCCCTTACGGATCGCCAATACTATTCGTACCAAAGAAGGGGGGTACATTGAGGATGTGCATTGACTATAGAGGCCTCAATGCCATCACTGTGAAGAACGCAGAGCCTCTACCTCGCATAGACGACCTAYTGGATAGGGTGCARGGATGCAAGTACTATAGCAAGATAGACTTGAAATCCGGCTATCATCAGATCGCTATAAGACCTGAGGACCAACACAAGACAACTTTTCAGACTCGATATGGTCTGTATGAGTTTGTAGTGATGCCCTTTGGTCTTTGCAATGCGCCGGGAACATTCCAGCACGCCATAATCGGATCTTCCATGACCATTTAGATAACTTTGTCGTGGTTTACCTTGACGACATTCTGATCTTTAGTAAGTCTGCCGAGGAGCATGCACACCACGTTGAGACTCTACTTTCACTCCTGCGACAACACAAGTATAAGGTCAACCTAGAGAAGTGTGAGTTCGGACGCACTAAGATATTATACTTGGGTCATGAAGTATCTGTGGTGGCTAGTATTTGAGACTGGCCACGACCTCAAACAGTCACTGAGGTCAGATCTTTCTTAGGAATGTGCGGCTACTATAGGCTTCATAAAGAACTATTCTACAGTCGCCTCTCCTTTGACCGATCTAACTCGACTTGACACGCCGTGGGACTGGAGTGATGAGTGTGAGGGTGCTTTCAAGCGATTGAAGCATGCACTCATGAATCATGAAGTTCTCATGGTTCC
>BFEA01000162.1:2003871-2035511 GCA_003427395.1 Chara braunii | reverse complement strand
TTATTTTTGCTGCTTAAATTCAGATATTGCAGAGATAATGCCCTAAGGACCTTATCTCTGCAATCCGGACTGCCCTCCTAGGATCTAGGAGGGATTAGGTCATTATTGAGACCTGCCAGTCCCTACCGCTGCAGTCCCCCAACCTGGCGGCACTTTTTCCTCCAGTCATTCCTCCTCCTTTGTCTCATCCCCCCCCCTTTTCTCCCCTTTTTCCCTCCCATCTCTTTTATTTGCTGTTGGGATAAGTGTCCAACTATTTTTCCTCTTTTTTGTTGTTGGACCTTTCCCAAGGCCTGATTTTTCAGCCGGCATATGGCCGTTACACCTCGGACTACAGTAGTGGCACCCCCAAGGTCCAAGGGGGCTCCTTTTTGATGCCGCCGCTTCCAGTTTTGAGACCCCCTTGCTCCGATTTTCTCCGGCCAGCCCTTTTTCCACGTGGAACCCTTGGAACTTCGTTTTTTCTTGACCTGGTAGATACGGGATACTCGGACTGCTGGCCGCCCCCCCCCCCTTACTGCCGCTACTCCCTCTCCTCTTTCCCTTCGGCACCTCCCGCCAGCGCTTGCCGCGGCGGTGCTTAGCATTTTCATCCGAACCCCCTGGCCCGGAAGGTCCCGTCCACCTGATGTTATGTTATTTTTATTTTCTTTTGTTGTTGCATTTGATCCAGGGTCCCCTTGGGTCGCCCCAGGTGCCTTCCGTCTTTCCCGCCTCGCGCCCGTCTTCTCCGTTCTGTCGACAATTTTTGTCGGCGCCCGACTTCTCCTCCTTTTCTTATTTCTCCTAGCCCCTTCTCTTCGTCCGGCGTCATCCGGGGTGATGGCCCGCTCTCGCGCGTCCCTCCTCTTGGGCTGGTCGCCAACTACCCTGCCGACGGCATCCGACCTTCGGCCCCTGTCCACGGCTCCTGACACTTTTTTATTCCGTTGATACCCAATCTGCTAGTGGTTCCGCTGGTGCCGCCATTTTATCTAGGCCCACGCGGTCCCTGGCACTTCGGCCTGCCTGCATTACGTCTTTCCCTTGGTCTCACGCGGTTCCAGGTACTTCGCCCTGCCGGCACCACGCCGTCCCCTGGTCCCGCGTGGTCCCCGACACTTTGTCCTGCTGGTACCGCCCCGTCCTTCGATCCCATGTGGTCCTCGACACTCCTGCCCCACCTGTACCACGTCTTTCCTTGGTGCTCCTGACGTCCTTCCGCCTTACACCGATCTCTGCTCCCTGCTCCTATTACGTCCCGCATGCTATTCTGTTCCGGGTGCCGGCTCCCACCTACCCTGCGGTCTCCTTGGCCCTCCTGCCGCCGCGTCGCGTCAGCGCCTTGCGCCCTGTCCCTTCCCACTTCCTTCCTTCCCTTGCTGCGCACCTCCTATGCTACAACCGACTTCCCGGCGGTCCTTCTCCATCCTTGAGGAAAGAGTCGCCCCCGCTATTCTCTCACAGTCCTTTGCCGCTTGCTGCTCAGACAACCCCTTTCTAGTTTGGCGGCCCCGACGACTCTGGGCAGCCTCTGGCTTCCTACTGTCTGTGCCCATGCTTCCGCTCTTTCCAGCATTCCCGCCTCCTGTTTTCTCTGTCGTGCACAAATTGGTCATATACAGTCTTTCGAGTGACGGGAAACCATTCGGGACTCACCAGTCCCGACAACATATTCTTAGTCTTTAGCCTATAGTTTCTAAGGGTCTCAAGTAGGTTCTATTAGGATCTTCTAACTTTGCAATTCGGAAAAGTTTGGAATTCCTTTACTATATTTCTGAACTTGAGAATCATTTTTCCAGTTTTTCAAATTGGTGATAGTAGTACTTGGCGGGAGCTGCGAACTTTCGATTGACGCAGGGGGCATGAGAATAATTGCAACAGCTTGATCGCCACCCTGCAACTTCTCAACAGTTCATTCTTAAATGATGCAGGGTGCTCAGGGGCTATTGCACATTGTTGAAGAGGCCCTGGTTTTTCAAATCGCAAGTAGTACGAAGAGGATTCAACATTTTGGTAAGGGGTTATCAATAATTGTAGTCAGCTGGATCGGATGATCCCCGTTGGATAGAACTGGAAGAAGGGGGTAGGGGAAGCACTATCCTACAAAGGCATCTCAAGGTGGGAGGTGAATGTCTTGGAGAGGGTAGGGGCGGAGTTAGGGGGTTACCCTATTCTGGGGCAGGGGGTGGTGTATGGGATCAACAACAGCCCCGGTGGAGGCAAAATGGGCAAGGGGTGGGGGGGCATGCTTTAGGAGGGGACTGCGTGCCCCTGGGGAAAAGGGGGAGAAGGTTGGTCCTATATTGGGGTCGAGGGAGAGCGGGAGGTTTGTCTTGGCGGAGGCAGTGTAGGGCTGAGGGGGGATGGGTATGGGGCGGGAGGGGTGATCCTTCTTGAGGAATTTTAACATCCAGTCTGGTTGCCTCCCGAGTAGGTCCCAGGAATAGGTGCAATCCAGCAAGTCATCTGTGGTTCTGCTAAGGGCGGTCGAAAATTCGGTGGCTCTCGAAGACTGATGTTGGAGCAACGCTGGCCGGAGCCGGAGCCAGGTGGCGCAACTCTGTGACCTAGCTTATTGGGGGCATGAGGCCTAGTAGAGAGATCTGCGGGGCTGTTTACGGGTCCAGTCTTAGTGGTCATCACGGGTCGTAGCTGGAGCAAGGTTGTGCAACTCTGTGACCCAGCCTAACGGGAGCATGAGGCCTGGTAGAGCTCCGACTTGTGCTGAAAATGGCCATGCCGGTGGTAGTCTTAGGTGGGATTGAATGGGTTTTCACCCATTTATTTCGTGGTTTGGAGGCCTTTGGATATAAAACAAGGATTGTTGAATTGGTTAGTAACTTAGTAGTTATTCATGACTTCTCCTAAATTTCCTCGAATTTTCTTAATTGATTGGCTCTGCCCACGCTCATGCTCAGGGCGCGGAGCCGTTCGTCCTAGAGTCACCCCCACCTAGTGCTTTGAGATGGGCCAACGAGCGAGAGAGGTTTGACATTGGGGATGTAGTTCAGCCCTCGCGCTAGGTGGGTAGTCTCGCTGATCCTTCGCAAGCATCCTTTCCTCGATGCTTTGTCATGTTAGCATACAATTGCTCGTTCCAATATTTAAGCAGTCGAGGGAGTCCTTTGAAAGTTTTATCTTCTTATATGCGTAGGCCAAGCGTCTTCCTTGGGCCAGACATCCATTCACTAAGTGCAGAGTCTTAGAGGCGTCAATGAGGTAGAGGGATGCCCCTCGACTTAGGCCCGTGGAGTAAGTCACGTTGGCCCCTGTTGCCTCACTAGGGCGCCCTCTTCTTTGTTCTCTAGCTGATCTATGTACTGGTTTATCTCATGCATCATTCATATTTCTTGGAAACGTGTCTTGTTGCTTGCCTATACACCCCTTAGTCTTTTCGGGGCCCCGCCGACACTTTCACGCGACTCGGTGGCTCTCTCGCCCACCCGTTGTTTTGCAAACATCGGACCATTCAAGCCACATTTCCTTTCAAAGGTGGGACGATATGCACAACAATGCTCATTCATGAGGGAGGGTTACGTTCACAACCCATTCGACTTCTGTCCTTTTTCGCCGCCCGGCCTCTCTGGTGCCATCCAGCTCACGACAACTTAAAGGCCTACTCACATGCACACACAATGCGATATGGACAAGCACGACCCCCATTCGGGATCAACACATAATCCCTCCCGGATGCTTATTTTCTTTGTCCCTTGGTTCCTTCCTTCGCCATTCCTTTCCATTGCCCGAACTATCCTTTTCTCTTTCACATGCAGTCGGGGTGTTGGTCGAGTGTGGAGGTGTGGAGGTGCAGAAGGTGTGAGGTGGAGGAAGAAGGAGTGAGGAGGTAGGCTATGGTGGATGGGTGATGGAGGGGGAGGAGGAAGGAGGGGGAGAGAGAGAGGATGGGTGATGGAGGTGGAGGAGGAAGAAGGTGTGAGGAGGTTGGCTATGGTGGATAGGTGATGGAGGGGGAGAGAAAGAAGAAAGAGACTTCCTATGTCTAATCAAAGCTTATCCCCTACCTGCCCTACCGTCCTACCTAAGACCCCCTCTATGTGTTGCAATCCCACATTCCTTTGAATATGGCGTCGGTCGGCCAATGTGAAATCAGACTTGGCTATGGTTTTTTTTTTTTTTTTTTTTTTTTTTTTTTTTGTCTCTCCCTTCACCTCCTCGGCTATTGGTTCTCTCTCCCTTCTCAGTCTCCTCCTCCGCCTTCTCTTTCAACCTCCCTCGTTCTCTGTGGTCGAGCTCCGCGGCTATGGCCGCCTCTCACTTTGTGGGATTGCACGGCACGCTTCACCGGTAAGTGACAACCAAACTTGTATCGCTCCTCTCTCTCTCTCTCTCTCTCTCTCTTTCTCTCTCTCTCTCTCTCTCTCTCTCTNGAAGAGACAGACAGACTTGACTCAGCAAGTACCACAGGGTGTGTGCACATCCATAGGGCGAGGGGATAGGCTGAAGGCTTGGAGAGAATATACCGGCTCCAGCTTAGTCAAACTCATGGTCAACGCCTTGGTCAACGCTTGGTCAACCCTTGGTCAAGCCTGGTCAACGCTGGTCAACACCTCCGGTCAACTCTTGGTCAACCCCAATCAACGTCTGGTCAACGCCCGGTCAACGCCTGGTCAACTCTCCCGGTCAACTCCTCCGGTCGACTATGGCTGCCGGCGTCACTTTCGTTGCCACCCTTCTCCTTCCTTCCTCCCTACCTCGCCTCCTTTCTGTTCACCCCGGCTGTCTTCTTTCTCTTTTTTTTTTTTTTTTGATAGTCTCTCCCTTCACCTCCTCGGCTATGGCTTCTCTCTCCCTTCTCAGTCTCCTCCTCCGCCTTCTCTTTCAACCTCCTTCGTTCTTTGTGGTCGAGCTCCGTGGCTATGGCCGCCTCTCACTTCGTGGGACTGCACGGCACAGTTCACCGGTAAGTGACAACCAAACTTGTATCGCTCATCTCTCCCTCTCTCTCTCTCTCTCTCTCTCTCTCTCTCTCTCTCTCTCTCTCTCTCCGTAGCGATGTCTTCGACGCAGAAACGTGGTAAGCCAATCTTGAATCGCTCAACCTTTCTCTCTCCCTCTCTCTCTCTCTCTCTCCCTCTCTCTCTGTCTTCTCCTTCGTCGTGGTCTTCTCTGCAGGTGTGCGGGGCGGCTTTTTCAACCTTTGGGTCCGCTATGGCGGACTTCTTCTCTCGGCGGCCACCTCAGATATGGCGCATCACTCTCCCTGCGACACACAACGGGGCGCGTGGAATAGCGGGTACCTGCTCCGATACCAATGAAATCAGACTCGCTTCCATTCACACTTTGCATGCATGCAAACAGTAGCGCAGCGGAATGGCGACATGCGCCCGCTCGAAACTCTGAGATACGACAACCAAGAACGCAACTCAGACACGAGTTCACTTTATCTGGCTATGGCGACATAGCGCCCACACAACTCTCTGTTCGCATACACCGGATCACCCTGGATACCCCACACGCTGTTCTCTGAACACTCACACACACACACACTGTACTCCAACTAAAGCTATGGCGGCTATGGCCGCCTCTACCCTATCGCTATGGCTAAGCTTCGTCTCTCTGCCCACTTCGTCTTCGGGCTCACTGCAGACCTCCTTGCACAAGTCGTTGTGGCAGTGCTTCCGCACGGCTCACGCAGGAATGAATGAATGGCTGGGCTCTGCCTCTCGATTTATACTTCTGCAGCTCGTTGGTCTGGCCCTTTCCCATGCCCGAAGTGCACACAATCCCATGCGGTACTTGCTGGACTGAACCAGGACTGCCTAGGACTGGGACTGCTGACTCAGCACGGGTAGACTCCACCACTTGCCTCACCACTTGCCCACTTGCCTCAACCTAAACGTGGGACACACCGAAAGGCCACTACTCGGACCTTTCGGAAGGCCGTAGACTTGGCCTTTCGGTACTGTAGCAGCTACGACCTTGACCTTTCTGGATTGTAGCAGCTACGACCTTGACTCTTCGAGACCACTATAGTTATGACTGGGACTCCTACTCGACATGTCTACAGATCGAACCCCTGCGACCTCTGGACCCTACGGTAGTCTACCACTGTTATAAATACACAGGTCACGGGTTCAACTCTAGGGGTCGACACAGGTATTGTACACAGGTAAGGTGGGGACTAGGGATTGAACCCTGGGATCTGCATCAGCTACTGCGGACTGGTGAATACCGTTTCACTCCCGCCGGCCTAAATTCGAGGTCCTCCGAGAATAACTCAGTCCAAGGCAAGACCTTTACCTCTCTGATCTCTTTCATAGGCTCTAACTATATCGGGAGCTGTCTCTAGAAGTTCTGCTCTAGTGAACCAGCGGTCATCCTTCGGCTCCTGATAAGCAAACCGGACTTTATACTGTTTCTGTGGACGACCTCTATCTCCTGTTCTAAACACATCTTCACCTACAATGCCGTCAATGTCATATCTTTCGTCCATGTCTAGAGGGATCATGGACCGTCTAGATGGAAACTGTTGACTGGTGACACACGGCAGCAACTTTGATGCGTGGAACACAGGGTAGGTGTGGAGGTGTGCTGGGATCTCTATAGTATAGGACGACCCATCCTCTCCGCCCTTAACTTCTAGAACTGGCCACGGTCCTCGATACGCGGGCAGTAACTTCTGCGAGATGTCCTCAGGCGCAAACTCTTTAGACTTGACCCAGACTAGGTCGCCTACCTGAAACTGCGATGGGCGACGATGCTTATTAGCCTGTTCTATCATACGGTGCTAGGCCTTCCGGAGGTTTTCCACAACAATGGCTATCTCTTTCTCATGCTGTATCGCGAACTCCCTGGTACCGGGCGGTAGCCTGTGAATCTGATCCCGGTTAAGTCCCTCAAACGGTCGACGTGGTCTGAAGGACTTGTGCAACTCGTTGGGAGTGCAACAGGTGGACAAATGTACGATGTTATTATGTGCACTGGCTACCTTGGGTAACATCTCGTCCCAGTTGATCTGATCGGGTCTAATGTACATGTGCAGACCTTGTTGCAGGATCTTGTTCATCTGCTCTATCTGACCGTTAGTCTCTGGATGGCGGCCAGACGACATCAGCAACTTTGCCAGTTCTGGCTGGTGAAGCGACTATCTCTATCGCTAAGTATGGACAACGGGACTCCATGTTCACTAACCCAAAAATCGAAAAACCTTTGGATCACTAACTTTGTGCGTGCCTCTGCATGCAAAGGAACAAAAATAGCATACTTGCTAAATCTATCAACTACAACCATGCCTTGGCTCTTGCCGTGCCTACTCTTGACACCGGCATCCATAAAGTCAATGGAGACTTCTTGACTCCGGTAGCAGCAGCAGTAGCAGCAACCACAACCTTCTACCTATTTCTCGTTCTCCGGTTGCACCACCGACTTCTTGACTAGGAGAAGCACAATTTTGGTTAGTCTAGAGTTGGATTAGCGGGGATCAAATAAAATACGAGGGGGGTAGGCAACCAGAACTTAGACCCATAGGAGACACGATTCCCGACACTTGTTACGGGGAGGGGAGAAGCGGTGTTCAAATAGTGTACGGGGCGGAGTGAGGTGGTGTTCAAATAGAGCACGGGGGGGCGGGTGATGTAGTGTTCAAATAGAGTACGAGGTGGGGTGAAGAGGTGTTCAAATAGAGCATGGGTGGGTGAAGCGGTGTTCAAATAGAGCATGGGTGGGTGAAGCGGTGTTCAAATAGAGCACAAGGGGGCGGACTGTTACAAGCACACAATCTTACCACATACATATGGCAAATGGAAGCATTCAAGAGTGAGGTGGAACATCTCCAAGTGAGAGACAAAACACAAGCGTGGAACTAGACAAAAAACTTGCACATGACTAGCGGAGCAACCAAGGGTGAAGCGGAACATTACTAAGTGAAGGATTGACAAAATGCATGAGTGAAACTAAACAAGACACTTGCACATGACTAGTGAAGCAACCAAGAGTGAAGTCGAACGTCACCACCAAGTGAAGGATTGACAAAATGCATGAGTGACACTAAACAAAACACTTGCACATGACTAGTGACGCAACTAATGAGTGAAGCGGAACATCCCCAAGTGAAGGATTGACAAAATGCATGAGTGAGACTAGACAAAACACTTGCATATAATTAGTGAAGCAACCAAGAGTGAAGCGGAACATCACCAAGTGAAGGATTGATAAAATGCACGAGTGACACTAGACAAAACACTTGCACGTGACTAGAGTGACACTAGACAAAACACTTGCACGTGACTAGTGAAGCGACTAACGAGTGAAATGGAACACCACCAAGTGAAGGATTGATAAAATGCATGAGTGAGACTATACAAAACACTTTGTTTAGGGTTTCCTTTCTCCCCTTTTCCTCATCTTTCTTCTCTCCTCCCAAGGCTCACTATAACAGGATTTGAACTGCAACGGCCTTGACTTCAACGTCAGATCAGGCTTCAAGAGCAGGCGGTTGATCAGATTTACGCTCCTTGGAGGGGCCTACAACCGACTATTCAACTTATCTTGGTGTAGAGAGTGTTGATAACTCTTCTACGCCCTTTGCCTATTTCCCTGCAAACGGTAATAGTCTTGCATAGCATGCCCAGGCTTTTGGCAATGCAAGCACACACATAGCTTGGATATTCTTTCTCATTCCTTTTGACCGATGTGGAGGGTTTCCCAAGGTTTGGTAGAAGCATCCTCCGGTTTCTCAGGAATTTTTGCATTCTTGGGAAGGTGGGCTATTGTTCCCTTACCTAAATTGCGGTTAGATCCTTTGCCAGAAGCAGCCTTTCTAAAGGCATTACATTTCTCTTCTTCGTATCGGAGTCCCGCTCTAGATCATTGTTTAGAGGCAGATCATCCGCATAGGACTGGTCCTCGGTCTCCATATGTTCATGCAGGGCAAGCTGGTTGCTGCTTCCAAACCGCTTGCATCCAAAAGACTTACCTGCAGCTGGTGTCTTCGCACGCCTGGCGGGGTCGTTGGCCTCTAGGTTGACTAGCTCCGATAAGACCTCACACCAAGTCTAATGCTCCTTAAGTCCTAGCCGGGAGATATATCCTTCAGGGCCACTCCCATAACTACATCCATGCAAGACACATCAGCCCATCCCAAATCTGGAATAGTGAATAGATTAGTCAAGTGTTGCTCTAGAGCCTACATGGAAGTTCGCCACTTTTGGCCATTGAGGGCCTCAAGCTTCAGTCTTGCTTTGAGCGCAACGTGCTTATCTTCGTACTGCGCAATGAGAATGTCCTAGGGTGCGAATAGGAGTCACCTTCAACCACTCGGTCTGGTCAATTCTTAGGTAACCTGCACTGACAACTTTGAGTTCAATGAAACTCCGTACGGCGGACTCGGTATTTGTGCCCATGATCATACTTCAGTCTTCGTGTGGTGTTCGCAGTACCTCGAAGTATGAGCGCATGTAGCCGATTCAGGAGGCAATATCCCCCTCCTCGTCGTACTTGGACGACAACGTGGCCGCCCTCTTGTCCACTATGGGACAGTTGTACTGCACGCCAACAGGAACTGTGGCGTTTTGGGCTGGTGCATTTGGGACTGGGACAAGTGCAGATCCAAGAGGCAATATCCTCCTTCCCATCGTACTTGGACGACAGCGTGGCCGCACTCTTGTCCACTATGGGACAGCTGTACTGCATGCCAACAAGAACTGTGGCGTTTTGGGCTGGTGCATTTGGGACTGGGACAAGTGCAAAACTGTCGGCGCTCCCGCTTGAAGAGCTCGCGCCGGTTCTTGCGCTCATCATAGTTGCACGTGGTCTCTGCATGAGGACTGAGTTAGGGGCAAAGATTGGGACAGCAGCAGGACAAGGATTAGCAGGTTGAGGGGCGGTAAATTGGGCTTGCTTGAGGCTTGCAATCTCAGCCTGCAACTCTTGGTTCTGCTGCTGTAGAGTTGTCACGCGCGACTCAAAATTTTCTAGAGTTCGCAGTTGGACCAAGGCTGCTACACCAGCGGCTAACTTCTACCTGAACCGGGTATCACTGCTCTGCGGAACAGCCAGAAGGGCCACTTGGGAAGCAATACTTATTGCTCTATTTGCTGCCTCCGCCTCCCTTTCTCTCTGCAATGCATCATCGTAGAATTTATGAAAGAGCGGTTTCTCTTTTTCATCCAGTGCGTCCAGCATGGCCTGCCATTGTGCATAAGAGATGTCTGTCATGTTGGAGGATGGGTGTCAGTATAACTCTTAAGAGGGGTGCGCTTTTCAATCACACTCTCAAAAAGAGTACCTTCTCTCTCCCTTCTCTCCCTTTCTGCCTTTTGCGCACGCGTCTCAAGACTGCACATAGATAGTTTAGATAAAAGAAATAAATAAATAAATAATTCACAAGAGGGAAGTTAGAACTCCTAGCCGGAGTGGCAATTCATTTCGACTAGAGAATGGCATCGACGCAGCAGGATAGAAAAAAAAAAAAAAAAGACTTAGAGAGAGGTCTGACTTAACGAATGGGTCCAGTCAGATCAGACTCGAGATCCCCTCTTGACTAACCCAACGTGGAACATGTTCCACAGACAAGTCAGACAAAAGAAAGAACTAACTGAAGCAATGGAGATTTCAAGGGGTGCAGACGTTCACCGAGCCAGACGCGGGGCAGTGCGTTAGTGCGTGAGGTAAGACCCAGTTAAGATCCAGTCGACAGGGAATGTCCCTACTAGCAGTGTCGATCAGTTTCAGGGCAGCAGAGCAATGCAAGTGACGGCAACAGATTTGGGGCCAAAGGTTCCTGTCCTGCTGGGCTTGGTCCCACCGAGTCCCAAAGGGTCACAAGTAGGTCGTGGACCAGGACCAACCAGAAGGGCGTCCCAAGATGGTCCCAAACTGCCTCTACAGTACTGAAAAGGAGAAGACAACTTCAGCAAGAACTATAGCTGTTCAGAAATGAAAAGACAATGCACTATAGAAAGATATGCCACTGAGAACGAGATGCATCATTCATCCATCCATAAGGTGAGAAAGCAATCCACACACTCAGACACACAACCAAGACTGTCGAGAAGAGGAAAAGTGCCCAGCACAATCCCCAATGGGCCATGAAGCACCATGCAACCACCCGTGGGCAACCTAAGTCACACGACACTTACTTGTGAGGCCCGGCCTCCGAAGATGAGATAACGACTCACCCCCCTCTCTCATGGTCCTCCTGACCCCTACCGTCTTCACCCGAAAATAACGCTCGGGCGTTGTGTACGAATATAACGCCTGGGCGTTGTGTATGAATATAACGCCCGGGCGTTGTGTACGAATATATTTCCCGTTTGGCGTTATATTCGTTTATAACGCCTGGGCGTTATATTCAGTAAATTTGTGGTAACTTCTGTGAGGCCCCAAAATTCCGGGAAAAAAAAAATCAAAACATTTTGAAAAAAGAATATGTTGTCCAAGTTTGGAATGCGACCAACTTTTGGCTGAGGGTCACTTCAGAGTTCCTTATAAACTCGGAAATAAAAAATAATTTAAATAAAACGAAAACTAAAGCCAAAATATACCCCTTGGAAGTCAAAACCCCGTTCAACCCTCTTCAAAACCCATGTGTACCCCCTTCCCCACCCTTTAAAACCCATCTATACTCCCTCTTCAAGGCACTCTGCCCATGGAACATTCAAATATAACACCCGGGCGTTCTACTCGAATACAATGCTCGGGCGTTCTATTCGAAGACAATGCTCGGCCGTTCTATTCGAAGGGGTGTTCTATTTGAAAAAAAGTGAGTAAAAACGAAAATCTCATCTTTTTAGGGTAAGTTGAATATAACGCCGCGCGTTATTTTCGGGTGAAGACGGTAGCTACCACTACATGAAGTGCCGTAGCATGACTAAGAG
The DNA here is from genome assembly GCA_003427395.1 of Chara braunii. Taxonomy (NCBI): domain Eukaryota; kingdom Viridiplantae; phylum Streptophyta; class Charophyceae; order Charales; family Characeae; genus Chara; species Chara braunii. The sequence goes on along the minus strand of BFEA01000162.1, from coordinate 2,023,692 downwards.
GGCCTACCTACACCAATATACAACGCTGGATCACCCGTCGATGTTGTAGAGCAAAGTAGCAACTTGCAGCTCTTCGTTGCAGATATGGCAGCTTCCGATCAAGTCTCCCTCTTGAGAGGAATCCCAAAAGTCACTCAATGTCTTCTTGAGGTCCAAATTTCAGGTGCTAGTACCTGTCACTCTCTACTCCCTCTCGGTCACTCCGATCAGCCTCCTTTGTGTCTCTCCGCCCAAGCATTCACTCAACCAACCTGGTCAGGTCCAATGTCGACCCAACATAACCTAACTAGGTGGAGGCAGCACCCACAATACCTCGCTGCCTCTCTTAACCTAACCTCCAACCCTAATCCGACGTTAGTTAGCCCTAACTAACTTGGAATTAGGGTTAGGGTGACTAACACCTCTCGCCAGCAAATAAGTCCGCTTTAATACCAAATGCTACAATCCTTGCTATTTCCAAAGTGCAAATTCACAAGGAAAGACTGTGCCACCCAATTGGAAAAGAAATGAAAGCACTTGCAAAGAGATAGAGACGAAAGAAGAAGAGAGAAGAAGAAAGAAAGAAAGAAGAAGACGAAGATGTACACCAACAAGACCAGTGACAAATCCCCGTTCTCTCTCCACTCTCCTCCTCCTCCTTGTCTCCGCCAATCCTATTCTTCTCCAAATAATAACAATAACCATGAGTGGTTGAACCAGAATCAATATCCGAAGTTCCCTCTTCCTGCCAGTTTGACAATAGGTTCACCATAGCCATGGCCTCCCTCTTCTTCTGCTTCGCACAGGCCCGGGCTATGGTGGACTGCTAAGGGCTCTGCCCTAACGTGCAAAAGACAATGCAAGGCCGCTAATCCCACTTGTCTTCAGGCCACCTTGCTTGACTCTGCCTTGAAGCCTTCCTGGTGCAGCACTACCCTTCAAGATGCAGCGCCTAACAAGTTGATGAAGATGGCGTCCACCATAGCCAGGTAAGTCCCTTGCAGCTCTCCTCCTTCGCCCCCTTCTTCCTCCTCCTCAAGTTGGGCTGCTCACCATAGCGAGGCAGAGCGCCGAGCTCTCCTCCTTCCTTCCCAGCAGCGCTCTGAGGACCAGCAGCGACTCAAGCAGCATGACGCCCTAACTTGCACAACACAAATGAGGAACTACTCGCTCCTCCACGAGATGTAGCGGCCAACCAGCCTCATGGCTGGTGACTTCCAGGCCGAGCAACCAGTACCTCCTCCCTTTTGGAGGGAAACATCATTGCAGGCTCTGATATTGTCCGTATAGGCCCTTGTTATGAACCTCGTTGTTTGTTGTCAGAAGACCAACACTCGCTCACATAGACTTCCAGGTATGCCCATACAGACACAGAAGGAAGGGGAGAGGATCGGAGTATCACACCGCACAAGGAGAGATAGACACAACGGAAGACTTGACCATGCGATATGACAGTAAGCACTAAAAGTGCAAATCGCTCCACAGAATCCTCACAACCAGTCACAAAGGAAAGCCGACTAGATCACATCCAGGAAACAATGAAACAATGATAGTTCATACACAGTATTAACGCTGTTTATTAAACTCTGAGTCTCAAATTGTCACAATAACCCCAAAACTATGGTGCGCTGCAAAAAAATGAGCAGCGCTTCGTTCTCCAACCCTGAGTAACCACTAGAACTACCCCTGAGTCCCTCAAACATCAAGCGCCACCCAGATGCTGCCTCCAGAGGGAAGCGCCACCTTGAAACAGACCTCTGAGGCCAAGCGCCTCTCAGAGGATGAAGAAGAAGGTCAACGCCACAGTGTCTGATGGTGATGGAGTGCCAGATGACTTCCCGGGTGGAAGTTTGCAGCAGCGTCACCTCTCCTGACAAAGATGCTCTCTGAGGAAGAAAGTTGCAGCTATGGCTGCAGCGCCAACACACTGAAAACCTACTCCGGAGGAGGGTCCAGCAGTGCACCAACTTCTCTTGCCACCAACAGACTTCGAATAGCCTGGACCTCTCACCAGCCCCGCGTGCTGTTAGAGTACAACACCGGTCCCAGCTATGGTCGACACTCCGCAGGTCCAACGGTGTCTGTCTTCCTCAAGTTGAGACTATCACCACTTCCAATTCACGCATTGCACAACTGCAATGTACATGGTACCAACTGCCAAAAACCCTTAACGGATGTCCACAATCTATCTATACACTACACTAACCTAGACACAAGCTAGACCAGACTGACTGGACCGACTGGTACTGTTTCCATTTTTCAGCCTCTCGGCCTCTACCTACCCAGCTATAGGCTATAAGACCGCCTATCAGCATAGGCCTTTAGGGCCTGTCTGTCCTAGGGGCCTGCTATTCGCAGTTAGGGTAGCTGTAGGACATTCAGTTAGTACAAGCCTGCATTTTGCCATATTTAGTATTTACGATATGTCCCTCACGAATTTTCCTTACAAGCAGGCTTCTCGATTAGCCCTCGGCCAAACAAAATTACAAATCTAACCTACCTACGTTACAGCCTGGGGTCGACGGGTCGCAGGCTGCAGAATCAGCAAGTCATTGCAAACCAACCCTCCCCCATAGCGAGGACCACCGAGCTAGGGGTGCAGGCGTGCAGAGCGTCGAGGGTGCTCTCCCCTCTCAACTGCCTCATACTTGAGGACAACAAACTTCACTGTCTTGAGGAGTTCCTTGCGTGTGAACCAGCGATCCTCGGTGTGAGGCTGGTACAGGAACTTCACAAAATACTCTATGCCTGGGCCTGATCCCATCTCATCCTCAATCCTTTCCACTTCATATCCCTCTCCAGGGATCGGTGGACCGAATTGAGGGGGTCGGTCTGGTAATGCATCAGCTGAAGTGAATGACAACAACTTAGATGCATGAAAGACCGGGTAGGTTTGTAGATGCAGGGGAACATCGATAACACATGATGGTCCAAAAGGATCAGCCCCCGATGTATCTAAAACCTGCCATGGACCCATGTATCGTGGCAACAACTTAGGTGATATGTCCTCCTCTCGTGACAGCTCAGAACTATGTACCCACACCCAATCACCTGTGCGAATAGTGGAGGGGCATTTGTGCATGTTAGCCTGCTGAATCATAGCCTTTTGGGCTTTCAGGAGGTTGGCACAGGTGCGCGATTGGCCAGGAATGAAGGGATCAGCTCAGGAATTTATCGATGAATGTCAAGTCTGTCAAAGAACCAAGGTCCAGAGGCGTAAGCCTTATGGCCTGCTGAAACCCCTCCCAATCCCTGATGGGCCCGGTGAGTCGGTCTCTATCGCTTTCACGGACATGGGGAAGGTGAGCGAGGGAGGACATTCACAAGTCATGGTCATTGTGGATCGTTTTTCCAAATTTTCGAATTTGATTCCTCTACCTCCTCATGCACCAACTGAGCTAGTGATCGAAGAATTKCACCAGCAGTATATTCTGCAGTATGGACCCCCGAAAACTCTTGTGCRTGATCGGGACACCAGGTTCATTAGTGCTGATTGGAAGGACTTCACTTCACATATCTATGACATTAAACTCAACAAGACTTTTGGTCGACACCCCGAAGCCAATGGATTGGTCGAGGAAATCAACCAGACWGTCATTCAACTACTTCACGCATTAATTGTTCCAGATCAAAACACGTGGGACAAGGAGTTACACAAAGTGAAAGGGTTGTACAACAACTCCATTCACTCTGCAACCTGCGTGACACCGAATCAGCTGCAATATGGTTGGCAGTTGCGCAATCCTCTCTCCTATTTGTTCCCTGAACGGTCCCCTGGTCTGACGCTCGGCATGCCTGGCTACAATGCCAAGTACGCACGCCTGCTCAAAGCTGCTATCACAGCAATGAACAAGTGTCGGCATGCCATGATCAAACATGCTAACAAGTCGTGCAAAGAAGGGAACTTCAAAGTAGGGAGTTATGTCTGAGTCAAAATGTTTGAGTTTTCTGACAAAGAGGGCGTATCACGAAAGCTTCTTCCATTGTCCTATGGCCATTGGCAGGTTCTGAAGGTGATTGGGGATGATTTTGGTCCTTCGTATGTGATTGACGTGCCTCCGCGTCTATGCACATATCCAGTCTTTCACGCGTCCAAACTGTTTCCTCACATTGATGACGAGACTTTTCCCTTCCGAGATCCTATGATACCTCCTCCTATCGACGACGGCCATGAGATAGACAAAGTTGTTTCCCATGAAGGAAGCGGAAGGAATAGACAGTACAAGGTTCACTTCCTCCATCACCCGTTGAACAATTTTTTCTGGATCGACCGAAAAGAGCTGCTAAAGAATGCTCCACGTGTTGTTAACGCTTATGAAAGACAGATCGCTGATGGACAGACTGTTTTCTGCAAAACTCACTCCTCACGGTCTTACCAAATCTTTCTTTCTGAGCTATGCCTACGATGCATTTTGGGCTGACTCTGAATGAGTTACTCGCTCGAAGGGACCTTGCTCTTGAGAGGGGGGTAGTATAATGACCCGCCAAAAACACAGACTGAGAACACTGCTGATTTTTGGGATTTGCCGCTGGAATGAATGCATTGCTGAGATTCCCGCATTCTGCTATGGTTTCCAAGTCTGTGTGTGTGTGCGTGCCTGCTGGTTTGCATGCCTGTCTGAGTGCTTGTCCGTTGAGTGCTTGTCGGTTGAGTGTGTGTGTGACCCCGCAAGGGTACTGGTTGGTTGAAAGGCCCCGCAGGGACGGTACTTACCTGTGGCGGTGACTTCGAGGGTTGCAGCAGGGAAGACACTCAAGTAGCGGGGGTAGGCCCGCGACACTTAGAGCAGCAGGGAAAAACACTCAAGTAGCACGTAGGCCGGTACCACTCAAGTAGTGGTAGGAGTGTCGGGTACTGGAGGCCGAGCAGAAGAAGACAAAAAGTTGGCATTTTTAAAGGCCCAGTAGCGGTAGGATAGAGGTAGGCCGGTACCAGTCCAAGTAGCCCAGGTCTAGGGCCTGTCCGGACGATAGCAGAGCCTGCAATGATGTTTCCCCCTGAAAGGGAGGAGATACCAGTTGCTGGGAGGCCGCTCGGCCTAGGAAGTCACCGCCCAAGAGGCCAGTAGGCCGCTATATCTTCAGTAGGAGCAAGTAGCTCCTCCTCATTTGCGGTATGCAAGGATTGGCGACATGCTGCTGGAGCACAGCGCTGGACTGGTACAGCGTTGCCTGGAGGTGAAGGGCAGCTGGGCGCTCAGCCTGGCTATGGCGAGCAGCCCAGCCTGAGGAGGAGGAAGAAGGGGGCAAGGAGGAGAGTGGCGAGGCACCTACCTGGCTATGGTGGACACCATCTTCATCACCATGTTGGGCGCTGCATCTGGAAGGCCCCAGTTGGGGTAGTGCCGCACCAAGGAAGCTCGAGGCAGAGTCAGGCATGGCGGCTTAGTCGGCAGCGGCATAGCTGCTTTGGGTTGTCCTTTGGAGAGGAGTGCAGTGCCAAAGCTGCTTTGGGTTGTCTATGGACAGGAGGGCAGGACCCTCAGTAGTCCGCCATAGCCTAGGCATGTGAGAGGAGGAAGAAGGAGGGAAGCCATAGCTATGGTGGACTTGTGGTTGTCGTTGTTGTTGTTGTTGTTGTTGTTGAGTCTGCAGTAAGAGGGAACTTCGGATATTGATTCTGGATCATCCACTCATTGTTATTATTATTATTGGGAGAAGAATAAGATTGGTGAAGTGAAGGAGGAGGAGGAAGGTGGAGAGAGAAGGGGGATTTGTCATTGCTCTTGGTGGTGTACATCTACTTCTTCTTCTTCTTCTTCATCTTCTTCTTCTTCTTCTTCTTCTTTTTCTTTCCCTCTTGTCTGATCTCTATCTCTTTGCAAGTGCTTTCATTTCTTTCGCAATTGGGTGGCATTGTCTTTCATTGTGAATTTGCACTTTGGGAATGACCAGGATCGTAACAACTGGTATTGGAGCGGACTTACTTGCTGGCGAGAGGTGTTAGTCACCCTAAACCTAATTCCGAAATAGGTTAGGGCTAACCTAATCTCGGATTAGGGTTGGGAAGTTAGGGTTAAGAGGGGCAGTGAGGTATGTGGATACTGGACCCACCTGGTTAGGTCATGTAGGGTCGACATCAGACCTAACCAGGTTGCTTGTGTGATTCGATGGGGGGGCGAGACACAAAGGAGGCTGATTCGAGTAAGCGAGAGGGAGTAGAGAGTGAGAGGTACTCGCACSTGGAATCTGCACTTCAAGAAGACATTGAGTGACTTTTGGGCTTCCCCCCAAGAGGGAGACTTGATCGGAGGCTGCCATATCTGCATCGAAGAGGTGCAAGTTACTACTTTGGTCTTCAGACATCGACGGGTGATCCGGTGTTGTAACAGGGGTGTAGGGAGGCCCTCTTAGTCATGCTAGGACACTTCGTGTGCTGGTAGCTAGGGGTCAGGAGGACCTATGAGAGAGGAGGGTGAGTCATTATCCACTTTTGGAGGCCGGGCCTCACAGGTAAGTGTTGTGTGACATGGTTATGCTTGTGGGAGGTTGCTTGGTGCTTCATGGCCTGTTGGGGTGTGTTGGGCTCTCTTCCTCTTCTCGGCGGTCTTGGTTGTGTGTGTGAGCTTGTGGATTGCTTTCTCACCTAATGGATGGATCGATGATGTATCTTGTTCTCAATGACATATCTTTCTACGGTGCTTGTCCTTTCATTTTTGAACGGCCGTAGGGGTAAGTTCTTGCTGAAAGTTGTCTTTCCTTTTCAGTACGGTAGAGGCAGTTTGGGACTGACTTGGTACACCTATCTCGTTGGTCCTGGTCCACGACCTACTTGGGACCTTCGAGACTCAGTGGGACCAGGCCCAACGGGACAGGACCTTTAGGGCCCAAATCTGTTGCCCTCAATGCATCTCTTTGCTGTGCTGAATTTGGGGGACATACTGCTAGTAAGGGCATTCCTTTCAAGGGGATCTTGATTGGTCGTACTGCATGTTCTCACATACTGCCCCGCGTCTGGCTCGACGACCGTCTACACCCCTCGAAATCTTCATTACTGCAGTTAGTTTTCCTTCGGCTGACTTATTGCGGTACATGTTCTTGTCAGATTAGACAAGAGGGGATTAGACAAGAGGGTACTTGTTCTTCCTGGGAATGAAGCAAGTGGAATTGCAGAACCCTTGTAAGACCCAGGTGGGCAACCAAGAGGTTGTCACCTCAACACATGCTGTCAAAGGTGTGCGCGTCACTTTTGACAAGGATCGCACTGTCACACATGTGCTAAACTTTTATRTCATGGACAAGTGTCCTTTCGAGGAGGACATTGGCTTGGGCTGGTTAAAGGCTCATTGTCGAAGGACCACGTGGGCGGATAATCAGTTCGTGGTGCGTGATGCCAAGGGGAACGAGCGTACCGTTCTATTGGACGAGACACGCGAGTCCCCTGTGACTCTTTTGAGTGCAAACAAATTCTGCAAGTCAGTGCGCAGGCGCAAGGAAGTTGAGCATGTGCATGTAGCTCTTGTAAAGCCTCTCCACGTGCCTTCTACTTTTGCTGCATTTTCTACCTCTACTTTTGTTCCATCTACTTTTACTGTAAAAAATCAGTCTACTTCTGATCCAAGTACTTCAAATCCGGTTGTAATTGCTGTAAATTCTCAATCTGATTTTCTCTCTCCTGATGAGGATGATCCTCAACCGGAAGTCCCAACAAACATTCGTCGTCWATTAGATCGATTTCTTGAAGTCCTGGCTGGACCTCGTGGAGTTCTCGAGCTTCCCGTCAAACACAAAATCGAGATAATAGAAGGGAGTGTTCGTCCAAAGGGCTGCGTCTACCGTATGGGACAAGGCGAGTTGGAGGAGTTGAGGAGACAAATTGATGACATGATTGATCGTGGATGGATTAGGCCCAGTGAGTCTAAGTTCGGTGCTCCTGTCGTGTTGGAGGCCAACTCCGGATGTGTATTGACTATCGTGGCCTAAACCGTATCACCCGAAAGAACGCTTATCCCTTGCCTCGCATATATGATTTGCTAGATGCTGTAGGTGGGTGCAAGGTCTTCTCCAAGATCGACCTCAAATTTGGCTACCACCAGATTGAAGTTGATCCGAATGACCAACACAAAACTGCATTCAAAACACGCGATGGGCTATACGAATTCATCATTATGCCCTTCGGTCTTACGAATGCACCAACCACGTTTCAGTGTCTCATGGACAAGGTCCTCCGCCATCAACTTAACAGGTTTGTTGTTGTTTACCTCGATGACATCCTGATTTTCAGCAAGTCTATGGAAGAGAACGTCAAGCACCTTGAGGAGGTTTTGCAGGTCCTCAAGGAGGCACAACTGCACCTCAACTTAGAGAAATCTGAGTTTGGAAGGGACAGCGTCATCTATCTTGGGCACCGGTTGTCTGCAAACAGCCTTGAGCCGGAGAACCGAGGTTGAGGTCATACGAAAGTGGCCTCAACCGGCAAATGTACGCGAACTGCGTTCTTTTCTTGGTTTAGCCTCGTATTACCGGAAGTTTGTGCCCAAATTTTTTGTCATTGCTCACCCACTCTCGAGACTAACAAACAAGAATGTTGCCTATGTGTGGTGTGAGAAATGTGAGATTGCGTTCCAAGCCTTGAAAGAGGCTTTGGTAAGTCATCCTGTGCTCCGCATTGCGGATCCCAACCTCACGTTCGTGGTCACTATGAACACGAGCCAGTATTGGATTGGTGCAGTGCTGCAACAAGATGATGGCAATGGCCTGCGTCCGCTCGAATATTACAGCAAACGCATGCCCAGCCACAAGGTAGCTACCTCCACATATATGTGTGAGCTCTATGCTTTGCGAGAAGCGCTCACACATTGGAAGCACTACGTCTTGGGTCGTCACTTCAAGGTCTACTCAGATCATCAGACCTTGCAATGGAGCTTCCTTGGTGCGGCACTACCCCAACTGGGGCCTTCCAGATGCAGCGCCCAACAAGGTGATGAAGATGGTGTCCACCATAGCCAGGTAGGTGCCTCGCCACTCTCCTCCTTGCCCCCTTCTTCCTCCTCCTCAGGCTGGGCTGCTCGCCATAGCCAGGCTGAGCGCCCAGCTTCCCTTCACCTCCAGGCAGCGCTGTACCAGTCCAGCGCTGTGCTCCAGCAGCATGTCGCCAATCCTTGCATACCGCAAATGAGGAGGAGCTACTTGCTCCTCCTGAAGATATAGCGGCCTACTGGCCTCTTGGGCGGTGACTTCCTAGGCCGAGCTGCCGCCCAGCAACTGGTACCTCCTCCCTTTCGGAGGGTAACATCATTGCAGGCTCTGCTATCGTCCGGACAGGCCCTAGACCCGGGCTACTTGGACTGGTACCGGCCTACCTCTATCCTACCGCTACTGGGCCTCTAAAAATGCCAACTTTTTGTCTTCTTCTGCTCGGCCTCCAGTACCCAACACTCCTACCACTACTTGAGTGGTACCGGCCTACCTGCTCCCTGAGTGTTTTTCCCTGCTGCTCTAAGTGTCGCGGGCCTACCCCCGCTACTTGAGTGTCTTCCCGGCTGCAACCCTTAAAGTCACGGCCACAGGTAAGGACCGGCCCTGCGGGGCCTTTCAACCAACCAGTACCCTTGCGGGTCACACACACACTCAGCCGACAAGCATTCAGCCGACAAGCACTCAGACAGGCATGCAAACCAGCAGGCACGCACACACACACAGACTTGGAAACCATAGCAGAATGCGGGAATCTCAGCAATGCATTCATTCCAGAGGCAAATCCCAGAAATCAGCAGTGTTCTCAGTTTGTGTTTTTGGCGGGTCATTACACTACCCCCCTCTCAAGAGCGAGGTCCCTTCGAGCGAGTAACTCATTCAGAATCAGCCCAAAATGTATCGTAGGCATAGATCGGAAAGAGAGATTTAGTAAGACCATGAGGAGTGAGTTTTGCAGAAAACTTAGCAGTCGATAGGAGCTCTTTTCGGTCGATCCAAAAAAAATTGTTCAACGGGTGATAGAGGAAGTGAACCTTATAATGTTTATTCCTTCCTCTTCCTTCATAGGAAACAATTATGTCTATCTCATGGCCGCCGTCGATAGGAGGAGGTATCATAGGATCTCGGAAGGGAAAAGTCTCGTTATCGATGTGAGGAAACAGTTTGGACGCGTGAAAGACTGGATATGTGCGCAGATGAGGAGGCACGTCAATCACATACGAAGAACCAAAATCATCCCCAATCACCTTTAGAACCTGCCAAGGGCCATAGTACAATGGAAGAAGCTTTCGTGATACGCGCTCTTCGTTAGAAAACTCAGACATAACTCCCTACTTTGAAGTTCCCTTCTGTGCGCGACTTGTTAGCATGTTTGATCATGGCATGCTGACGCTTGTTCATTGTTGCGATAGCAACTTTGAGCAGGCATGCGTACTTGGCATTGTAGCCAGGCATGCCGGGCGTCAGACCAGGGGATCATTCGGGGAACAAATAAGAGAGAGGATTGCGCAACTGCCAACCATATTGCAGCTGATTCGGTGTCACGCCGATTGCAGAGTGAATGGAGTTGTTGTACAACCCTTTCACTTTGTGTAACTCCTTGTCCCACGTGTTTTGATCTGGAACAATTAATGCGTGAAGTAGTTGAATGACWGTCTGGTTGATTTCCTCGACCAATCCATTGGCTTCGGGGTGTCGACCAAAAGTCTTGTTGAGTTTAATGTCATAGATATGTGAAGTGAAGTCCTTCCAATCAGCACTAATGAACCTGGTGTCCCGATCAYKCACAAGAGTTTTCGGGGGTCCATACTGCAGAATATACTGCTGGTGMAATTCTTCGATCACTAGCTCAGTTGGTGCATGAGGAGGTAGAGGAATCAAATTCGAAAATTTGGAAAAACGATCCACAATGACCATGACTTGTGAATGTCNTTCGATCACTAGCTCAGTTGGTGCATGAGGAGGTAGAGGAATCAAATTCGAAAATTTGGAAAAACGATCCACAATGACCATGACTTGTGAATGTCGTCCCTCGCTCACCTTCCCCATGTCCGCGAAAGCGATAGAGACCGACTCACCGGGCCCATCAGGGATTGGGAGGGGTTCCAGCAGGCCATAAGGCTTATGCCTATGGACCTTGGTTCTTTGACAGACTTGACATTCAACAATAAATTCCTGAGCAGATCCCTTCATTCCCGGCCAATCAAACTGCTGTAAAAGACTTCCATAAGTCTTCTCAAAGCCAAAGTGCCCACTCCGACCATGTGCCAAATCCAAGAAATGAGTCCGGAGAGACGCATGGTTGGGTACACACAAACGATCAAACTTCCCATACCGGCGGAATACAAGTCCCTCACACTCGTGAAAATCAGGCTGACTGTTGGGGTCAGCCTTGAGCTGCTCAAGGATGGGATTAAGGTCCAGATCCTTGGCAGTGTGTTCGACCAGATCCTTCTTCAGTTTCCTTCGTAGGTAATACGAGCTCACAAGGCAAGTCAAAAACTCAGGATGATGCGACAAAGCATCAACAACACGATTATAACAGCCTTTCTTATGCTTCAGTTCAAAGTTGTAAACATCAATGTCATGCAGCCAGTGGATCAGTGTTGGAGAGAGATCAGCAGTAAGAGGGAACTTCGGATATTGATTTTGGTTCATCCACTCATTGTTATTATTATTATTGGGAGAAGAATAAGATTGGCGAAGTGAAGGAGGAGGAGGAAGGTGGAGAGAGAAGGGGGATTTGTCATTGGTCTTGCTGGTGTACTTCTTCTTCTTCTTCTTCTTCTTCTTCTTCTTCTTCTTCTTCTTCTTCTTCTTCTTTCCCTCTTCTCTGGTCTCTATCTCTTTGCAAGTGCTTTCATTTCTTTCGCAATTGGGTGGCATTGTCTTTCATTGTGAATTTGCACTTTGGGAATGAGCAGGATCGTAACACCGCTTTGAAATTGCTCGGGCCTGTGCAAAACCCGCCACCTCAAAAACCTGCAGTGTCTTGTGTCTGGACCTCTAGGCCATGTCCGGTGGGGTGAAAGGACACTGAAAAATCACCCCGTTATTTTTCGAGGGGCGGCTAGGACCCGACAAACGTCCTGGGCCGCCCCATTTGCTTTTTTGATTTTCGCCCCAGGGGCCTCCATCCGGACATGGGGACCGGACACCGGACACCAGACACCGGACACCTGACACCGGACACCCGACTGTCTGGAACCCAGTCCGAACGTCCGGGCGGTTACCATGCCCAGGAGCCCCCCTTTTTTTCCCCTTGGCCGGGGACCGAATCCAGATGTCCAGCACCGAATGCCGGACTCCCTTGGGATCCACAAATGCAGCTGGTTACCATGGTCTGAATGCACGTGATGTGATCACATGACGATGTCAATGTAACCTTTGTCAGTTGGGGTTTTATAACAAAGCAAGTCAGACTTGCATACCTCCTTGGGCTGACGCAGGTAAGCTATTACAGACACTGCTTGAGCACCACCCAAGGGTTGTCCACAGTGTTGTATGTCGAGTCTCGATGCTGCGTGGGTTGCTTGTCGCTGTTGGTCATGGTTGTTCTGTTGATCTCCCATTCTGGCATATCACATATAGCATGATATAGGGGCCGTTTGCGATTGTTGCTCATACGGTAGAGTCTTCTGGTCACGTCATAGATCACGAGTTCGAGCCTGGCTTGGGACTTTGGGGGGGTTCCTGTCCATCGTGGCCTGTCATCTCTTCAAGAACACATAGTTCCCTCTACATAGTACTGCACATATCTGGCCCTCGGGCACATACATCCTGCTATATAGCTACACAAAGCATACATAGCCTTCGGGCATATACAAAAACACGGCTTGTGAGCATACACACAGCCTACGGGCTCATACATACATAGCCTCTGGGCACACATAAACATACAACTATAATACTAGGCGGGACGGGGTCTATCAGGTATATGACAGGGTCTGCTCATGCATGGCTTAGACTCCAGGGTAGGGTAGGGATATAAGTCGCGCCGGCTAGTCTGAGTTCCGCCTAGCCTTGGGTAAGTTAGGGGAAGGACGGTAGGCTGTGTCCGTGGGCGCCAGCTTGACTTGCGTAGGTACTCCTGCGGGGTAGACTCTCTGATACTGGGCGTGTAGAAGATTGCATGAGCCTGGCATCTGAAGTTCCCATATGGCAAGGTTTGTCCACTTCGGCTTCCACTAGGGTTGGGGGGTTGCCCAGCCTTGGTGCTTGTCACTGCTGTCTGGTCCAAGTTGCCCTCGATACTGGTAGGGTGATGGTCGTGAGTGCTGGTCACACTGAGGTAGGATAGGAGGGACAGGGGGTGCGCTGGGAGTATTAACGTGGGCAAGGGTAGGGAAGGTGGCCTATCCTGTCAGGACAACCATCGGCTGCTGCTGCCAGCTATCACCGTGAGCCTAGTCTTTGGCCTCTACAACACCCTGGGCTTAAAAAAAAAAAAAAAAAGCCAGACTTGAACTGAGTTTACCCTTAGGCATATCAGGTGTTGGGATTGTGGAACCTGCCCAACTATTTGCTGTATTTGAAGTGTATGTTGGCTTTGTTCTCAAAGGATTTAAAGTTTAAACTTTGTACCAAACAAAGAAAATACAGTTGTTTTGTTTTCCTTTACTTCTCCCCCCCCCAACCCCACACCCCTTGTGCAGGGGCCTCGTTCCAATTTTCACGGATGTCCTTCGAGACATCCATTACAATCGGCACAATACAGAGAAGTTTTGTTTTCCTTTAATGTTTGAAGAAGAGTTTTGAACCCGGGACCAGTCTCTGTTTGCCGAGCATAGTGCTAGCACCTATTGGCTGGTAGTTTTTAAGCTTTTCTTTCGGTAGGCAGACACTCCTCAAAACTGACGACTTGGGGCACAAACCTCATTCAGAATTCATTCGTTATATTTTTTGCTGCTTGGCAACTAGAGGTGCACTACTTTTAGCACTGCTCGAGGAGAGTGAGAGAGAGTGCACTCATAGCCAGTGAGAACTTCTTGTTCAGTGGACAGTTTCATGAGCCGATTGTTGCATGTTGCCTGGGGAGGCAGGACACTTAATTCTACATCTTTTCTCAGTTTTCTGGTTTCATTAACTATTTTGGGAGTGGTGGTTCAACTCCGATTTTTGTGGAGTCACAATGAAGTCTGATCTCACGACAATCGAGTGTGTAAGGGAGATGATGGATGGAAGTACTTGAGATTTTTTACATTCGTCACATCAGGTAAGTGTATCAGGGGGTCTTGGCCGTATTGGGGTTTACGAGTCGTTGGGTAGTGATTAAGGATAGTTCGTGTGATGACCTGCCAAAACACAGACTGAGAACACTGCTGATTTCTGAGTTTCGCTGCTGGAATGTATGCCTTGCTGAGATTCCTGCGTGCTGCTGAGTTTTCTAAGTCTGTGTGTGAGTGCGTGCTTGCTGGTCCTTGTGCCTGTGTCTGAGCGCACGTCTGCCTGAGTGTGTGTGTGGCCTGACACGGCACTTGCGTGTTGTGAGGCCCGCGGTGGCACTTACCTGTGGCAGTGACTTTGAGGGTTGCAGCAGGGAAAACACTCAACTAACCGAGAATAGGCCCGCGACACTTAGGTCAGCAGGGAAAAACACTCAAGTAGCAGGTAGGCCGGTACCACTCAAGTAGCGGTAGATGTGTCGGGAACCGGAGACCGAGCAGAAGAAGACAGAAGTCCATGTTTAGAGGCCCAGTAGCGGTAGGCTGAGGTCTAGGCGGGTACCAGTCCAAGTAGCCTGAGTCTAGGGTGCAATGACTTGCTGATTCTGCAGCATGCGACCCGTCAACCCGAGGCTGTAACTTAGGTAGGTTAGATTTGTTATTTTGTTTGGCTGACGGCTAACCGAGACACCTGCTTGTAAGGAAAATTTGTGAGGGACACATCCGTAAATACGGGAAAATACAGGCCAGTACTAACTGGATTCCTACAGCTACCCTAACTGCGAATAGCAGGCCCGGGCTACCCCCAGGACAGACAGGCCCTAAAGGCCTATGCTGATAGACGGTCCTATAGCCTATAGCGGGGTAGGTAGAGGCCGAGAGGCCGAAAAATGGAAACGGTACCGGTCGGTCCAGTCAGTCCGGTCTAGGTCGTGTCTAGGCTAGTGTAGTCTATAGATAGATTGTGGACATCGGCTCAGGGCTTTTGGCAGTTGGTACTGTGTAAATCGCAGCTGTGCAACGCGTGAACTGGAAGTGGTGACAGTCTCAGCATTGAGGAAGACAGACATAGCTGGACCTGTGGAGTGTCGGCCATAGCTGGGACCGGCGCTGTACTCTGACAGCACGCGGGGCTGGTCAGAGGTCCAGGTATTCGAAGTCTGCTGGAGGCAAGAGGAGTTGGTGCACTACTGGACCCTCCTCTGGAGTAGGGTTTCAGTGCGTTGGCGCTGCAGCCATAGCTGCAGCTTTCTTCCTCAGAGAGCATCTTTGTCAGGAGAGGCGGCGATGCTGCAGACTTCCACCCGGAAAGTCATACGGCACTTCATCATCATCAAACACTGTGGCGCTGATATTCTTCTTCATCCTCTGAGAGGCGCTTGGCCTTAGAGGCCTGTTTCAGGGTGGCGCTTCCCTTTGGAGGCAGTATCTGGGCGGTGCTTGATGTTTCAAGGACTTAGGGGTAGTTCTAGTGGTTACTCAAGGTTGGAGGGCGAAGCACTGCTCATTTCTGAGCAGCGCACCATAGTTCTGGGGTTATCCTGACAATTCGAGACTTTGAGTTTAATAAACAGTGTTAATACTGTGTGTGAACTATCATTGTTTCATTGTTTCCTGGATGTGATATGCTCGACTTTCCTTTGTGACTGGTTGTGAGGATTATGTGGAGCGATTTGCGCTTTCAGTGCTTACTGTCATATCGCATGGTCAAGTCTTCCGTTGTGTCTATCTCTCCCTGTTCGGTGTGATACTCCCTTCCTCTCCCCTTCCTTCTGCGTATGTATGGGCATACCTGGAAGTCTATGTGAGCGAGTGTTGGTCTTCTGACAACAAACAACCAGGTTCATAGCAGTTGGTATCGGAGCAATTGGATCCAGACAGTGAAGCGATTGATGAGTTGGAGCAACCATCATCATCTGGCGAGACACTGGAGTTGAACTCCATGGCGAATTGTCATCTTCAGGGGTGGTGATAGTAAGGGTGGTGGTGGTGAGTGTGTGGCGAAAAGTATTGGACAGAGGATGACACACTCCTGCTTAGGGTTGTGCAGGAGTGAGTGGCGATTGATGCTCAGAGGTCTAGGAGGCTCTGAGGAGGTTAATTTTAGCCTGGCGTCTCATCTGGAACTGGCGATTGGCAGGCAAGTGATCCCAGGGTGTTATGATTTTGGAATTGGGTCAGGATCCCCAATTTCCAAGCAGCGAAGTGCAGGTTGGAGCAGCGCTACATTGAGTATCTCAGTTATTGGCATTTGGGAATCCAGATATACTCAATCTGTCAGTCGGGGGTGAAGCGCCACATGAGGTTCTATTGGATCACCAAGTTTTAGTGAGTTCTGTACGTGGGAAAACTGGGAACAATTAGGAGGTGAAAATGGCGAGATGGGTCTCAACAGACATCCATAGCCAGGGTTACACTCATCCTCTTTAGAGTTGTTCCTGAAGTAAGTGTGTTTCCTACTCTACTTTGTGTGGCGATTCTAGGGCTATTTTTAGAATAGCGAAATTTGGTCTGTCAGTCAGTTGACAGTTGAAAATCGAAATTCAGACTGTGGGACAACCATATCCAACTTCCCCTACCTATCTTCTTGGACTTCTACTGACCCTGTTTGACCTTCTTTCTTACTCAACTTTCATCTGTGACTGCTTTACAGTGTTGCGATTCATACTCTGCAGTGAATTGGATGGTGCAGGGCTCTGTTGTCAGTAATTTTGAGAGTTTGAATTTTGCGCTGCCATAGTTGAAGCTTGGTCTGACTAGGGTCAATCAAAACTTTGGTTCTGTTCGTTAGAATTCAGTTATGTCAGTCCCTGTGAAATCCCAATTCAGTAGTTAGTCAATGTTTGAAATCGCACTGTCAGATTTGATGTATCGAGTCAGTTACAATGAATATTGTGATTCACTATACCCTGGGTATGGCATACAGGGTCATCCAGTGGTGAAGTCAGTAGGGTAAAGTCTAAAAATAGCATACTCTGTAAATCGCTGCATTGGTCAGCAGTAGCTACCTATTTGTCACTAATTAGTCACTCTGTCTAATTACTAATCACTACTAATCAGTCCAAGACTGCATCCTGAAAAGAATTAATACAAAATTTGCAGTAATTGCATGCAATTTATGTGACAGGGCAGTGAATGAAAAATCGTGAAATTGATTTTTGTTGAGTGTTCTCTAAACTGACCCTTACCCTTAAGCGGTCCGCAGAGACTGAGCACCTACCTGCTCATACTAAACAATTTCTCTCTCTAGTCAGGTGACAACAATTGGGTGAGTACTGCAGAGAAAACTCAATTCCTGTTACTTCCATTTCTGGCTTCTAGTTATTTGTTTTATTTTATTTATCTGTTTTGTGAAAAAACTAAGATGTCTGGTTCAGAGAAGGGAGAGGCTCCTGATGTGAAGCCTCAGCTTCCTCTTGACCCTTTGGAGGCTGAACTGCGTGCTGAGGAGGAAAAACTCCGGCAGCAGGCAGCAGGCAGAAGCAGTTCAGACTTTGAAGTCTGAGCTGAAGCGCAAGGAGGAAGCCGCCAAGAAGGAGACAAGGAGGTGGGAACTGGTAACAAATGTGGAGAAGATCAGGGTGAGTGGCAGTTCCAGTCAGTACAATAAGGATATTGTTGAGTTCGTCCTCTTGCAGGATAACATTCACCAGTCCTATTTTACTAACTGGGATGCCAGGATCACCAGTCTGGAGGATAGCATGGCAAGGCACACTAAGCAGTTGAAGGACATCTCCTCCAAACTTGATCGTCTCTTTGTTCATCTGCAGATCCCACCTACCCTGATTGTCCCTCCATCTCCCAGTGGTCCAAAGACAGGACCCCAACAAACCCCACAATCCAGATCCACATCTCCACCCTCTACACCCAAGTCAACAGCAGCTTCACAGCCCTTAGGTCCATTTGATATGCAGCGGCCCAAGCTGACCCCTCCACCTATGTTCTCTGGTGAGGACCCAAAGGTGGATGTCGCAAATTGGGTCACTGCACAGCGAACTTACCTGAGTGGGTTCAAATGTGATGACGACGTGAAGGTGAGTGTCATCCTTGCTCGCCTGGAGAGGACTGCACTGAAATGGTGCACCTCCACCTCCAGCAAGCAAGGGATGACGATGTCTGATTGGGCGCATAGGCTGGGGGTGACTGGATTTCTGCAGGCACTGCAAGACAGGTTTGCAGACAAGGACCAGGCTAGGTTTGCAGACAAGGAGCAGGCCAGGTTTGTAGACAAGGAGCAGGCCAGGAAAGCAGCAGACAAAACTTTGCGCCTGGGCCATAAGAAATTTGATGGCTCCTTGTCCAAACTTTATTCCACCTTAGAGAGTCTGACATCGACTCTTGGGTTGGAGATGAGTGAGCAGGATCTGCTCATTCATTTCATGAAGGCAGAGCTTGAGCAATTCTTGCTTGCTCTTTTCTCTCAGCCCACAAGGACTGGCTGTCCTTTGGCAGAGCAACCTTGGATTTAGAGTCCAAACTCCATGTCCAGGAAGCACCTTTTGAAGGAAGGAAGGGACCCTCCTCAAAGGGGCGTAGAAGGAGGAAGGGTGCCCTATTTGCTGCAGCCCCGAGTTCAGATGATGATGCAGCATCCCAGGGTGGGACCCCTCCATCTAGGACTGCTTCCTCATCTTCTGCAGATCCTGTTGTTCTTGCCCTGGCTGATGCTTTGATGGGCCTGACAACGGGCAAAGCCCCAGTCCAGGGAGCACCAACTGGCAGCAAGGGGAAAGGTAAGGGACGTGCCTCTTCCCCTGGTGCCCAGAGAGTGTCTTTACCACGAGACGTCTGCTGGCCAACCGACCCCCTTGATCCTTTCACCTTCCCTTGGCATGCACTCAGGATCCAGGAGGGAGTCTAGAGGAAGAGGAAGGACAGGGGTATCTGCCTGAGGTGCGAGGGGACCACATTTTAAAGGACTGTCCCAGCATGCCTCGCAGGTCTACAGGCAACTCTAATTGAAAAAAATAAAGCAGAGAGAGGTGGAAGCGGCAGCTCCTTCCACCAGTGCTGATTCACCTTCTGATGAAGATGAATCTTCACATTCTCTCACTGGTTCTTTTTGTGGAGTTGCATCTTTAGGGTCCTTCACTTTTGAGGACACTGAACTGGATGAGACGTGGGAGGAGGATGAGTCTCAGAGCCTGGCTGATCTCTTCCTGTCTTTGCAGGAACGAAAGAAACACACGTCAGACCTCGTCCTGCTTCAACCCTCCATCCTGAGAGCCAAGTTCAAAGGGCTCTTGGACTGTGGGGCTACTCGCAACTTTATGTCTCCCAAGACAGTCAGCAGGCCTACACTTGGATCAGAGACTGGTAAAGCTTCGACATCCTATTGAGGTTCGCATTGGTGACTCCTCTACAGTCAGGATCGCTACTGTTGTCAAGGGTCTACTTGTGATCTTTGACAAGCAGGGAGAAATCAGGCACCGCCTGAATTTCTCTGTGTTCCCTAATGTTCCCGTGGACCTTGTGTTCTCTTTGCAGCTATGTTCCCCCCTGGCCGCGACCGAGTTCGGTCGTAGCCGCGGCCACCGGCCATGGACGGGACCCCCCCGGCCACGACCGCTCCGGCCGAGAACTTTCGGTCGCGGCCGTGGCCGATCGGGGAGGGGGTTTTGGGAGCGGGGAGTGGGTTTCGAGTCGGGGGGGGCTCCCCTACCCCCTCGCAAAAAAAAAAAACATAAAAACTTAAAAAACAGGGGGGCGGAATCTGGGGATTTTTTTAGGGGGGGCGGATCATTTTCGGGCCGAAAAAAAA
>BFEA01000162.1:1956761-1967632 GCA_003427395.1 Chara braunii | reverse complement strand
ATTTGGCCTAATAAAGACTGCATCGTGGCTGTTTTTTTTTTTTTTTTTTTTTTTTTTTTTTTTTGTGTGTGTGTGTGTGTGTGTGTGTTTGTGTGTGTGTGTGTGTGTGTGTGTGTGTGTGTGTGTGTGTGTGTGTGTGTGTGTGTGTGGATAAGACTTCCATGACTGTGTTGCAGCATGTTGCATCGAATAGTATGCCTTTAAACAACCCCACAAGAGTTTTTGCCAGCAGAGAAAAATACTCCAGCCAAACGATTGTTGTCAGCAGTATGCCATGTACATTGAGAGTAGATAAATTTATCTAATATTAGAACCCGCGGAATCAACTATGTAGTGAGGGATCATGTGAACAAGATGATACATGCCCTGAGCCCTGCGTGGCCATTGCTGCTTATGCCGTAGCTGCTAATTCAGCAGCCTCGATGGCAACCCATGCGTCAGCTTCTCTTCTAAGTCTAGCTTCTGTCTCAGCCTCTAATGCTTGAAAGACATAAGATAAACTTTGAGCAGCTCTCCTTGTCACACTACTGTTATCATCCTCCCTCTCATAGTCCCTACCACTAATGCGAATGGAAACAACTACCGACACAAGAACAACTTGTTCTTTGTTCTCCCGTAGTACAGTAATTGACTGACGTATGAATAAAATTCAATTAACAATAATAATTATACCAGGCTGAAATGCAACGAATCTACGAGTTGAGATACAAGCACATCTCGACCTACGACAAATTACAATTACTATCTAATCAATTCTTAAGAAGACAATGCAGCTACCAGCCATGCCCTGCGTCAGCTTGAGTATTACATCAAGCACATGCCCAGCAACAAGGTAGTTACCTCCACATACATGCGAGAGCTCTATGCCTTGCAAGAGGCATTAGAGCGTTGGAAACCCTACGTCTTGGGATGCCACTTCAGTCTTTTCAGATCATGAGACCTTGCAATGGATCAAATCACAAACAAAATTGTCTACTACGCTGTCCCGCTGGTTGCATGAGATTGATGTCTTTGATGCTGAATTAAGACATAAGAGAGGCTGTTATAATCGAGTTGCTGATGCATTGCCTCGCCAACCCGAGTATATGACTTGCCTTGTGAGCTCCTATGATCTCCAAAAGAAACTAAAGGAGGACTTGGTAGAGCGCACTGCCAAGGATCCGGACTACGCCCCCATCCTTGAGCAGCTCAAGGCTAACTCCAACAGTCAAACTGATTTTCACGGGTGTGAGGGTCTGTTGTCCGACACTATGGGAAGTACGACAGATTGTGTGTACCCAACCATGGGCCTCTCCCAACTCACTTTATGGATGTGGCACGTCGGTTAAGTGGACACTTTCGCTTCTAAAGGACCTACGGCAGCCTACTGCATCAATTTGATTGGCCTGAAATGAAAGGATCTTCTCAGAAGTTTGTGGCTGAATGTGAAGTCTGTCAACGAATCAAGGTCCCTAGGAAAAAGCCCCTTGGCTTGTTGAAACTTCTCCTCATCCCTTCCAGTCTCGGTGAATCGGTCTCGATTGATTTCACGGACATGGGAAAGATAAGTACGTGAGGGAATTCACAAGTCGTGGTAATCATCGACCGTTTTTCCAAATTTCTGAATCTGATTTCTTTACCACCTCATGCCCTAACTAATCTGGTCGTTCGTGAGCTCGATCAGAAATACACTCTGCAATCTGGTTCCCTTAATACTCTTGTGAGTGAACGGGACACTTGATTCATTAATGCAGATTGGGTTTAATTTACCTCTCTACGATATCAAGCTAAGCATGACATTTGGTCGACACCCCGAAGTCAATGGACGGGCTGATGAGATCAACCAGTCATGAAACTTCTCTGGTCCCTCATCATTCTTGATCAGAACACGTGGGATGAAGAGTTGTATGCGGTGAAAGGGTTGTACAACAATGCAATTCACCTTGCCGCTAGACTAACACCGAACAGGTTGCAGTATGGTTGGCAGACCCGCAACCCTCTCTCCTTCTTGTTCCCTGATCGATCGACTGGTCTGACTCCCGGTATGCCTGGCTACGCTGTTAAGTACCAGTGCTTGGTCAAAGTTGATGTTGCAGCCATGAACAAGCACCAGGACGTCATGGTTAAGCTTGCTAAAAATAAACATAGACGTGTGACAAGAAGGAGATTATGTGTGGGTTAAAGTGTCTGGGTTTTCAGAAAAAGAGGGTGTCTCTCGTAAACTCCTTCCAATGTACTATGGTCCTTGGGAAGCTCTGAAGGTGGTAGGGGATGATGTGTTTGGTCCTTCGTATGTCATTGACGTGCCACCTCACCTACACACATATCCAGTCTTTCGTTCATCTAAACTGTATACCTACGTTGCTGCTACTTCCTTTCCCTATTGTGAGCCTATGAACTCTCATGATATAGATAACGGTCATGAAATCAACAGAATTGTTGCACATACAGGAAAGGGGAAGAACAAACAGTATCAAGTCCATTTTATGTACCATCTGTTGAAAGAGCTCCACTGGATCTCTAGGAAAGACCTACTGCAGAATGCACCTCGTGTCCTCAATGCGGACGAACGTCACATAGTTGCCGGGCAGAAGCCCACATTCTCTGCAATGCTCACTGCCTACAAACATACAGCAACTCTCTTTGCAGTATTTGCTTACAATGCATTTTGCAGGGACTCAGATTGAGTTACTCGCTCTAAGGGACCTTACTCTCGAGGGGTGTAGTGTAATGATCTGCAAATCACAGACTGAGAACTCTGCTGTTTTTCTGCCACTTGAATGTGTACCTTGCTGAGATTCCCGCTTTCTGCTTTGATTTCTAAGTCTTGTGTCCATGCTTGCTGATTTCCTGTGTGCTTGTCTAAGTGCATGATTGCTTGGGTATGCGTATGACCCGCCGGGGTACTTGTATACTTGGAAGGCCCCCGGGCCTGGTACTTACCTGTGGCTGTGCCTTGTGGGTTGCAGCGGGGTGTAGTGGTAGGCTAGGTCTTCGTAGTTGAAAACACTCGAGTAGCGGGTAGGCTAGGCCGCGCAGCTAGGAAAATACTTGAGTACTGGGTAGGTAGGCAGAAGACGACAAAAGGTTTGTACTTTTCGAGCCCGAGTGAATTCTAGGTGTCCGGTAGACTTAGGTCTAGGGGTACCAGTCCAATAGTCTGAGGGCCTGTAGCGCACAATATCAGACCTACAATGATGTTTCCCTCCGAAAGGAGGAATGTACCGGATGCTTGGGAGGCTGAGCAGCCTGGAAAGTCACTTCCCAAGAGGCAAGCTGCTGGTATATCTTGGGAGAGCACTCATTGCTCTCCCTCATTTTGCTGTGTGCAAGTTTGTCGTCACACTGCTGGAGCGAGCACTGGCCAAGTCAGCGCTGGGAAGGAGGAAGGAGTCCTGGCGCTCCAGCCTTAGCTATGGCGGAGCAGCTCAGGCAGGAGGAAGAGGAAGAAGGTGGGCCAGGACGAGAGTGACGGGGTACTCACCTTGCTATGGTGAATGACATCTTCACCTTCCTGGTTGGCACTGGGGGTGCGCTGCTGCAAGGAAGGCTTCAGGGCAGAGTTAGGCATGGTGGCCTTAGTAGTGCGGACATATCAGCTTTGCATTGTCCTTTGAACATCGGGGCAAGGCCCCACTAGTTCGCCATTGCCACCACCATCCGAAGGTGGTAGACGGTGCAGGTCGTGCATATGGTGGACTTCATGTACTGCTGGCAGTAAGGAGGAGATTCGGACATTGGTTCTGGTTCAGTCTTTCATTGTTATCTCTAATACTATAAAGGAAAACGCGGGTCTTGCGTGACGTGCCCACGCGAGACTGCGCTCCCGGGTGTGGGACGATCGGTGGTGGCCCGAGGGGTGGTGTCAACGTTGGCGGGCCTTTCTCGGGGAAAGCGGGCCAGCGCTCCCGGGTGCGGGGCTTGGGGGAAGTGCGGGGACCGGTTCCGGGCGGCGGTGGGCGTTTCTTCGGCGGGGCCGGGGAGAAGCGCAGCGAGCGGTATGAGGCGGCCCCGGGCGTTTCGACAGCGTTCGTGCGTACGCGAACGCGTTCCGTGGCCGTGTGCGCTGCGTGGGGGATCGGTGGGCAGAGCGCGGCGGTTTGTCGGTGCGGTGCGGGGCGTTTCGTGTGCGTTTGTGCGTACGCGGACGCGGTCCGCGGTAGTGTGGTATGTGTGGCGCGGCAGTTTGTCGGTGCGGTGCGGGGTGTTTCGTGTGCGTTTGTGCGTATGCGGAAGCAGTCCGTGGTAGTGTGCGTTGTGTGGCAGTGTGCGGGCAGTTTGTCGGTGCCCGTTTGCAAGTCGATTGGTTTGCGCGTCGTTGGGCGCTGTTGTGGGAGGGTCCATACGTGAAGGGCATGATCGAATGTGTGTGTCATCCATTCTATACATAGTCGCACTGTGCGGGGAGGGCGCATACATCAGCGGGCCGCAGTCGAATTTGTGTGTCATCTATTGTATCGGTCGAGTGCTTCCTCCGGGCGGGTTGTGCGAGTGTCCATACATCACCGCGGGAGAATCGATTGTGTGTGTGGTGGTGACGTCAGCACTGATCATCGAGTGGCACCGGGAGAGAGAGTAGGACGTGATTCCGACGGCGGGGGCTGTCACAAACGGTGAAGAAGGGGACGAAAGTGGTGAAAAAGGGGAGCAGCCATCGTTCGAACTCTTCGTTGGTCCACAACAAAACGACATTGTGCAATCAGACTCGTTCTCATTCACACTTTTCATGCCTGTAAACAGCAGCGCAGCAAACTGGCGACATGCACCCACTTAAAACTCAGAGATATGACATCCAGATAAGAGTTCACTTTTAACTGGCTATGGCGGCTCAGCGCCCAAACAACTCACTGCTCACATACACCGGATCACCCTGGATATCCCACACACGTAACTCTGAACACTCGCACATACACACGCACACTTTACACTAACTACAACTATGGCAGCTATGGCTACCTCTACCCTATCGCTATACTAAGCTCCTTCTCTCTCGCCCTCTGCGTCCTCCGGGCTCACTGCAGACCTCGTTGCACAAGTCGTTGTGGCAGCGCTTCCGCATGGCTCCCGCAGGTGTGAATGAAAGGTTGGGCGCTGCCTCTTGATTTATACTTCAAAAACTCGTTGGTCTGCACTTTGCCATCGGCCCATGGTGCTCACAGTCCCCCGTGGTACTTGCTGGACCGGACTGGGACTGACTGGACCTTACCGCTGACTGATTGTCGACTCACCGCTATCCTACCGAGGTCGTACTGCAATTGCACTGCAGTTTAGTCCACCACTTGACTTGCCACTTGACCACTTGCCCACTTGCCGACCTTCTAGAAGGACTAGAACTAGACTTCTGAAACTTGCTAAGACTTCTACGCTATAGATCTACAGATCGAACCCCTGCTACATATGGACCTATGACAGACCTACCAACTGTCTACGAATACACATGTCACAGGTTCAACTCTCGAGGTCTACGGAGATACTGTACATGGGTAGGGTGAGTTCTAGGGATCGAACCCTAGGTACTGCATCTGCTACTGCAAAGAGGTGAAAACCGTTTCACTCCCGCCGTCTTAAATTCGAGGTTCTCCGAGAATATCTCAGTCCAAGGCAGGACCTTTACCCTTCCTATCACGTTCATAGGCTCTGATAATGTCGGGAGCTGTTTCTAGCAGTTCTGTTCTCGTAAACCAGTGGTCGCCTTCCGGTTCTTGATAAGCAAACCGGACTTTATACTGTTTCTGGGGACGACCTCTACCTCCTGTTCTAAAGACATCTTCATCTACAATGCCGTCAATGTCATAACTTCCATCCATATCCGGGGGGATCATGCATCGTCTTGAAGGGAACTGTTGACTTGTGACACACGGCAGCAACTTTGAAGCATGAAACACAGGGTATGTGTGGAGGTGTGCTGGGATTTCTATTGTGTAGGACGGTCCATCCTCTCCGCCCTTGACTTCTAGAACCGGCCACGGGCCTCTATATGCAGGCAATAACTTCTGCGAGATGTTTTCCTCAGGTGCAAACTCTTTAGCCTTGACCCAGACTAAGTCGCCTACCTGAAACTGCGACGGGCGACGGTGCTTATTAGCCTGTTCTACCATTCTATGCTAGGCCTTCCTGAGGTTCTCTACAACTGTTGCTAGTTCTTTCTCGTGCTGTATCGCAAACTCCGTGGTATCGGGCGGTAGCCTATGAATCTGATCCCGGTTCAGTCCTTCGAATGGTCTGCGCGGCCTAAAGGACTTGTGCAGGTGGATAGATGCACGCTGTTGTTGTATGCGCTAGCTACCTTGGGTAACATCTCATCCCAGTCGATCTGATCGTGCCTAATGTACATGCGCAGAACTTGCTGCAGGATCTTGTTCATATGTTCAGTCTGACCATTAGTCTCTGGATGGCGGCCAAACGACATCAACAACTTAGATATATAGACTCTCATGAGTTCTTGCCAGTTCTGGCTGGTGAAACGACTATCTCTATCGCTAACTATCGGCAACGGGATTCCATTCTCACTAACCCAAAAATCAAAGAACTTCCGTATAATTAAATCTGTACGTGCCTCTGCAGGTAAAGGAACAAAGACTGCATACTTACTAAAACGGTCAACTATGACCATGACTTGGCTCTTACCATGTCTGCTCTTGACTTGGGTGACCATGAAGTCTATGGACACTGAGTCTCCTGACTGATCAGGAATAGGCAAGGGTCTGAGAAGACCTAGAGGGGCACGCATAGTAGTATTATTCCTCTGGCAAACTTTGCAACTGCGGACATACTCTATGCAGTCATTCTTCATTCCGGGCCAGGTATACGCATGCATTAGATTGGCTAGAGTCTTTTGTCAACCGAAATGTCCCTCGGTATCGTGGCATACCCCTAAAATCAAACTGCGGAGCTCTTCGCTGTTGGGAACGCACAGGCGGTCAAACACATTAGTCTTCTCAAATAGTAATCCCTCAGTAGTGCGGTAATCTGGCTCAGTCTCTGGGGCCTCTCTAACTCTCTTTAGGAGGTCGCTATAGATGGGGTCTTGCGCATACGCTTGCTTCACTTTCTCCTGCAGGTCTCTCCCTATATCCAGATAATGTACTACGGCTCCAAAGTAGTCTGATCTCCTACTCAGAGCATCCGCAACTACGTTGTACTTGCCCTTCACTGGCTTAAGCTCAAAATCATATTGGTCTATCTCTGCGGCCCACCTAGTTAACTTAGGTGTCATCTTGGCCTGAGTCTTTAACCACCTAAGTGTTTCATGGTCAGAATACACTTTGAAGTGCCTCCCAAGCAGGTAATGCTTCCAGTGCTCTAAAGCTTGCCTGAGGGCGTAGAGTTCTCTCTCGTACGTGGAGGTAGCAACCTTCTCTGAGGGCATCCTCGCTGACATGAACTCTACGGGTCTATATCCATTGCCGTCGTCTTGTTGTAACACGGCGCCTATTCCATACTGACTTGCGCCCATGGTGACGACAGACGTACAACCTTCTCTGAGGGCATCCTCTGCTACTTTGAGGATGGGGTACTTTATTAATGCGCGCTTCAGTCTCTTTAGCGCAGACGTACAATCTTTATCCCATTGCCAGATTGCCTCTTTCTTAAGCAACCTGCGCAGGGGAGCGGCGATAGTAGAAAAGTTCCTCACGAACTTTCTGTAGTAGTTAGCTAGGCCTAGGAACGACCGCAACTCTGTTAATGTGCGGGGCGTCGGCAAGTCTCTAATTGCTGCTATCTTGCTGTCCTCTGGCTTAATGCCATCTCCGTCTAATATGTGACCCAAGTACAAGACTTGTGTCTTGGCCCACTCGCACTTCTTTGGATTGATCTTGAAGTTAGCCTCTCTCAGCTTCTCCAAGACCTGCCTCAGATGACCTTGGTGCTCCTGGAGGGTCTTACTAAAAACTAAGATATCATCTAAGTAGACTACCACAAACTTGTCTAACCATGGTCTAAACAGGTCATTCATACAACGCTGAAAGGTGGCTGGCACGTTGGTTAGTCCAAAGGGCATCACTATGAACTCATAGTGCCCATATGTAGTCCGGAATGCAGTCATGTACTGGTCATTAGGATGGATCTCTATCTGATGATAACCGGACTTCAGGTCTATCTTAGAAAAATACTTGCAACCCTGCACCCGATCTAAAAGATCGTCTATCCTGGGCAGCGGCTCAGCATTCTTCACCGTGATCGCATTCAAACCCCTATAGTCTATACACATGTGAAGCTCTCCTTCCTTTTTGGAGACAAACAAGAGTGGGGCTCCAAAAGGAGACGAACTGGGCGTGATCCAACCTTTCTCGAGGAGCTCGTCCAACTACTTGCGCAACTCCTCTAACTCTCTAGGAGACATCCTGTAGACTGCTCCCTTAGGAGTTCTACTGCCAGGCTCTATCTCTATCCTGTGCTGGATGGGTCGCGACACTACTCCTGTCGGCGACTCAGTTAAGTCTTTAAACTCCTCCAGCAACTTGGCGATGGTTGGATCTGTGAAACTATCCTTTTCCTTGGCCTCAGTAACAGGTCTAACATAAACTATAAAAACCTGGTCCTCTAACTGTTCCTTCTTCATCAGTCGCGCCAATGCGGGAACACTGAGACAACAATGTGCCAAGGTGTTATCTACACCTGACACATGGAACAGGCGGGCAGTCTTGACCTCGCCTGACGGGCTAGGGAGCCTACACTCATGCTCTCTCAAATGGAGTGTGCCCCCTACTGCCTCTCCCCAATCCATTCCTAAGATCACATCGAAAGGAAGGTCTTCGTGTACGAGGAGAGTCAGGGAATAGAGAACTTTCTCCACCTTCCCATCTTTCTCTAGGCGAAAGTATGCGTGGACTCCCTCTACGTAGTCCTCAACGCGCATCGTGCGGTTGTCTGCGAGGACACTGACTATGGGGTCTACTAACTTTTGGACTTTTAATCCTAGCCTTAACTTCTTCAGCGCTCTGCGGCTAATATAACTACGGGTGCCCCCTGAATCTATAAGGGCCCTTACTCTACTTCTAAATACTTCTATATCTACCAAAATTAGTTGTCCCTTACTCTCCTTCTTCATTTTGGCCCCTCCTTTAACTCTTCTGCCGCACCTGTGAGGGACGTGCCTAGAGAGACGCTAACACAAGCAGTCTCTGGACAGCTAACTAGGCACGGGCCTGCAACCTCTGCCATAGGCTCATATGGGTTGGGAGTGTCCTGTTCGCGCACACTCACTTCTCCACATGGCCTTAAAGTAGGGGCAGTTGCGACCCCTACTGGCGGCTGCCTTTTGACTGTTGGGCAGCCCAACGGGCCTGTCTATACTTAGGACAAAATTTAATAACGTGGGCCGGGTCACCATGAAACACGCACTGACCCAGGTTCACGCGTTCGTGCCATAAACACTGGTCCAAGCCCAAATCTTCCCGGGGCCTGCCCTGTGGCAAGCCTGGGTGCCATCCTCCTTGAGGTGCCCTTCCACCTCGTCGCTGTGGGGACCGACAAGAACCCTGGCGATTTGGCGGGGGACCTTGACCCCTACCTCCCACTTGGCAGTTTCCCTGTCTGCTAACCCCATGTGCTCCCGGTCCTCGGCCTCCTATGGCGTGGCCCCTTTGGCCCTGGCCTCCTCCCCTAACTGGCGGCCTCCCTCCAGCCGCGACAGCAGCATAAGACCTCCCCTGTCCCACGCTACTGTCCTCTTCCTCTAGGCCCCACTCAATCTGACTATATGGGACCTCATCAGTACCACCTTCCTCTAAAGTAAGGATCATGTGATCCTTAGCCCTCACCTGGCCTGAGATGGTACGACCCTTCCACCTGTATCCGTCTTCACTGTGCCACTACTCCCTTCTCCACTCTCAATCCTCATTCTCTCTTTTTCTTCTTCTGTTGCTACTTCTGCTTCAGCAGCCTTTCTTCTTTCTTCCTCCTCCTATTGCACCCTCTTCATATCCTCTTCCAACCGCTTCATCTTAGCCGCCTGCTCCTCTGCGATAGCCTTTAACTTCGCCTGTTTCTCAAGCTCCTTCTTCTCTTTATTTTTTCTCACGAGGGCGGCCATTTTCTCTTGCTGCTCAGGGGTGTAGGGACTAGTGCTCTTCCCACTACGCAAGTCCACCATGGCAGTAAGTGTACAACCGGATTAGTGGTTCCAAACCTCACCACGTAGACTCTGACCCCTGACTGACAAACCTAAGGACTCAATCTAAGGACTCATAGAATCCTGACAAGGATCCTGTCAACTATGGTCTCTAGCCTGGACCTAACTATGGCTGTTACTACTAGACCTTTTGCTGATCAGGAGGCATTTAAGGAGATCCCCCAAACTCCTCAGGAATTATTTAACGTCGCAGACAGGACGACCCGATCAGCAGGTCTCTCAAGACTTAGACGGTCTGTTGTACAGCCCACAGCTCGGATTTTAGGCCTACCGTGCCACACCGAGCAGCCCGCCGGTCAGTACTGGTCCTTGGGAGGGTTTGACCTCCGGGACAGTTGAGTCGTCAGACACAGTCTTTAGCCCTACTCAGCCCGTGTGGGTTTGGTCAACAAGACCATATCCTTCATCCACAGAGTACTATCACCTAGGACAGAAGAGACTCGATGCAGAAAGAATAGACATACAGCTTGGACTCAGGAAGTACCAAGGGGTGTGTGCACATCCATAGGGCAAGGGGTAGGTTGAAGGCTTGGCGAGATGTTACCGGCTCCAGCTTGGTCAAGGTCTTGGTCAACGGTCTTGGTCAACGGTCTTGGTCAACACAGGTCAACGCTGCGGTCAACTCCAGGCCAACCCCCGGTCAACTCCGGTCAACGCCTCCGGTCAACTCCCCCGGTCAACCCTTCGGTCAGCTATGACTGCCGGCTCTTCTTCCTCACCAACCCTCTTCTTCCCTTCACCTTCCTCGCCTCCTTTC
>BFEA01000162.1:1916864-1941476 GCA_003427395.1 Chara braunii | reverse complement strand
GTTTTTGCAAGTGACAGAAAGGTTCGGTTAACCTGGATCTCGAGTGCCCGTGCGGGGAAATGTGAGGGCCGCCCGCACGTAGGCAAGGGTCTGCCTTGTCCTGGTAGGGAGTACGTGGGCGCGCAATTTTAAGGCGCGCGTGTGATTTTTCGGATTGAGTGGGCGGCCGGGGTAGCCGACCGACCTGGACCGTGTTACGGCCTTGGTTAGGGAATGAAAGGTTGCTCTTGATAGGTGTGCGTGACCGAGGGTAGGGCTGGCGCGCAGATAGGTTCATGGGACGGCCACGGCGCGGGGTGGTAGACCGACGCGGACACTTAGGGGGTCGTGGGAACGAATGGGATTGAAGAAGCGGCCAGGGTGGTATCTTGGCCCGGAGCGCCTCGCGGCACCACCTTATATGGGAGGCCGCGCCTGCTGGTACCAGGCTTGGGCTTAGCCCTATTGGTTACAGCGGTGGACTGGTGTGCAGCGGACACAGGGATCGAGGCCAACGGCATGCGGAGAGGAGCGGAGGAGCGTGGCGGCGAGGCTTGAGGGGTTGATGGGCCTAAGGGACTATCCCCTTCGCCTTTTATAGTTATGGGGGCCGCGGTTTCCGTCCGACTGCCGCACATTTTGCGGAGTCCCATATGTCAAAGCATGTATGGTTTATCTGTACCGAAGTCTTGTTACTACCTCCTTTTTGCGCTCGTATGAGGGCGCGAAAGCCGCGGTGGGTACGTCCATGAGCTGTTGAAATGCAAATCGGTGCTTGATGACGAAACTTGTGGGTGGGGCCAGACATTCCGTCTGGCCTGGGGCCGGCTACCTTTGCGGCCAGGCTGGGCTCTGGACACCTGTTAAGGACGGAACAGGGCCGAGGTGGCCTGCCTGGCCTCTGCATAAGGACGACACATAAAAGTCCGGAATGAATCCGGACGCGGATTGTGCCAGTTACGCACAGGCCAGTGGGGGTAAGGCGAGGGGAGTTCGGGGAGAACCCGGGCGAGAGACAGACCGGGTACATGTCAAGAAGAAGGCTGTATAGTCTCGGGTATCGGCCCGGGCGTAGTCCGTTGGAGCGCCCGTCAAAAGTTGTAACACGGAGGAGATCTATCTGGCCCCTGTGTAAGTTGGAAGAACCCGGACACAGATCGCGCCGGGTACGTACGAAAGAAGGGAGGGGGCCCGACCGATGGTTGTTTGCTGGGGTGGCCACGAAGCGCCAGCCTGGCCCCGAGTCCTTCGGGGCATCTGTTGAAATCAGAACGATACAGAGAAGATCTGCGTGGCTGACTGCGCAAAGGTGGTGTGCGCAGATCCGGGGTGAACCCGGACGCAGATCTGGCTGGAGACGTACGAGCGAAAAGGAGGCCGAGTGATTTTTTGGGATCGCGGCGGGGCATCGCCCCGGCCGCAGTCCTTCGGGACATCCGCTAAGATCAGGACGATACAGAGAAGGTTCGCATGGCCCCTACGTAGGGCTGACGGGTGGAGAGTCCAGGGATGCACCCGGACGTAAGACGGGTCAGGCACGCGTTCGAAAAGCAAGGGGGGGGGCCGGTGGGGCACCCACAAGACGGGGAATGAACCCGGCCGTGAGATAGGCCGGGTATGTGCAAAGGAGGGACCGTAGGGCCCTTGGGTCAACACGGGGAGTTACCCCGGTCGAGATTTTTCGGGGATCCGCGAAAACTTGGAGTGGTGCAGAAAGAGTCGTGCAGCCTCGGCATAAGGCCGGCGCGTATAAGTCGGAAGAGAGATTGACTCCTCGAGCTATTTTCCCTCGGAGTTTTGAGCCGAGTCTTGCCGAGGCTGAGCGCTGTGTGTGTCTCGATCGAAGCACGTCGTTTTGAGGGACGTCACCACGGTAGGAATGACAAACGAAGATGGCGACGGGGCGAGGCAGGGCGCAGCGAAGGGGAGGTAGTGCACGCGGACGGTGATAGAATAAGGCCGAAAAGGGGGTCGAGTTAAGGGTCTCGGGGTCGGGCGAATCGGATGGCGGGGTCAGGGTGAGGAACAGAGGAGTGTGGGAAGAGATGGAGGGGAAAGGTGATGCGCGAAGGGACTGGGAACTGCGTGGCGCACCCGGCTCGTAGTAGACTCGGGTAGCTCGAGATGACAAGCAGAGAATTTTGGCCCGGGCGAAGTGAATCCTGACGGCGGGATTAGGTGGAGGTTAGTAGAAAGGGGGGGTGTCCGTGTGAAGGATAGGATACAGAGGGAACACACCTACCCAGTGTATGAGAGAGAATTCGTGCTGAGCAGCCCAGCCGAGGGGGGCAAAGTGGTAGCAGACGAGCACAGGGTCGGAGGTTCATCTGCGCCGGCCCTCAGGGCGCGGCTGGCTCGCTATGTGTGCCGATTGGGTGCTTGATCTCCCTCCTCCCCACGGGGATGAACCTGGCCAAGCTAAAACCGTCAAGTGCATTCGGGGAATACTAGCGAGGTTCCCCCGGGCCATTCGAGGGTACGGGTAAGGGGACGAGAATGACGACATGAGGGCACGTACCCTGGTTTTGGCGGCGGTTAGGAGGTTGGCATCGGCACGGCTCCCCGGGTCTGTTGCTATTGAAGTCCTGCATATCGCCGGCGCATGGATGTCTGTTAGCTGCGTGGTAGCGGCCTGATCACCGAGAGCGGAGCCGGAAGGGAAGGCTCGCCTAACCGGAGTCCGACAGTGGCTGGAGCGGCTCGCGGGCTGAATACGTACCTGGCTGGGACATGCTTGTCTCATCAGCTGCAGGAGGGAAAAGCGGGCGGGCGTGCTTTTACGCCCTGCCAAGCGGGCAGACGTGGCGGGCGAAGTTGGGTTGCAGGGTATATCCACTCCGTACTATTGGGATTGGTCTTGGAAGGAGACCCACTTGCAGTCCAAGCAGCCGGCTGGCTGAGAGTCGAAGTCACCGAATTATTGGACCTGCTGAATCGCGGTTGCAGAGCCGTTGTTGGCAAGCCGCTGGCTTGCGGGACTGATATTGGTATGACTGCGCCAGCCACCGCTCGCTGTTTCGGCTACGAGGCGACTACGGTAGCGTCTGCTGCTGAAGTCTACTACTGCGACTGATCTGTCCGCTGCATTTGTTGTGCATAGTTAGTCAGATTGCGCCTCCTGGTGCATTTAGACTTCCCGCTCGTTGCACGACAAAGACTCAGCCAAAGAGGTGGAGGCACCGTGATCAGGAGGGACTGACCAGTTCCCGTGATAAGGATAACACTGAGGGGCGAAGGGATATCAGTTGGCTGGTGGCTTGGCTTTAGTTGACCGGACTGTTGTGCGATCTGGTCGCCATTGTGGGGCCCTAAGGCGCTGAAGGTGGGAAGACCCTCTCAAGCGAGTCTGAGTGTTTCTCCCTCGGGATCTGATAGTCTCTGCCCCTCTTTTTCTGCCTTCCTAAGTCTGTTCTTTTGGTTCTGAGAGGAAGGCGGCAAGCGGGGTTGCACGCCGTAATCCGCACCAAGGCCTTGTGGGGGCACACCCCACCGATTGCGGGAGCTCTGTCAGGACTCAGGGGGAGTCCTGGAGGCAGAGAACTAAGTGGTAAACCCTTGACTCCGTTTATAAACCCAACTATAACCCCTACCTGTACATCTCTCTACGCTTGACTGAGTGTGTTGTCTGGATCCTGTACCTTGATTTTGATTTGACTGTCAGGACTTAAGTCAGACTAAAGTAAAGGAGTGTGTGTGCAATCTCAGTTTCAGTTTTGTTGATTGCCTGAAAGCAGATTCTGAACGAAGTGGGTTGCATCTGGGGGGAGGTTGGGAGGAAGGCAGTATTGTGTGCAGATTGACTGGGTCATTAAGGATGAGAGGTCCCCTTAAGTTTGGGGAAGCCCAACACTTCGTTTATTTTTGGGTTGTATGGAGCCTCAGGCCGCTCTATAAGTTTAGGTAGCCTGGAGCTCTGGAGGCTAGGATGTCCCCATAAGTTTGGGGAGACCTGGTGCTGTGAATTGCATGGAGGGTTAGGACGCTCTATAAGTTTAGGTGTCCTAACTGCTCTGACTTGTGGTGGTTTGACTGTGAGTGACTTTCAGGAACCCAAGGCGCTCTATAAGTTTAGGTACCTTGGGTTGCCTCGTTTTACTTCGGGTTCTCTCAGTTTCTTTGGTTCTGAACAAGGAGGTCTGAGCCGCTCTATAAGTTTAGGTGGCTCAACCCTTCTCCTGTTTCGTTTTGAGGGGATAATCCTGGCAGGGGACGGGCCGCTCTATAAGTTTAGGTAACCTGTCCCACTGCCTCGCACAGACTGGGTCAGAAAGGAATGAACCTGGCCGAGGATCTGACCGCTCTATAAGTTTAGGTAGTCTGACCCAATGCCTCGCACATGTTGGAACCCAATGGATATAATTTTGGCTATATTATATTACTATGTTATTATGAACAGGCTAGTCAGGCCGCTCTATAAGTTTAGGTAGCCTGACAATAGCTTATCACAAAAGAAGAGAGTACAATTGAAGAAATATAATTGAAGGTAAACTTGGGCAGGCTGGGCAATGTTCTAAGTCGAGCGGTTCGGCCTTATGTCCCCTTTGAAGACTAAGCTCAGAGAGGTATATACAAATTGGCTATTTAAACAGTCAGGGCGGCTAGAGCGGTCTAGCCGTACGTCCAAAGAAGAGAGAAGTAGTTGTGCATTCTGTTTGTGTATACCTGGCCAAGTCAGAACGCTCTATAAGTTTAGGTATTCTGACTTTAGGCCTGGCTAAGTTGGGTGCGCTTTGTAAGTTCAGGTGCCTGGCCTATGCCCTAT
Source organism: Chara braunii (assembly GCA_003427395.1). Taxonomy (NCBI): domain Eukaryota; kingdom Viridiplantae; phylum Streptophyta; class Charophyceae; order Charales; family Characeae; genus Chara; species Chara braunii. The sequence goes on along the minus strand of BFEA01000162.1, from coordinate 1,936,735 downwards.
GTAAGTTGGGTATGAGGGGATAACTGACTGAGAGATTATGAACTATTGTTTGTTTAAACTGGCTTGGGAGTGGTGAGAGTACTTACCTTTGTGGTTTGGCCTGCATGTGGCTGAGGGAGATTACTACTTGGTCTGGGATTCAGGTTGACAGATAGTTGCTTTAGAGGCTCGCCACGTGCTAGAGCGATAGGAGTTAGGTCAACTCCTGCATTTTCTGAGCTGACTTTATTTTACTTGGATCAATTCTTGCATTTCCTGGGATCTTTTGTTATACTTGGCTTTGTATAAATCTTGGCAAGCTACTTTCTCTACGGGAAGCGTTGCCGAAATTTCTACGAACCCAAGGAGTTAGTCAACTTTGACTTGTCAAAGTTCAACTTATCTTTTCTTTATATCTGATCTAGTAAAAATTTGGAAAGTCTCCTTTTCTAAAGGGAGTGCTGCCCAAATTTTTGCTAATTCAAGGAGTTAGACAAAACTGGACCTTGAGAAGTCAGGGCTATTTTCAGATTCTGAACTTAGCCTTGTATAAATTTTGGAATAGCACTTTTCTAAAGGGAGGGCTGCCGAAATTTCTGCAAAAACTAAGGAGTTAGTCAAAACTTGTCTAAGTCGAACTCAAGTTGCCTTGTGAGTTCATAGCTGACCTAGTATAAATTTGGGAAGCATCCCTTTCTAAAGGGAGTGATGTCCAAATTTCTACTGATTCAGGGAGTTAGACAGAATTTAGCTTTCCAGAGTTGGAGATTATTTTTGTTTTCATACTTGGGCTGATACAAACTTTGGAAAGGCACTTTTCCTACGGGAAGCGCTTCCTGATTTAGAAGAGTTAGATTATATTTTGACAGGTGGCGATTCTGGCAATCCACCCTGAATAAGGGAGATCCAGCTAGAGTCTGCATTTGCTTTGGGCACCGCCTCGAGGTAGATTTAGGCTTAGCTAGCTAGGAGGATTTGAGTGAGAATATGTTATGGAGCACGGACAATGCGAGACAAACAACGCGACAATGCTATTATCCCCTCAGTAGCCATCCCATAACTTTTCGATACAGAAATCAAGTGCGCATCACGCGCGAGACTTGATATAAAAATCGGGCGGAGGCAGGACTAACTCATGTCGACTCGCAATGCAAGCGTACACAGGCAGTCGCAATGATGGCGTACCAGGTAGTACCCATACTCACGCGGTCCTCGTTAATCTCGAGGGTCGCATTCGACACCCAAGTGTCGGCTGACACGCGCCTTGAGGGTTAATCTCTCGACGCTGGACAACCGCCATGCGAGGTTGAAGACCACACACCCTCTTCTGCACCCTTATGCAGAGTGGGTGGTACACAGGCCCATGCATGTGGTGGTAGTCGTCTCTCGCGGCCCTAGGGGTGAGTCCTCCCCGGGGCCTGGGCGAAAGTCAAGGGGTTTGACTTTGACGGCTGCCACGGACTACAACGTCCAACCATAAAAATCTCTAAGAAGCAACAAGACGCGCATGAACCCAATAAGAGGGGATAGGGCAAGGGTTTCCTGGCCTTGAAAACAAAACTCATGGCCTTGGGACACGCTTCCCCTATGTGGGCGGTGTCGGCGGCGTACAATAATCCCAAGCGCTGCGCCTACGCGCAAGCCCGGCAGTCCCATAACTTTTAAACGCTGGGGCGGCGAGGCGTCGCACGCAGGCTCTGATATAAAATTGCGCGGCCGCAGGCCAACCTTATGCCAACCACTGATGCCAATCATATGTGGTAACCGCGGCTTCGGCCTCGCAATATTGAATGGCTGAAGGAACTCATCGCGAGGGGTTACCCCTCATGATATTGAACGGTTGAAGGGCACGCCGTTCGGCCCTCGCGACGTTCCCGGCTTTCAGGTGGGGTGTCCCGTCGGCCAAAGTAAATAGGCTCTATGCAAGGGGAGGCTCCTCCTCTTCAGGGCCTAGGGTTTAGGATGTCTTGGACAAGGACCTCGAATCCCGGCCCATGACCAACGTCCGACTAAGAAATCCCCAAGACGCACATAGGCAGAAGGGAGGGTCTTCCCTGTCCCTCAATCCCAACTCTCACGCGGTTGTTAACATGGCCTCTTAGGCCTCCCGAACACTCATCATACGTATATCCATGCACACATACGGAAGAGGGATAGAGTTATGACGATCACTTCTCACAGGCACAGTGGGACTACTCACAACCATGTATATGTATATGAGATCGCAGGCAGCCCAAATCCAAATCCGAGCCACAAGACATACCTGTGACCACACCAAGAATCAAGCGACAAAACACGCACTACACGGAGTCAACCCCAACCATTCTCTATGCTCATACCCCTTCGCTTTAGCCATGCAAGCCCCATCTGCCAGTCCAACCAACCTCAATTAAACACTAAGTACCTTTGTTAAATGGCCATTCAATAGAAGTCCGGGTGAAACCCCTAACAAACAGTAAAAACCACCAGGGCCAAAGCCTTTTAGGTTGAGTATGGGGAATGAGTTGAAATTGAGTCGAAGACCGACGAATCGGCAACCGACCTGTTATTAGTGATAACAGAAGACAATCCTCAAGGGATGAAGCTGAATCTAATCCTGATCTTTGAATCAGACACCCCAAAGGACCTTTAACACAAGATAGGTTAAATGCCCATTCGTGCGTATGCGTGTGTGTGTTTTATTTTGGTGTTCGTAGAGTGGTGTGCGCGTGGTGCGTGGGATGCGTCCTAGTCGACCGGCGTCGAGCCGCGCTTGGGACTTCAGCCCCACCAGGTGTCGGTTCGCGTGCGGGTCCGATAGGCGTATTACCGCGCGTACCCCCTGTGCTACAGCGAACGAGAAACGCCCTCGGCTGGTCCACCTCTGCGATTGCAACCGAGTAGCTTTCGTATTGTGGACTGGTAGCTCGGCGGGGATACGCCTACCGAAGGGAGGTGACAACTCCCGTAAGGTGGAGGTAAGTTGTGCCTTGCGTAGGCCCTATCCTGTCGTAGGGGCTCGTGAGAGGTATGGCTGGCGCACTCAGCCGGAGCGGCCTAAGGAAGCTCCATCTGCGTATTCGTGACGAGGAAGGTCCAACTCCGGCGTGACGCGGCCGAGAGGGTCCCGCGCCGCCGTGTGCGGTGCCGGACTGATGCGCTCGACACCGGGGTGAAAGGAGGCGAGGAAGGTGCAGAGAAGAGGAAGGTTGGTGAGGGAAAGAGAAGTCGACAACCATAGCTGACCGAAGGGTTGACCGGGAGAATTGACCGGAGTTGACCGGGGGTTGACCGGGGGTTGACTGCAACGTTGACCGACGTTGACCAAGGCGTTGACCAAGACTTTGACCAAGCTGGAGCCGGTAAAATCTCGCCAAGCCTTCAGCCTACCCCTCGCCCTATGGATGTGCACACACCCTGTGGTACTTCCTGAGTCCAGTCAGTCTGTCTCTTCTTTCTGCATTGAGTCTCTTCTGTCCTAGGTGATAGTACTCTGTGGATGAAGGATAGGGCCTTGTTGACCAAACCCACACGGGCTGAGTAGGGCTAAAGACTGTGTCTGACGACTCGACTATCCCGGAGGACACGAACCCTCCCAAGGACCGGTACTGACCGACGGGCTGCTCGGTGTGGCACGGTAGGCCCAAAATCCGAGCTGTGGGCTGCACAACAGGCCGTCTAAGTATTGAGAGACCTGTTGATCGCGTCGTCCTGTTTGCGACGTTAAATAATTCCTGAGGAGTTACAGGGGATCTCCTTAAATGCCTCCTGATCAGCAACAGGTCTACTAGTGACAGCCATAGTGTAGGTCTAGGCTAGAGACCGTAGTTGATAGGAACCCTGTTCGGATTTTGTGAGTCTTAGATTGAGTCAGTAGGTTTGTCAGTCAGGGGTTAGAGTCTACGTGGTGAGGTTTGGAACCGCTAATCCGGTTGTGCACTTACACCATGGTTGAGACTCGTAGTGGGACGAGCACTAGCCCCTACACCCAGGAACAACAAGAGAAGCTGGTCGCCTTAGTGAGAGAAAACAAAGAGAGGAAAGAGCTCCAGAAACAGGCGAAGTTAAAGACTATTGCAGAGGAGCAGGCGGCGAAGATGAAGAAATTGGAGGAGGAGATGAAGAGAGTTCAGCAGGAGGAGGAAGAGAGGAGAAAGGCTGCCGAAGAGGAAGCAACAGCAGAAGAAGAGAAAGAGAGAATGCATATTGAAAGTAGAGAGGGGAGTAGTGGCACGAAGAAGGACGAAGACGCAAGGTTGGAGAAGAAGAGTAGCGAGTGGATAGCTAATTTATCGTTGGGGGAAGATGAGGAGGCGGAGTTCTATGTGCCCCAGGACGAAAGGGATGTGTTAGCCAAGGAGCTAGCAGCAATGGATGACCCCCTGGAAAGACAAGAAAGAGAGGAGGAGAAAAAGCTGGAGTGGAAGTTGAGAATGAAGAGGGAGAAGAAAAGAAGGAGGGATGAAGTTAACAGATTGACCGCAGAGGTGGCGAAGATGAAGGATTGTAGGCAGGAAGTCGAGGCCCAGGCAGGCGACAAGGCCACATGGGATAAGGTGTTGGGGTACCTGGAGGTGCTGAGCGCAGCGTGGATGGAGGAGCGCCAGGCCAATAGGAGCCAAGAGGTAGCGCTGAGTGCCATGCGGTCTGGATTTAGAGAATTCGCGCACGAAATGGTTACCCACGTTAGAGGGGAAGTCAGGCGGTTGAGAGAAAACGTGGGGAAGTTCTGTGAGGGTGCCATTGAGGGCGCCAAAGTAGCAGCCGCTGTTGAGGGCGAGGCCAGACCTCGCAAGTAGCCAGTCAAACTCAAGTTTCCCGATGCCTATGGTGGGAAATCTGACGAGAACTTCGACAACTGGGAGGCTAGTGTAAACAGCTACGTTTACTTACAACACATCGTACAGGATGATCAGGTCCTAGTAGCCCTCCGGGCCCTCAAGGACGAAGCGGTCAGTTTTGCTAGATCCCACGCGCACGCGGCCGATTGTGAAAACAACATGGTCGCTTATTCCAAGATTACCCCTCTCCCTCAATTCTTCAAGCTCCTTAGGGAGCGATTCGCTGATCTTCGCAGAGGCGTTAGAGCCTCTAACAAGCTCCAAACCATCCATTCTCGACAGTGGAGGAGTGCCAAGGCACTCAAGGGCATCATGGACGACTTGGTAGCCGTCCCAGACCATGGGGTCACTGAGACCCAATTGGTCCAGTTATTTTATCGTGCCATGCCCGAGCCCCTGCGTGGGCACTTCTTTGACAAGTCCCAACAACCCACCATGACGTACGATGCGCGAAGTAGAGAGGTGGTGTTGTTTGAGGCCAAGTCCATGCCAGTTACCACTTTTTGGCATAAGAACTTAAACAAGGGGAAGAAGAGGAAAGGTCGTACCATCTCAGGCCAAGTCAGGGCCAAGGATCACATGATCCTTACCTTAGAGGAGGGTGGTACAAATGAGGTCCCATATAGTCAGATCGAGTGGGGCCTTGAGGAGGAGGACAATAGCGTGGGGCAGGGGAGGTCCTATGCTGCTGTCGCGGTTGGAAGGAGGCCGCAAAGTAGAGGAGGAGGCCAGGGCCAAAGGGGCCAGGCCATGGGAGGCCGAGGAGTAGGCGCACAGGGGGTTGGCGGACAAGGGAACCGCCAAGTGGGAGGTAGTGGTCAAGGTCCCCCGCCAAATCGCCAGGGTTCTTGTCGGTCCCCACAGCGACGAGGTGGAAGGGCACCTCAAGGAGGATGGCACCCAGGCTTGCCACAGGGCAGGCCCTGGGAGGATTTGGGCTTGGACCAACGTTTATGGCAGGAACGCGTGGACTTGGGTCAGTGTGTGTTTTGTGGTGACCCAGCCCACGTTATTAAATTTTGTCCTWAGTATAGACAGGCCCGTTGGGCTGCCCAGCAGTCCAAAGGCAGCCGCCAGTAGGGGTTGCAACTGCCCCTACTTTAGGGCCATGTGGGGAAGCGAGCGCGCACACACAGGAAACTCCCAAACCACATGAGCCTATGGCAGAGGTTGCAGGCCCGTGCCTAGCGAGCTGTCCAGAGACTGCTTGTGTTAGCGTCTCTCTAGGCACGTCCCTCACAGGTGTGGCAGAAAAGTTGAAGGAGAGGATGCCAACTTGGGCCAATATGAAGAAGGAGAGTGAGGGATAACTGATCTTGGTAGATGTAGAAGTGTTTAGAAGTAGAGTAGGGGCCCTTATAGATTCAGGGGCAACCAGAAGCTGAGGCTAGGATTGAAAGTCCAAAAGTTAGCAGACCCTAAAGTCAGTGTCCTCGCAGACAACCGCACGATGCGAGTTGAGGACTACGTAGAGGGAGTCCAGGCGTACTTCCGCCTAGAGAAAGATGGGAAAGTGGAGAAAGTTCTCCATTCCCTGACTCTCCTCGTTCAGGATAACCTTCCTTTCGACATAGTGTTAGGAATGGATTGGGGAGAGGCAGCAGGGGCCACACTCCACCTGAGAGAGCATGAGTGTAGGCTCCCTAGTGCTTCAGGCGAGGTTAAGACTGCCCGCCTGTTTCATTTGTCAGGCGTAGATAACACCTTGGCACATTGCTGTCTCAGTGCTCCCGCGTTCGCGCGACTAGTGAAAAAGGAGAAGTTAGAGGAGCAGGTCTTTGTAGTATATGTCAGACCTGTCGTTGAGGCTAAGGAAGATGTAAGTTCCACAGATCCAACCATTGCCAAGCTGCTGGAGGAGTTCAAAGATTTGACTGAGTCGCCGACAGGAGTAGTGTCGCGACCCATCCAGCACAGGATAGAGATAGAGCCTGGCAGTAGAACTCCTAAGGGAGCAGTCTACAGGATGTCCCCTAGAGAGTTAGAGGAGTTGCGCAAGCAGTTAGACGAGCTCCTTGAGAAAGGTTGGATCAGGCCCAGTTCGTCTCCTTTTGGAGCACCTGTTCTGTTTGTCCCCAAGAAGGAAGGAGAGTTTCGTATGTGTATAGACTACAGGGGTTTGAATGCGATTACTGTAAAGAATGTTGAGCCACTGCCCAGGATAGACGATCTCTTAGATCGGGTGCAGAGTTGCAAGTATTTTTCTAAGATAGACTTGAAGTCCGGATACCATCAGATAGAGGTCCATCCTGATGAACAGTATAAGACTGCGTTCTGGACTAGATATGGGCACTATGAGTTTATAGTGATGCCCTTTGGACTAACCAACGCGCCAGCTACATTTTAGCGTTGTATGAATGATCTGTTTAGACCTTGGTTAGACAAGTTTGTAGTAGTTTATTTAGATGACATCTTAGTTTTCAGCAAGACCCTCTAGGAACATCAGGGTCATTTGAGGCAGGTCTTGGAGAAGCTTAGAGAGGCTAACTTCAAGATCAACGCGAAAAAGTGCGAGTGGGCCAAGACGCAAGTCTTGTACTTGGGCCACGTACTAGACCGAGATGGCATCAAGCCAGAGGACCCCGCACATTGACAGAGTTGCGATCGCTCCTAGGCCTAGCTAACTACTATAGGAAGTTCGTGAGGAACTTCTCAACTATCGCCGTTTCCTTGCGCAGGTTGCTAAAGAAAGAGGCAATCTGGCAATGGGACAAAGATTGTACGTCTGCGCTAAAGAGACTGAAGCGCTCGTTAATAGAGTACCCTGTCCTCAAAGTGGCAGATCTGTCCCTACCATTTGTCGTCACCACGGACGCAAGTCAATATGGTATAGGCGCTGTGTTGCAGCAAGATGACGGCAATGGCCACAAACCCGTAGAGTTCATGTCAGCGAGGATGCCCTCAGAGAAGGTAGCTACCTCGACGTACGAGAGAGAACTCCATGCTCTCAGGCAGGCTCTAGAGCTCTGGAAGCATTACCTGCTTGGGAGGCACTTCAAAGTGTATTCTGACCATGAAACACTTAGGTGGTTAAAGACCCAGGCCAAGATGACACCTAAGTTAACTAGGTGGGCCGCTGAGATAGACCAATATGACTTTGAGCTTAAGCCAGTGAAGGGCAAGTACAATGTAGTTGTGGATGCTCTGAGTAGGAGATCAGACTACTTTGGAGCCAGAGTACACTATCTGGATATAGGGAGAGACCTGCAGGAGAAAGTAAGGCAAGCGTATGCGCACGTCCCTATCTATAGTGACCTCCTTAAGAGAGTTAAGGAGGCCCCAGAGACCGAACCACACTACCGCACTACAGAAGGATTGCTGTTTGAGAAGACGGATGTATTCGACCGCCTATGCGTTCCCAATAGTGAGGAAATCCGCAGTCTGATCCTAGAGGAATGCCATGATACAGAGGGACACTTTGGTTGGCAAAAGACGTTAGCCAACCTGATGTGTGCGTACACCTGGCCAGGGATGAAGAATGACTGCGTAGAATATGTTCGCAGTTGTAAAGTGTGCCAGAGGAATAAGACTACTGCGAGCGCACCTCTAGGTCTTCTCATACCGCTGCCTATTCCTGATCAGCCTGGAGATTCCGTGTCCATAGACTTCATGGATACTCAGGTCAAGAGTAGGCATGGCAAGAGCCAAGTCATGGTCATAGTCGACCGATTTAGCAAGTATGCCATTTTTGTTCCTTTGCCTGCAGAGGCACGCACAGAATTAGTTATTCATAAGTTTTTTTATCATTGGGTTAGTGAAAACGGAGTCCCATTATCCATAGTTAGCGATAGAGATAGTCGTTTCACCAGCCAGAACTGGCAAGAACTCATGAGAGTTTACGGGTCAAAGTTGTTAATGTCATATGGCCGTCATCCAGAGACCAACGGTCAGACATAACAGATGAACAAGATCCTACAGCAAGTTCTGCGCATGTACATTTAGACCCGATCAGATCAACTGGGATGAGATGTTGCCTAAGGTAGCTAGTGCATACAACAACAACGTGCATCTATCCACCTGCCGCACTCCCAATGAGCTGCACAAGTCCTTTAGACCACGCAGACCGTTCGAAGGACCGAACCGGGATCAGATTCACAGGCCACCGCCCAGTACCAGGAAGTTCGCAGTACAGCACGAGAAAGAACTAGCAACTGTTGTTGAGAACCTCGGGAAGGCCCAACACAGAATGATAGAACAGGCCAATAAACACCGTCGCCCATCACAGTTTCAAGTAGGCAGCTTAGTCTGGGTCAAGTCTAAAGAGTTTGCACCTGAGGAGCACATCTCGCAGAAGTTGCTGCCTGCCTATAGAGGACCGTGGCCAGTTCTAGAGGTCAAGGGCGGAGAGGATGGGCCGTCCTATACAATAGAGATTCCAGCGCACCTCCACACTTATCCTGTATTTCATGTCTCAAAGCTGTTGCCGTGTGTCACAAGTCAACAGTTCCCTTGAAGAAGATCCATGATCCCCCCGGATATGGACGAAAGTTATGACATTGACGGCATTGTAGATGAGGATGTGTTCAGAACAGGAGGTAGAGGTCGTCCCCAGAAACAGTATAAGGTCCAGTTTGCTTACCAGGAGCCGGAAGACGACCGCTGGTTTACAAGGACAGAACTTCTAGAAACAGCTCCCGACATAGTCAGAGCCTATGAGCGTGATAAGAAAGGTAAAGGTCCTGCCTTGGACTGAAATATTCTCGGAGGACCTCGAATTTAGGACGGCGGGAGTGAAACGGTTTTCACCTCTTTGCAGTAGCAGACGCAGATCCCAGGGTTCGATCCCTAGACCTTGCCCTACCTGTGTAGACCCCGAGAGTTGAACCTGTGACCTGTGTGTTCGCAAACAGTTGACAGACTGTCATAGGTCCATAGGTAGCAGAGGGGTTCGATCTGTAGATCTGTAGGATAGAAGTCTTAGCGAGTTCCAGAAGTCTTAGCTTTAGTCCTTCTAGAAGGTCAGCAAGTGGGCAAGTGGGCAAGTGGTGAGTCAAGTGGTGGACTAAACTGCAGTGCAATTGCAGTACGATCTCGGTAGGTTAGCAGTGAGTCCCCACTCAGTCAGCGGTAAGGTCCAGTCAGTCCCAGTCTGGTCCAGCAAGTACCACAAGGGACTGTGAGCACCATGGGCCGATGGAAGAGGGCAGACCAACGAGTTTCAGAAGTCTAAATCAAGAGGCAGCGCCCAGCCTTTCACTCATTCCTGCGTGAGCCATGCGGAAGCACTGCCACAGCGACTTGTGCAAGGAGGTCTGCAGAGAGCCCGGAGCTGAAGTGGGCGAGAGAGAAGGAGCGTAGCATAGCGATAGGGTAGAGGCAGCCATAGCTGCCATTGCTGTAGTTTAGTGTGAAGTGTGTGTGTGTATGTGCGAGAGTTCAGAGAGTTGCGTGTGGGACATCCAGGGTGATCCGGAGTGTGAGATCAGTGAGTTGTTTGGGCGCTGAGTCGCCATAGCCAATTGAAAGTGAACTCGTATCTGGATGCCATATCTCTGAGTTTTGAGTGGGCGCATGTCGCCAGTTTGCTGCGCTACTGTTTACATGCATGAAAAGTGTGAATGAGAACGAGTCTGATTGCAGTAGTTACTGTCGTATGCAAAATCCAGGAGAGGCCTGTCCTTAGTTGGAAAGAGGAAGGATTGAGGGTGAGAATTACGTTTACCTCTTCTTGGAGAAGGATTTTCCTTAGTCCAGCCCTGGGGCAAGGTCCCAATTATCCAGGTTTTGTGTGTCTGGACGTTGGTCCCTGTAACCTATGGTGTGCAAACAAGGATGCAGGCAAGTCAGGCCCCACGCCTGGTTTCAATATTCAGTTGCATTCTCATGACCTTAAACATTATACTGCATATGGCAAGGGAATGCTTCATACCTGCTGGTCATCAGGTGAAGAGTTCAAATCCTGAACACTCCATAGATCAGGAAATAAGTTCAAATAAGTTGAAATAAACCCTTTCAGTGAAAAGGGAGGAAAAATTAGAAAATGGGACCGGAGAGGAGTCGCAGCAACTGGCCACTCGGATGACGTTCGGTCCTGACACTACTGGTTGACCCTTGGCCGGTATTGCACCTGCTGCTGGGTGCAGCTCCCGCATGTTCTCTTGTTGGAGTCCTGAACATGGATATGACTGCTACGGAGTTACCCGGAATACAAAATGATAATAAAAAAGGCCTGAAAGGCTGTTGTGTCCAGATTCTACAGGCAATTGAATTCGTTGGGCTTAAAAGAATTAGCCTTGAAGAAGAAGAAAAAGAAGAAGTTCAAGAAACTGAAGGGGGTAAATTGTCAATGGGAGCAGTCCCTTGGCCGCCAGCAGAGACACAAATCACAACAGGCAAGAGCGGAACCCAGTGCAAACTGAAATGACAACATCACAACAGGCAAGAGCGGAACCCAGTGCAAACTGAAATGACAACTGCAGTTAATCAAACTTTCTGAAGTAGGACAGAGAGCAGTTTGAACGGATACACAGAACACCAACCAATTGACCAATCCATGTGAGATTTTTCTCACCGCACCAACCAGGACGGACACCAAGGATTTGAAGTCGCAGAGTCATCAATAATATCGACGAAGCATCAATCATAGAGATGAAACTGAATTACAAAGAAATTATCAATCCTGGAAGAATAACGCAGATATAGTGTACACGAGCAAAGTAGCAGGAGAAATCACTGAAGAAGGAGAATTCAATCTTTGGGAAGATGGGCATTGAACAGTAACATAGGACTTGTCCATCCCCGCTGAGTCACCACAAATTTAAGTTGAGGTGGGAATTGGGGATAGGTTTTAGGTGTTGCGGACAAGGAGAAGGAAAACAATGATACAAGGGTGGAATGGAAAGGAAGGAGAGAGTGGTGGGCTGAAAGACTGCAGGCCGCTCGAGGATGGAGGGATGACAGAGTGGAGGCAGCTCGCGGATGGAGAGAGTGGCAGGGTGAAGAAACAGACAAATGGGGGGAGGCGTACGAAGGAGGCTTGGATTTTGGTGGGGGAGCGAATGTCTCGCCAGTTCTTTGCTGCAGCGGCCGCACGCAAGGCAACGCCGACAATGACAGCCATGGACCACCCCTTCGACGGACAAGTCGACAGGCAACACACCACACATGGAATTTTAAAGTGTGTCACAGACTTTCACCGTCAGCCGTTGACAAAGGAGGGACAGCGGTCCCCTGCCGACATGGCCAAAAGACCCGGAGTACGATATTTGGCGGCATGTCCAAAGGCGGTTGGACCTTGCCAGCACGTGCAAATTGGAGGAGGACATCACGGTTGAGGAAGTGGCGCGAGTGATAGCCGAACTTCCTAGGCTCAAGGCACTTGGGCAGGATGGAATGCCGGTGGAACTGTACAAGGACCTCCGCAACTTCTTTGTGACATTGCTGACAGCAGCCTGTGACGAGGCGCTCCGACAGGGCTCCTTCCCGCAAGGCTTCACAGATGCGTACATAGTGTTGCTCTACAAGAAGGGGGAGAAGGAGGATGTGCACAATTGGCGGCCGATCTCCATCCTCAATGCGCTGTACAAGATACTGGCCATGGTACTTGAAACTCGTCTGAGGGAGGTCCTGTCACGCATTATGGATCATACCCAGACTGGGTTCGTGGCAGGCCGCCAGATTCTGTCCAATATGCTGCTGGCCCAGCAATATTGGAGGAGGAACACTGCACAGGTCAAGCCATGGCCTTCATCTCCGTAGACCTCGAGAAGGCCTATTACCGGGTTCGGTGGGAGTTCCTCATGCAGGGAATGGCGCGCCGTGGGATAGGGGGCAACACAACCCCCGTTAGGATTGTTGAGACCCTGAGATTTTTGCGCTAGCGCCGAGGGTCAACACTGATTTTTGCGCTACGATCTATCGGGCTAGTAGGAGGGATAGGTGGAAGATTATGTATGCCCAAAGCTGCAAAGTCTGTCAGCGAAACAACAGCTCAACACAACCCCCTGTCTCTTATACACATCTAGATGTGTATAAGAGACCAACACAACCCCCGTTAGGATTGTTGAGACCCTGAGATTTTTGCGCTAGCGCCGAGGGTCAACGCTGATTTTTGCGCTACGATCTACAAACATCGCTGTGCAAAGTCTCGGCGAAACAACAGCTCAACACAACCCCCGTTAGGATTGTTGAGACCCTGAGATTTTTGTGCTAGCGCCGAGGGTCAACGCTGATTTTTGCGCTACGATCTACAAACATCGCTGTCGAAAATCCGTGAGCCAGCGCACCCGAGGCCCAGCAATTTTTGTGCCAGTTGAACGCACTTGAACACTCAACCGAGCATGCAAACACGTGCGCTCCTTCCCAAATTCAAAATTGCGGTTGTGGCGGGAAAGCAAGTAAGGGCTACATCCAATGAGAGGTGTCACAACTCCCTCTTTCTACTCTCTCTTCTCCCTCACTCAACATTTCTGACTCAACCCCCCCTCACATCGCCATCCTCCTCACAGACTGACCACCCCAGTTCCAAGCCATCAAAATGTCAACAGCTCACTCCACAGCCCCAACGCCCGCCGCAGCCTCAAGCTCGGCCACAGGCGCGGCCCCAGGCACAAGCACAAATGCAGATCCAAGCACAACCATAAGCACGAGCACCGGTTCCAAACGCCAACGCCAACAGGAAGAACATGATCAATCCAAGAGGTAATCAACCCCATGATCAAAGAAACACACATCAAACTAGTAGTCTCGAAGGAGGTAGTGAAAATCAGCAAAGAAGAAGAAGCAGAAGTCGAAGTCTGGGAATACCCAAAAGAACATCTGCCAGTGCTAGACGAATTTTATGAAACGCACGTAGTTGTCTACTTCTTCTTAGCAAAGCTCAAACACCTGCCACCCACAGAGAAGAGGAAAAGAGTCCACGAAACCCTCTTGAACACGGAGAATTTGAGAACCTCTCAACCGAAGATTGCCTTCCAACAGAGGGGAAGAAACGCAATCAAAGTGATCTGCGCTGACAGAGATTACGCCCCTTATCTCCTCTCAATCCAGGCCCTTCACTGTGAGGGATCAGTGATTTTCATTTCCATATGGAGACCCAACAGGCAAGCCTTGCAGGAAACCTCGAGACACTGACAAACATTGATGTACAAACATTTCTGGATCCAGTTCGACAACCTGAACGACGGGTCTCTCCATCAGATGGTAGAAGACGGACTAAAAGAAACTTACCCACAATATCCTCTGATTGAATGGGTTTCTTTTGCCCCAGGCTTCCTCACTCCCAGCATCAACTCGCAAATTGCATTTGTCAAACTTAAAGGGAACAGCCCACCTGAACTGCCGGACAAACGGTACTTCAGAACAGATCAACAGGTCACACCATTGTACATGTCCACGACTGGGAACCCCATGTGTTTCAGATGCAGAATAAAGGGACACATGGGCAATGTCCCCCTATGCCCCCTGAACATCAGGAAGGGGGAGGTAAGAAGGTTGTACCCCTCAATGCTAATCGGAACAGACTCCCTGAAAGGCATCTGGATCATCAACGACCCAGCCTATGCAGGATGGGTTTTCGACGACCTCAGGGACACCCCAACGTGGATTTGGACATTAGTGGAACCCGAACCACCATGCAAACCCGATGTATTCCCCCCCCATGGGAGCAGATGGCAAAAGGGAGGAGGCAAAAGAAACGACAAGACCACGCACAAACACGACAAAGCCACCCTTGGCCAAGCAACTCTCTTGGAACATGAAATTCACAAAAAACAGATTTTTTGCGACATACACAACATAGGAAGACAAGCTGAAAAATCCTATCTAGAGATTCTGCAATCCATAGGGGAGATGGATCCGAAAAGCACAAGCCAGGGAAAGAAAGGTGATTCGGGCCCAAGAAAGAGGAGGAACAGGAGCGCGGACCCAAGCAAATCACCAAATCCCAAAAAGTGCAGAGAAGAGAATGTAACAACTGATGAAAGGGAGGACAAAATGCACCTTGACGCCACACTTCCAGCAAATTCGATAGTCACAAGTCAAAACACAGCAACAAAGGAAGACACAAGCAACACACTGGAGTGGCTCGACGAATACATAGAAACGTTGAAAGCACACACAGAGAATTGGAATTGGAAATCAGATTGGCTCATGCCAAACACATATCCAATCTAAAAAGGAGGGAAACACAACCAACAGTGACGCAATGGACATCGGATCTGCAACAGACCCCACCCCCACAGACCCAAAACCAACAGGGTGGCTCAGTTCTTACATACGTGAAGAGCAGGGAAAGGAATCTGCAACAGAGGAGGACCCATTCAAGGCCAGCAGCAAAGAAAACCAAGAAACAAAGGAAGGGAGAATGAACACACTGGCGAATGATCTGATCAGACATACAAAGAACCGAAAAAAGGAAAAGAAGAGACAAATCGTCATACTGGAGAGACAAACAAGCTATCTGGGGAACAAAATTTGGAATTGGGGGGTATATCTCGCTCCCTTAATAAAATTGCAGACCAAAACCCCTCAGATCTGACAGTGGCAGCGCACATAGATGCCAACACTCTCTCCCCAATCACCCCTATTTTGCCCTTTTGCTACAACTCTATCAAGAAGTGACAGTTCGCAGTCAGATCATCATTGGACATCATCACTGTGCAAGACTGAAGCACTATCCCACATTCTTGAGAACAAAGTCGCAGAACAACGTCCCCTATTCATCAAGTCAGTGGGTCAAAACGAGAACCTTGAAGTTTCTTGGGACAACGACAAGGGAGAAAGGTGCTATAGGGACTTAGAACCAGTTATGGTTTTATATGATCAACATGCGCAGTTGAAAGACAACTTGTCATGGAAACCATGGGAGCTGATCAGTGAGGTACCCTACCAATTACTGGGCCACAAGGACGAAGTGGACAAAATTGCTTTTACCACCACAACCTTCATGAGGGAATAAAGTTTGGGCACCAATGAAGAGGAGGCCCTCGAGAAGTGGAAGAAGGGTTTTTCGCCTTTGAGCCCTAGACTCCTATAGCAGCCCTGCCCTTCGATCCTGATGAGTGGGAATGGGATAATGGGAAACCGATGCACATATGGGACTACACGGTCAAAGGGGGATACAAACAATCGGCACCACAACAGCCGATGGAACCTGCCATCACTGCAAGATGGACCAGGGACTCTCCCATTGACCCAACTCAAGTTCGGAACCTGCCCTGGCACATGTATTCTAAGATTATGCCCACCAACCTTAGATCGTTACAGTGGCAGATCCTGCACCGATGTCTCCCCACGCCGGATTGGCTGGTGTCCAGGACTAGCTTGGAACAGAAAGGGCTGCTATCCCCCATTTGTTCCTATTGTGGAAGAGCTTCATGCCCAGCCCGAGCGACACTTGAACATTGCCTCTTGACATGCCCAATGGTTACCCAGATTTGGCGGTAGAGGGATGCTGCCTTTCACTCCCTCACCAACTACCACATCCCCTGGGACTTGGGTCTGCTATTGCTGGGCAGGAAAGAGCTCATCCCAAAACAGTGGCCTGCGTTCGCAGTTAACCTATTCTCATACACAAGGCTTCATGTGCTAATGTTGGCGTGGCGTGCAAGGTGCTCCTTCGAAAGGAAAGAACACCAGTTCAGACTGCAACAGGCCCAACAAGCATTGGAGAAGGTGCTTAGAACTCAGACACATGAAGCCTGGAAATCCATGAAACACCTATACAAAAGTGAGAAGGAATCGTAGGCCGGACTGACAATCACGGATACCTACCTGCAGACATGGCAGGACCCGCTCAAGCTGTTTAGTGAGATAGATGCCGAACAAAATATCACTTGGAAGCCCTGGAGGTGCACCGAACACGCATGGAGGAGGAAACCCCTACATGATTTTCAAATCCCATTCATCCAAACTAACTTCATCCTCGTGCCAAATCTGCCACCATCACTCGTACCCCTCTCTCAATCACCGGCACCCCACCCCTCGGTCTCTATACCTGTGCCTGCCCTCCCTCCCCAATCCACCTCCCTCGCCCCATTTCCCTTGCCTCCACCAGGAACGACGGGATGAAGTTTACAAAAGGGTTCGGCAGTTCTGCAAGCTTTCACAAGCCAAGGAGCTGGTGAACAGAAGGAGCCAGATTTCCATTGGGCAGAGGACAATAGCCACAGGCTACAACCTCGGAGACGACCACAAGAACTCAAGTAGGACTTTCACCCAGGACCAACCCGGTAGACGGTCTCATCGACAAAGAGTGGACCATAAGGAGGTTTCATAGTCTAGGTGCTTGTAGAATCAAAGGTCTCGAGGGTTAGGAGATGTGTCCTTTCCCACATATATGAAGTTGGCAGCGCTAGTCAACACGATAATGGAGGGAGGGATGGACATCAATTTTTAGGCATATCGGTATGCATATCAGCTCCGGCCTGCGGTTGGTCATCGCAGAAACTTCCCCTACAAGGTCCAATTGGCTTGTTATGGATGTTATACTGAATAATTGTATTAATGGGACGCTGGGCCCGCTTCCCAACAGGTGTTGCTCCCCACCAATAGATGGAGCCACCCGGGCTACCTTGAGGCGACCGCTCCTACCAGCATCTCAAGTTGTCCCATGGGGCTGTTTCTTAAAAAAAAAAAAAAAAAAAAAGAGAAGTGGAAGAAGGAAAAGGAGGAGGAGGAGAAACGAAAGGAATTGAAGAAGATTGGCCAATCCTCTACTTGACTCAATCACAAGGCCCACATCAGGAGTAGTTGTCTCAAACACCTATTGAAAACCCTACAGATGACTCTCTTGACAGCGGGCCACCATACAAACTAAAACGATTCAAACTCACCATTGAAGCCGGCGTCCTAAAAGACATAAGAAAAAAACCCGAAATAACTTGCAAGTCGTGGAATATCAATGGTCTAGCCTCCATCTGGGACAACCCAGTCAAGTGGAGGAACCTCACTGAAACGATCGGCTGGTTTGGACCCAACCCTCCAGACATCACTTGCCTTCAAGAAACACACTTAACCAATAGCGATTAGCATAACAAGTTGCAAAAAGCAATAACGAGGAGACAGTCTTTTGTCAAAACCACTTTCTGAGCTAAAGCCACAGAAAACGGCTAAGCAGGAATAACCATCCTCTTCCACCAAAAATCAGCAGCAAGTGAAAAAAAAAAAAAAAAAAAACTTCAGCCAAGGCAACACGTCAGGCAGATGGATCAAAATAAACATCAAATACAAACAAGAAGAAATATCCATCATAGGAATTTACGGCCCAAAACTACCACAGGAAAAAGCACCCTTCCTACTCACATTAGAAGAAATTATCCCCCCCCACACACCATTTTTAATCATGGGAGATGGAACGCAGTGCAAAACCCCAACTTAGACAAAATATCCCATTCTCAAGACCCCTCACCCCAATCCAACAGCACAAACTTAAATGACTTCATCATAAGAGAAAACTTAATAGATTCATTCCACCTACTATATCCGGGGCTCAAAAGATATTCCTGCACTAGAAAAACCTCACTAGGTTGTACATCCTTCTCAAGGATAAACTTCTTTTTCGCCTAAGATTCGTTAACAAGTGCTATACAAGACCGCTACATACATGATAACCCTTACCATAAAGGACTTGACCACAAAGCAATTTCCTTATCCCTTAGATTCACTAAAGAAGGTTACACAGGTAAGAGCTTCTACCGCTTCAACAATGCACTCCTCTCCAACCAATCCTTCCAATCCAAACTCCAAACTATACTAAGCTCACAGAAACAACTACACCCAAATGCCGACCTTTTCTCTAAATTTCCACAAATAATCGAGAATATTATCACAAGAATAGCCCAGTCCTCTAGAAGACTAACAACTCAAAGAAAAGAAAGAGAAGAAACATTAAGGAATCCAATAGAAATAGCGGAATATAACATTGTAAAGCACCCCAATTCAGAATTTTATGCAGACTTATTCAATAATGCTAACGAAGAATTACCCGACTTGACAAAATTAAACCTCAAAAGCATTCAACTAAGGGCTAAAGTCAAAGAGGAACTAAATGAAAAAATGTCCAAATTCTTATTCCAGAAAATCAAGGCTAATTCCATAAATTCTAAAGTAGAATGCCTAGTAGATGAACACGGAAAACCGTCAACGGAAACAACAAAACTAGTCAACATAGCAACCATCTTTTGTAAAGAACTTTACACATTAAAAACCCCAGCAGGAGGCAACAACACAACAAATAGAGCAAGAGTGAAATTCTTATCTCACCTAGATCGCTCCCCCTCAACAGAGACAACCAACCAGCTAGAAGAACCCATAACATTAGAAGAACTACACACGACACTTAAAGACCTCAAGCCCAACAAGGCATCTGACAGGGACGACCTCTCTAAGGAATTTTGGATGGCAGACTGTCACATCCTTGGCCCACTTCTACTTAGGTTCACCACCAGAGCCTGAGAGGAGGAATTCCTGGCCCATATCTCAGCAAAGGGGTCGTAACATTTTTATACAAAAAAGGAAGTAGAGAGGATACAAAGAACAACAGACCCATCTCTCTACCAAACGTAGCATACAAAATCCTAGTTGAACTTCTGGCCTGGAGGATAAACCGCAGAGATGAGCATTTTGTTTTTGAAATGCCACTTCACCCAACCCACCCAAAATTTTCTTAGTACATGCAACCCTTAAGAAAAAATAAAAAAATGGTTTGAAGCTGATCCAACCCACCCAAGCACTTTTTCGAATTTTTCCGCCCACGCCCAACGCACCCGCCGCCCGTAAAAAAGGTTCACCCAGACCCACCCGCCCCCGCAAGAAAATCATTGCCCGCCCGCACCCGGGATGTAGTATCTTTTCACCCGCAGCCGCCCGTGCCCGCTATTGTCTATCCCTTCGAACATTTACAGACAATAGGACATTATGACATGACATGACAAAACCAAACACGCTCCGAGAGAGAGAGAGAGAGAGAGAGAGAGAGAGACAGAGAGAGAGAGAGAGAGAGAGAGCTCTTATACACATCTAGATGTGTATAAGAGACAGCGCCGAGGGTCAACGCTGATTTTTGCGCTACGATCTACAAACATCGCTGTGCAAAGTCTGTCGGCGAAACAACAGCTCAACACAACCCCCGTT
>BFEA01000162.1:1862115-1896414 GCA_003427395.1 Chara braunii | reverse complement strand
AAGGGTTGGATTAGGCCCTGTTCGTCTCCTTTTGGAGCGCCTGTTCTCTTTGTTCCTAAGAAAGAGGGAGAGTTGAGGATGTGCATAGACTATAGGGGTCTGAATGCTATTACACTAAAGAATGTTGAGCCACTGCCTAGGATAGACGATCTCTTAGATCGAGTGCAGGGGGCGAAGTATTTTTCCAAGATAGATTTGAAGTTCGGATATCATCAGATAGAAGTGCATCCTGATGATCAGTATAAGACAGCCTTCCGGACCAGATATGGGCACTACGAGTTCATAGTAATGCCCTTTGGACTAACCAATGCGCCAGCCACATTCCAGCGCTGTATGAACGATTTGTTTAGGTCGTGGTTAGACAGATTTGTTGTAGTTTACCTAGATGACATTCTAGTGTTTAGCAGGACCCTCGAAGAGCATCAGGGTCATCTCAGGCAGGTCTTGGAGAAGCTGAGGGAAGCTAACTTCAAGACAATGCAAAGAAGTGCGATTGGGCGAAAACCCAAGTTTTGTACTTAGGCCACGTTTTAGACGGAGACGGCATTAAGCCAGAGGATAGCAAGATCGCAACGATTAGAGATTGGCCCACGCCACGTACGCTGACAGAGTTGCGCTCGTTCCTGGGCTTAGCTAATTACTACCGGAAGTTCGTGAGGAACTTCTCTACCATCGCTGCGCCCCTTCGCAGATTGTTGAGAAAGGAGACCATCTGGAAGTGGGATAAGGACTGCACGTCTGCCATGAAGAAGTTAAAACAGGCATTGGTAGAGTATCCAGTCCTTAAAGTCGCCGATCCGTCCTTGCCCTTTGTCGTCACGACCGATGCGAGTCAATACGACATAGGCGCAGTGTTACAGCAAGACGATGGCAATGGGTATAGACCCGTAGAGTTCATGTCCGCCAGAATGCCTTCAGAGAAGGTCGCGGCGTCTACCTATGAGAGGGAACTCTACGCTCTCAGGCAAGCCTTAGACCATTGGAAGCACTACTTGCTTGGGAGGCACTTCAAAGTCGATTCCGACCATGAAACGTTACGATGGTTAAAGACGCAGGCCAAGATGACACCTAAGCTTACTAGGTGGGCCGCAGAGATAGATCAGTACGACTTCGAGCTCAAGCNACGTTACGATGGTTAAAGACGCAGGCCAAGATGACACCTAAGCTTACTAGGTGGGCCGCAGAGATAGATCAGTACGACTTCGAGCTCAAGCCTGTAAAAGGGAAGTACAACGTAGTCGCGGATTCTCTGAGTAGAAGAGGTGATTACTTTGGGGCAATAGTACATTACCTCAACATAGGGAAGGATCTGCAGCAGAAGGTTAGAGAAGCCTACGCGAAGGACCCAATTTACAGTGACCTCCTCAAGAAGGTCAAGGAGGTCCCAGAGACTGAACTGAACTACCGCACTACTGAGGGGTTGCTGTTTGAGAAGACTAATGTTTTCGACCGGCTGTGCATCCCCAATAGCGAAGAGATCCGTAGTTTGATTTGGGGGGAATGCCACGACACAGAGGGTCATTTCGGTTGGCAACGCAACAAGAGTTCTACGCGCGCCCCGCTAGGTCTTCTCAGACCCTTGCCCATTCCGGATCAGCCGAGAGACTCAATGTCCATAGACTTCATGGACACTCAAGTCAAGAGTAGGCATGGCAAGAGCCAAGTCATGGTCATAGTTGACCGTTTTAGTAAGTACGCAGTTTTTATCCCTTTGCCTTCAGAGGCACGTGCTACAGAGGTTTTTTGACTGTTGGGTGAGTGAGAATGGAATCCCACTGTCTATAGTTAGCGATAGAGATAGTCGCTTTACTAGCCAGAACTGGCAATAACTCATGGGAGTATACAGATCTAAGTTGTTGATGTCGTCTGGCCGCCATCCAGAGACTAACGGTCAGACCGAGCAAATGAACAAGATCCTACAGCAAGTTCTGCGCATGTACATTCAGCCAGATCAGATTAACTAGGATGAGATGCTGCCTAAAGTAGCTAGTGCGTACAATAACAACGTGCATCTGTCTACTTGCCGCACTCCCAACGAATTGCACAAGTCCTTTAGGCCCCGTAGACCATTTGAAGGACTCAACCGGGATCAGATTCATAGATTGCCGCCCGGGACCAGGGAGTTTGCTGTACAGCACGAGAAAGAACTAGCTACTGTTGTAGAGAACCTCAGGAAAGCCCAGCATAGGATGATAGAACAAGCGAACAAACATCGTCGCCCCTCACAGTTTCAAGTAGGCGACTTAGTTTATGTCAGTTCTAAGGAGTTTGCACCTGAGGAGAACATCTCGCAGAAGTTACTGCCCACATATAGAGGACCGTGGCCCGTTCTAGAAGTCAAGGGCGGCGAAGATGGATCGTCCTATACCATAGAACTTCCAGCACACCTCCACACTTACCCAGTTTTCCATGCATCGAAGTTGTTACCTTGTCAGACAAGTGATCAGTTTCCATCCCATAGATCAATGATCCCACCGGATATGGATGGGAGATATGACATCGATGGTATAGTGGCTGAAGATGTCTTCAGAACTGGAGGTAGGGGTCGTCTGCAGAAACAGTACAAGGTTCATTTCAGTTATCAAGAACCGGAAGACGACCGCTGCTTTACAAGATCTGAACTTCTAGAGACAGTTCCCGATATAGTCCGGGCCTACGAGAGACAGCAAAGGGGTAAAGGTCCTGCCTTGGACTGAAATTTTATCGGAGGACCTCGAATTTAGGCCGGCGGGAGTGAAACGGTATTCACCAGTTCGCAGTAGCGAATGCAGATCCCAGGGCTCGATCCCTAGTTCCCCGTCTTACCTGTGTACAGTACCAGTGTCAACCCGTAGATTTGAACCTGCGACCTGTAGGACCGCCAGTGGTGGGTAGGTTTTCGTAGGTCACAGGGTAGAAGGGAATCAAACTGTAGACCTGTAGGGTAGGAGTCTAGACAGTTCCGAAGTCGTAGTTGTAGGATGTCTGAAGGGTCAAGGTCGTAGCTGCTACTTACCTGAAGGGGCAAAGTCATAGCTGCTACAGTACCGAAAGGCCAAGTTAGAGGTTTCTAGAAGTGGSSTTTCGGAGTGARCCTGCGTTGAAYAGAGGCAAGTGGTCAAGTGGTGGTAGGCCACCTYGCTGAGTCAACAGTCCCWGTTAGRCAGTCCGGTCCTGTCCAGCAAGTACCGTCTGGGACTGTGTGCACCAGGGGCCAAGGGACATAGGGCAGACCAACGCAGCGCAGAAGTATAAATCAAGAGGCTGCGTCCAGCCATTATTCATTCCTGCGGAAGCCATGCGGAAGCGCTGCCTCAGCAGCTTGTGCGAGGAGGTCTGCAGAAGGCCCGAAGACGAAGTGGGCGAGAGTGACGCACTGTAGCCATAGCAGTAGGGTAGCGGCGGCCATAGCCGCCATAGCTGTAGTATAGGGGAAGAGTGTGTGTACTGCGTGTGTATACTGAGTATCGCGTGTGGGACATCCAGGGTGATCCAGAGTGTGAACAGTGAGTTTGTGTGAGGCGCACAGTCGCCATAGCCAGTGGAAGCGAACTGTTACTTGGAAGCCATATCTCTGAGTTCTGTGTGGACGCATTTGCGCCAGTTTGCTATTCTGCTGTTCACGTGCATGAGAAGTGTGAATAAGTCGAGTCTGATTGCAACAAGCAAGTTTGGGGATTTGTGCCCTGAGAGGCTGCTAGGAGGGCCTCCCCCGCAACTCGCCCCCTAAGGCCCTTCTGCTGCATGACTGGGTGCTGCCAGTACGCTTCCCGGCCAGCAGAAGCTCCCTAGGAGAGGCCATGGTTCGGGGGGGGGTTGGCTCCTAGCAGCCCCCCCCTTTAACAGGTTACTCGTACTGCAAGGGTCTGGCTGAACCTTCTTTACTTCTTTCTTGTACTCATGCTTGCCGGTGATAAGCAACCGGACTGATGCCCCCCAGAATAGAAGGGGCGGGTGTTGTTTGAAAAAAAAAAAAAAAAAAAAAAAAAAAGAAAAGGAGGGGAGGGGATAAAAAAGTTGAGGAAAAGGTGAGGAAAAAATATGGAGCGGTATCATCCTAGCAGAAGGAGATCCGCCAGTGAGGGAGTAGATAAAGGGGGGGGCGGCGGAGGGATTGAGGGCTAGAGAAAAGGTGGTCTACTTCTCCCTTCAGAAAAGAATAAGCCAAGATCTCAGAATACTTTGCCGATCAAAGACAGGAGCTGGGCACAGCTTAGCAATTGGTTCAAACTTCAGAGTGCAGATGTGGATCTCATATTGTGCCAGGGTCGTGTTCCGATCACGCTAAGTTGAGAAACATTCCAGAGAGGCTGGTACCAGCCCAAGAAACCTTCGGGCTGCACTGGCGGAGAATAGTCCTGTATGCATTACTGATCCAAAAATATGGACAAAAGGTGGTGGTAATCGCGATCCAGATGAAGTGGAGAAAACCTGTCCTCTCAGGTCTGTACAGCAGTGTGTACCTGTCTTGCGGACCAGAACTGTTGAAAGTAACGAACTCTTTTTTTTCCCCCGAACATACAGTCACCGGTCTGCTAGGGGAGCTGATACAGGCAGGCACCCCTAGCAGGCCTGTGGATGGCTCCAATCTATTGGTGGGAAGCTTCACCTGCTGGAAACCGGGTCCAGCGTCCCTTACAACTGGTAGAGTTTGAGAGTTCGAAGAAAAGAAGTGGAGTTGCAGCCCTATCCCCCGCTGCCTGAGTCACTCTGCGGGGGGGGCTGGGGAGATACTCCATGGGGGCTGCGCTAACCCTCTCCCCGGGCACGCATAATGGCCGGGAAACAGAGCTATGTACCCAGTCACACATTATGCGGGCCACGGGGGGCCGCCTCGGTCTCCTGGACAGCTCACCAGTCTCCGGGGCTCACAAAACCGCATCCATCCAGTAAGACCCACCTACTCCTGTTGTTCTGTCCTTCATGTTTATCAATTCCCCGTATCAACCACCCTTACCCTTGACCAGCCTCAAATTCCTACCACTTCAAAATCCTACCACTGTTTGCCAGAGAAAGTTCACAACTCCCTATCACTGCACACAGAACCTGAATACCCCGCACACCATCCCAAGCGTAACGAAACCTTTTTGTCCCTGTCATTTCGAGAAGTTCATCCCGCCGGCTTTCTTTCACCTACGTATCCTTACTTTCTAGTCTCATGAATACTCTGTGAGTGAACTGGTCACATTCTCACAATTCATTTCATCATGTTTTGCACATCGTGCAGTTATCCATACATTTGAAAACAGTTGCACCCGACTACCATGGTAACGCCTTGTGGATTCGCCTCTTCTTAGTGCCAGTCTGTCACTGTGTGATGCTCTAGTGTCACATGTGCACTCTGTTCTTTTCTTCTTCTTTTCCCTCAAATGGAAGGAATTCTCATGTGAACAGCTGTCCTTTTCTTCTCCTTTTCCCTCGAATATAAGGAATCCTCATTGCCAAAAGAATCCGAAGAGGATCTAACCCCATCAGTTGCCTGATTGAATCATGATGATGCCATGATGGATGATTTCCAGCGAGCAGCAATTGATGAACGTGCAGCAGTGCTAGAGCATCATCTGTCAGAGGAAAGGCAGCTGCGAATGAGGGCAGAAACAAGGTACGGATCCCCATCTCTGATTTGCCTCTTCCTTGGCACTGCAATCAAGTTGGCTACTTGTGGTCTGGACAAAGCAGCAAATGTGGCAGGGATAGGCACATAGTGTCACAGACCTCATAGCGATAATAACACAGAGTAGAAGACTTGGCATACACGAAGTACTTAAGTGGCAGACTTGACAGGGCTCAGGATATCAAGTCGCAGACTTGGCAGAGACAAGGACATAAAGCATCAGATTTGAAGATGGCACAAACATGAAGCTCAACCCATAATGACTTTGTTTTCACAGAGCAGACACTTAACCGATG
Organism: Chara braunii; assembly: GCA_003427395.1. Taxonomy (NCBI): domain Eukaryota; kingdom Viridiplantae; phylum Streptophyta; class Charophyceae; order Charales; family Characeae; genus Chara; species Chara braunii. The sequence continues at coordinate 1,890,525 of BFEA01000162.1, read as the reverse complement.
GGCTAGGTGCGTTGGGGTGAAAGTGATGATCTCACAGACCAATGGTAAGGACATGCAGTGCCACACTTCACAAGGATATGGATACAGAGTACCATGCTTAAACCATCAGTTCATACGAGCCTAAGTTGAAGAAGCTTCCTTCCAAGGCTCACGAGCCTGCAGCTGCGCCTTTTCAAAGTGGCCTGCCACGTTTGCTACCAGCCCAGGCCCGAATCGAAAGGCTCTTACTGCGTAAAATGGTAAGAGCATTACTTGCTTCAGGTGAACTGGTGGTTTAATGTAGCTTGGGTATTTCATACATAAAGAAGCGGAGAGTAACTGGACAGACATCACCTGAGAGTACTTGACAGAACGATGACGCAGATGAACGTATGTTCGTCTTCATGTGTACTTGATTGTGTCCTTTGTAGTAAATCCTTCAGCAGTCGCTCTGTTCATACTATCCTCATCACTTCATCTTCCTTGCTGATGGTGGTGATGTCATCTGGTCATCAAATGTGGCACCATATGGAGGGGAGGGCCTGTACTAGCCAGTCGTCCGCTTGAGAAACTGCTGCAGTGCGTTCTTCGAAAGACCACAAAGGACCAACCAGGACTTCGGGCCAACAAGGAAAGGAAAGACAAACGTGTCACATATTGTTGATTATGGACTCAACTTCCTAGGTACCCAAATCTGTAGGCTAGAGTCACGAAGTGCAGTAAGACATCCTGGACGTGGAGTGCAGCAATTTGGACATCTGAAGGCCCCGCATAGGCCCAGAAGGTGCAAATGCAATACCCTGTACACCAGATTCTTGTATTTTGCGGAGATTCTGAGTCTAACCTAGGTTTGGACTGAGATTTCTGATGCTTCTTTGAGAATCGCTTCTGTTATGATATGTTTTGGGATGCCCGCATTTTGCTGACAAGATCCATAGGTTTTGGGCTGCCCAAGTGCTTGCTTGATTGGCGTGTTTTACCTGTAAGTGATGAACTTGGAGGGATAGTTCATGATTTCGGTACAGCACAGGGGTAAGCATGTTCTTTTTTGTTCTTCTTAAAGGGCAACGCCCTTGAGGTATCGTCACCGAACAGACCGCCCCAGGTAATGCAGAGTTATTGTACTCATCTGAATCATAATCTGATTCCATCCGGATTCCAACTCAGGTCTGTTTATCATCAGCTACATGGGTGTACCTCGCAGCCACATGGGCTGGATGGGTAAGTATGTTCTTGCAGGAACGAATTTTAATGTAGTTTCTGGATCAGGATATGGTTACCTCACTGTCCTTAGGGACATCCGTTAAAATTGGAACGATACAGAGAAGATTAACATGGCCCCTGCGCAAGGATGACACGCATAAATCAAGAAATGGTCCAATTTTTTTTTAAAAAAAGGAGGAAAAAAAAAAAAAGGATATGGTTACCTCATGGCTTTCAGTGCTCCACAGGGGGATTTGTCTGCAATTTGGAAGCCTGCAGGGATAGCTGTGAAATGTGGCCTAGAGTACCATGCCCAGATGGTGGCCACGGTATTCTCCTGGCGATCGGAGAATTCGTTTATCTCGTCTCCCTTACCAAAGGACGCCAGGACTGTTCACACTAAGCAAGTGGAAGCCACAATTCACGGACAGCCCTACGGATTTTACGTGCCTGAATATGTGCCTGGCGAAACCCACTGGCTAATTGCAGATATTCTAATGGAAGCCACGGGGCGATTAGCGTCGATGATGCAGATATTGGGATGTCCCTAGTAATTCAGCATGAAATCCAGACAGGAGTGCACCCACCTATACATTGCAAACCGTACCGATATTCGCTTGCAGGAAGAAAAACAGCACTAGAGTGTATCCGAGAGTTCGAAGCAAACGGCTGGATTGAGCCCGCCATGGGTCTATGGTCTTTTCCGGTAGTTTTGTTCCCGAAAAAGAATGGGTTGATTCGCATTTGCATTGATTATCGAAAATTGAATGACATCACGATTCAAGATGTGTACCCCTTGCCCCGGATTGATGATCTGTTGGATGCGATTGGATGTGCCAAGTATTTTAGCAAGTTTGACATTCGACACGGGTTCCATCATATTCTGGTAAAGGAAGAGGACCGACTAAAGACGGCGTTTGTGTTGTTTGAAGGCACGTGGTAATGGATTCGTGGTAACGTTACCTTTCATAATTTTGTTAACAAGACTCGGCTGACGCAGGGAATGATCGACTTTTGCATCATCGTGTATATGGACGACGTATTGGTGTATTCCGAGTCGTTTCACAGGCACGCATAGCACATCAAATGGACACTCGGAGCACTGCGGGACGCGAGATTCAAGATTGTGCTGGAAAAGAGTGAATTCTTCCTTTCCGAGATCTTGTTCCTGGGCTACATGGTGACCCAAGGGGGCTTGAGACCAGACTCGAGGAAGGTCGAGGCAGTTTGAGAAGCGCCCACACCTACGTCACTAACGCAGGTTTGAGCCTTTTTGGGACTGGCCTCGTACTGCCGACGATTTATCAAGGGCTTCAAAACAATCGCTCGGCCTCTGACAAACCTCCTGGAGAAGGACCAGCCACTGAGTTGGGATGCGGAGTGCGAGCATGCATTTTCCACACTGAAAAATGCTCTGGCTTCGGCACCCGTTCTTTTTAGGCCCGATCCCAAGAAGCAATTCTTGCTCATTAAAGACTGGCAGCCCGAAGCGATCTCTGCTATTCTGGCGTTGAAGGGAAATGACGACCGAGAACATGTCATCGAGTACGCATCTCGGACAGTGTTGGACGAACGAAGGAATGATTCGGCGCCTTCGGGGGAATGTTATCCGGTGGTCTAGGGAATTCAGCACTTCCACCGCTACCTATACGGACAAAAATTCCTCCTCATAACGGATCATGAGCCATTGTTAGCACTCAAGAAGCTCACCAACTACACGGGGATGATCGAGCGATGGGCGGTGAGGCTGCAAGAGTATGACTTCGATATTGTTCACCAGAAGACGGAGAAACACGGGAACGTGGATGGTTTGACCCGATTGCACCGACCAGGCAGGGTACTGCGTGGGGAAGAGATCACACCGTGGAAAGAGTTAGAGCCACCAAAAGGACCGACGTACGGCAAGGTGAAAGTTCTCCATCAATAGACAGGGACGTGACACGTGGTTTCATGGCAGTAAATGGGGAAGGCACCCATGAGGTTCCCCTCTCTCCTGATTCTTCTTCTTTTCTCTCCTTACCTGACAAATTTTGCTATTTCTGCGAGGCAATCTCGCGGGTTTACTCGGTCCCTATGCACCCAGTGCAGAAGGGTAAGTAGATTGGGTAGATTGTGAGCGGCGTGTCTCTAGGGCCCATGGGTCCTGCATTTAGCGTAGAAACATGGACAAGGTGTGGTTGTGTCCCTTGTGTCGAACCGAGAAAAGACACGCAGATTTTGGCATGCCAAGGTATGGGCAAATGTCGTCCTGATAGCTACAGTTGTTGGAAACTCTCTTCGAGAATTCCCCAAAAAGATCGGAGGCGAGCCAACGAGAGGGCACACGATTATAGGTGGAACGAGGGAGGATTAGAAAAGTGGAAAACAGACGGGAGTGGGATTTGGATGTCAGTACCTCATCTGTTTATGAGGTATGACTAGGTTAGGTCGGCCCATGAGGAAACGGCCGCTCATTTTGCTGTCTGGATTACTGAGTCGGCCATTGACAAGAACGAATGGTATTGGTCCAATATTAGGGACGATGTAAAATTCATCGTCAAAAATTGTCCAGTCTGTGCGGCGGATAAAGCGCCGATTCAGCCACCTAGATCCATCGTGCCAACGACAGTCGAACGACTGTTCAAAGGGTTAGTATGGATACAACAGACATTGTTGTTCCCCCTGGGATGAATAATTGTGAATATTCGGTCCTTCTTGTATTCGTAGATCATTTCTCTAAATGGATCGAGGTGTATCCATGCAAAACGCGACAGACAATCGAAATTGTGTGATATGTCAACCGTTTCCTCGGGATGCATCAGGACACCGAGGAGATCCTAATGGACAATGGAGCAGAAGTTCGAGGAGAAGTCTTGAGGAGCCTGGTTACACATGGTGTCTCCATTCGAAACACCACCCCTCATATGTCACAATCGAACGGCCTCATAGAGAACGCCAACCGAGTGATCAAAACCGCCCTTCGGCGGAATATCGCGGCTAGAGACACGAGGCCTTGGCCTGACATAGTAGATCATATCCTGGGCGTCCATCGGGGGACACCTCATGAGTCTACCGACATGACCCGTTTCAATGACAAACCAATAGCCTAGTCTGCGTAGCTCTGCCTAGACTGGACGATGACACGACATTGGGACCGCGATGTACGAGGGCAACAACTAAAGAAAATGCCAAGCGCCATTTGGAATTAATGGAAAAGACCCTCCCTCAGTTAGCCTGAAAAAGACAGCGAATGACCGAAATGGCCCACAACCGACAAGTCCGGAGCTATGAAGGCCGAAATCTGAATGTTGGGCCTCGACCTCAGTGTAAATTAGGGGACATCGTGTAGGTCAGGAAATGTGCTCGCCAGGGCAAGTTAGTGCCACGATTCTTCGGGTGGTTCCGCATAGTCGAGCTCAGTCCTAACGGAGTGAACACGGTGCGCCTTGCTCCGAAGGTGTTGGGGAGCCGGTCGACTAGGCCAATCATCCGCCTTGTGTCCTATCTTCAAACTTTGCCCATGTCTTCGTCTCTCTCGCCTTCTGGCTCGCCTCCAACCTCTGAGTGGGAGAGCGACGATCCTAAACACTGTTCTTCTCCCTCTTCTTGGCCTTCACCTTCTCTCTGTCCCCTTTCGCCATGAGCTTTTCTATGGAGCAGGTAATCAGTGAGCGTCTGTTGAGACCTGGGGGACATATCTCGTCCATTCGGTAAGTGCAGCATCCAAGGTTGACCCTGGATCTTCTCCGGTTTGCGGCTTTCTTCAGTACGGCGGCTATACACGCGGCGACAAAATTTTGATTTGTTCGTATCTGTGACAGGGCACGGGTACTGGCCGAGGCATCGGCCTTCTTGCGATTGTCAACGCCCAGCGCCAGCCACGTGTCTGTGGTAGTCTCCTTCCGCGACGATCTTACGATGTTGCACGAAGGGACCCACACGGGTATTCTTTGACAGCTGCGGATTTGGTCACGGGATATTACGGCCGCACGGACACGACTTCTAGCGCAGCCTGGAGATCGGATCAGTGACACTAACGACGTCGAGGTGAGCCATATCCGAATTCACTGGACGACGCCAAAGGTGTTCATTCCAGAGCTTATTCCTTTTGCGCAGCCTCAATGAACCGGCACCGTCTCTCGACTTTTGGGCTCCCTTCAGACTTCCCCATTCTCTGGCAATCCGCCATCGTTGCCCACCTGTCTTTTCGGATCGAGCAGTTAGACGTTCCAATCCTAGAAGCAGCCAAGTGGAGAGATTGGTGGAATGCTTATATGGCGCTCAACTTCTACTTAATCCGGGTTACATTCCGTTGGGCTGAGCAGCCGGTCGGGGCCGATAAGGACGAGATCCCCAACGCCGACGTGGAGCTGATGGTAATCCAGGCGTGGAGGACAGATACGGAGGGCGAGTTCCTGGGAGTCCTGTTCGGAAAAGTGGGAATAGATCGTCTGGAGCCGATTGCGGGTGAATTGTTGGTGTTCCTGGCGCAGCTCCTCGACGATCAACCGCTCAACATCCTCTGTCACTGCGACGAGCATCACTCTGACACAAACTCTCGCGCCTCATCTGCTGTGGTCGCCTTGCTCTGAGATTGACGCTGGCAATCGCTATTATCCCTCAACGGGTGATTACCTGGTCGCAGATGATATAACCAATCTCGGCCTCTGACATCGAATCGGGACGCGTGCGAATGTAGAAGAAGAAGAGGAAGAAGAGGAGAGTTCGAAGGTAGAGTCCAGCGACCCCGACTACAGCGAGCACAGTGAGAGTGAGTCGGGAGAGCGAAGCAGTTCAAGTGGGAGGAGCGAGGAGGAGGACGAGGCAACCGCGCAGAGAAGGCGAGAGAAGGCGGAGGGGAAGCGGCCCGTGAACCAATCGGCCAGTTTATCGACGCTGGTTTTACAAGGTGACCCCACACGAGATCCGGAGCCACCACAGGAGGATCCCGAGCGAGATGGTGTCGCCACTGCAGAGGGATCTAGCAGCAGACGAAGAGGAAGAAGCCCTTCACCGCCTCAATCCACTCCGCCACGGCCCGCCATTCGCATACGTGGAGATGCGGGCGCTCGGGCTTCATCCCCGGTCATTATCCCGCCGTCCCGTTGATTACCTCACCCTCCACCAACTTGAACACTGTCCCCCATTCCCTGTCAGCTGGCACCACTTTCCGCCTTCCCTATTCTATCAACTCTACTCCTCCCGACTCATAGCCACCGTCTTCCCATATCCGACCACCCGCTCTCTCGTAACTCCTTTCCATCTCCATATCCTTCTCTTTAGTGTAGCATGGAGTGATTATAATAATATAGAAGTCTACTGTATAATCACGAGAACTATCCCCTCGTGCCATGATTACGAAGACTTTCGCGTCATCATCCCCCGCACCCTTTGTACCCTCTATCCTGACTACGTGGCCTCGCTTCCGCATCAGGATCACCGCTTCCCCCGCATTCATTGCACCATCCACTAAACTCGGCTTCCCACCGGAGATCGGGAGCTGCGACGCTTTCTGACCCCTCTTTCGCAAGCCCACGCTCCTCCTCCTCCTCCTGTCATAAGGCTGCCCCTCCTTGGTAACCCATAGATCCGGGACGGAACTTACATGTGCCATATGGATGACGTCCACACTCTTATCGTACGGTAATTGACATGTGTAAGTTCGACATCGCATGCTGCTGCTTCTATCTCTCTTCGACGGGATCGTTAGCAATTGTGTGTGCAAGCATGAGCTTGCACAAGATTGGAACCTTTTGGGCGTCACATATGTGACGATCTCTTTTCACGATGAGCGCCATCTTCTGCGCAATCGTACTCAGGGGGTTGGAGATGAGTGGAGGGGGTGGAGAAGAAGGGGCCAGGCCCAATTGCACCAATGCCCCTATTCTTTCGGGAAAGTTGGGCCCACGGCGGTTGGTAAACCACGCCATAACAGGCGTGGAAAATAACGGCTGACGCAAAATCTTTCTTTCTTTTTGATGACGGAACTAGGCGGGGAATTTTTGGCGTGATCACCACGCAGGGAATCTTTTCTTTTTTTGAATTTCTTCTTGAATTTTGAACTTATGCAAATTCTCGGAATTTTCTCTAACAATTAGGAATTTAATTAGGTCATTGTACGATGCTCCTACTCGCGCGCATTGTGCTGCATTCTGTCTTGCACTCTGTCCCCTCCACGCCTTAATTTTATGCGCAACTGAAATCTCTTCTTGGCAAGCGTGGTGTAACTGTAATCCTTCCCTTCTTGACCTTCTTGTGCACCCTCTCTTCTCTTTGTCTCATTGGCCAGGACAATGCATGACTGGATCGATGCGCGAAGAGTGGTTACCACCCCCACGACGCGGGCGAGCCATGTTGTTGTAGGCACTCCCTCTTCCCCTCCACTTCAGCGCAATCTCGGGTATCTCGCATGGACGCTAAGCACTATAAATTTTGCAAGTGCGACTAAATCTCTCTCTAATCAAACTTTGGAATTAGTGCGGTCGAGGAGATCGGCTAACAAGCAGGAGCAAGACGGTGAGTAGGGAGTCGGGCGATCCGACGGGCTGGTGCTGAGTATGCGGGGTTGACATGGGGCTGCAAAGGACTGTGGCACACGGGCGAACTTGGCTTGCAGGTTTGGACCAAGCGGGGTGACAACTCTGTGGTGTCGAAAGGTGTGAGGCAACGGATTGCCCACATCGGAGGAACGGAGAGAGAGAGAGAGAGAGAGAGAGAGAGAGAGAGAGAGAGAGAGAGAGAGAGAGAGAGAGAGAGAGAGAGAGAGAGAGTGGTAGGCTGGAGTAGTGGGGGTTCTTCTGGGCTTCTTTGAACCCTCTGCATAATTTTTGCTTTCAGTACTGCCCATTTTTTTTAATTTTTTTTTGGTTGGCAGTTCGTTGTCTTCTTCGATTTTTTTTATTTTTTTTTGTAATAAGGAAACAAAACAAGGAATGAAATATATATATATATATATATATATATATATGTCACAGCCCCTTGTTTGTTATCCTCTTCTCTCTCTCTGCCTACGGTTTACCGGGCAGTTCTATTTGTGACGATATATATATATATATATATATATATATATATAGTATTGTTATTTTGCAAGGACGATTAGTATTTATGTGCGTGTATTACAATACGTTACCCCATGGCACAAAACGCCAAGAACCCCACAGCAAGTTGTGGTACGACTGTTTAGGCTATAGGTTTATAGGCTGCATCCGGTCTTACACGTAGCTTCCAATATCAAGCACTTTGTCCTTCTTTTGTCCAGATGCTACGTATCCCCGCCTTATTCAAGGAACGCCATTCATACATATGTTGAAAAAAAGACGATGCTGCTCTGGACGAGGATTCCTATCAGGCCATGTTCCCTTGTGTGACGATCATAATGAGAGTAGTGTAGAATGAGAGCAGAAGTAGGATGACAAGCAGTTTCCTAATCAGGAGGAAAGTTGGGTCTGTCTTAGGTCTGATGCTGTGATATATGGCTTCATTGAGTCTGTTAATTTCTGTGTTGAGTGCCATGTTTGCCCTAGGCTCATGGATCCTAATTTGTTGTATACTTTCCTCGAAATCTTTTAGCAAGGAGCGATGATCACTATAAATTTTCGAGAAGATCGAGGCAGCAGCCCATTCTCTGACTTCATTATAGTCGTCACCCGATGGGACTTCATAGTGATAATCAAGGCAGATGGATGGGGGATCACCTCTTTTTATCAGGACATCATTAAGCAACGCAATACGTTTCTCGATAATAACAATTCTCTCCAGGATGGCTGCACGGTTGTGTAATTGGATATCCATGGTATCCTAAATGAGAGAGGTAATCAGGGCATTCGGACGGTTCAGATATCAGGTCGTACTCTAGCGTGCGCTATCACAAGGGCAAAGTTGGACGCCTCGTGTACCATCTATTAAGTGTTGAAGTTCATATAGTGAATCGGTCATGCCGATAATTTAAGAATTAATCTTAGAAAACAGAGTCATCATCCCCTTGCATGTTCATAGAGAGTAGTACGAGTGTAGAGCATAGACATAATTACCATTATCCCCCGTACCCTAGACCATACCAATATTTCAATTCCTAATAGAGAAGAGTACGTCTCCCTTTTGTGAACTAAATGCGAAGAGAGCAAGAGACCATGACAGTATTGGAGACAGAGGATCAGAGGCATCGATCTACAATACACGCTATCATATTTGCTAGATCATTCTCATCACAGAACGTCATGTGGTTCGTTCAATGAGGGGAGGCGAGAAAGAGGAGAGAAAAGAGAGAGGAGAGAGAGAGAGAGGGAAAGATAAACGAAAAGACCGTAAACCATGTAAAGTTTACCAGAGACAAAAAAAAATGTCAGTATTACAGATCTCGCTACCATCCCTGACTTTAAAGAAAACCGAATAACGTGAAGAATGAAACCCACATAGTGGCCTTGTACTGATGATACTGTTATCTGAACATGGCTCAATTATGGGACAACTATTGCTTCTACAACATAGGATGTTCGTTGGTACAACCTACAAAAACCACTGAAAACCAGAAAGGCATAAGCATAATTTGAAATCACTCAAATCCCAGATTGGACGACTGATTCAGATGCTACCCAGAGTTGAACTGGTGCCAGACTAGTTTTACTGAACCTAGATAAATGTTGCTTGTCCAAGAAAGACAATGCGAGAGAGAGTGTGTGAACAAACATACTTACTCGCAAAACGAAATTATTGACATGAACCCCCAATAATCAAGAAAATTTGTTCTTTCCTATTCGAATGCTTATTAGGCTTAGTTGGAGAATCTTAAAAACAACAGTATAGAATTATGCCTTTCGATGAGAGACATGAATGAGAAGCTTCTAGGAAACTAGCATTTTCAAAACTATATCAAGCTAAACAAATGACAGGTCATAATTGGATTTTTGAACCAGACACACCAAGGAAAAATCAATTGTTTGACGGTAGAACTTGTTAAAGTTGATTGTCCAACACTCACGCTTCCACGAAGCAATTTTACTAATGACGATCCCACTATAGGAATTGCTTCCGGTACACCAGTCACAATTTTTACTATCCAATAACCAATTTGATCCCAAGGTAACGAATATCCTGTAACTCATAAAATTTCATAATTACGAGGATTGGGCGCATTGAAGCCACCCAATTTACAGGGTGGTTGACCAAAGAATGCGTGTGCTGAAATTTCATCATTATCCCTCTATACCCCCACGTGCTCCTGGAGAGTATCGATATTGCAGAGCATATGAAAGTGTCACCACTATCCCACCTATTAAAACACTACCTCCCTTTCGTACTAAGATTCCAATACCTATGTGAGGAGAGTATACCTACCTATGTGAAGCGTGCAGGGGAGCAATAAGTACAGTGGATCATAGGCAGGGTTGTCGAGCCCCGGCCCCAGGGCCCCGGCGGGGGTCTGGGGGTGGGCACCCCCAACCCCGGCTCCAACCCCCCCCCCNGAGAGAGAGAGAGAGAGAGAGAGAGAGAGAGAGAGAGAGAGAGAGAGAGAGATGCTGGAGTGATGTTTTTTCTTCTGGTTCTATTTGCCCCTTCAGTATAATTTTTGTTTTCGGTACTGGCCATTTTGTTTACGACCCTTCTTCTTCCTCTTCCCTCTTGTATGACGATGATGTATGGATTTGTCTCTTCCTCTCTCGCCTTTTTTTTCTAGGAAGATAAGGGTGCAAGTCTATCATTGCGTCGATTACGGAAAGGTTGTGATCGAAATTGTAAATGTTTTACTAGATCATATGGCTGCATGAACTCAATGATGGTCCCCATCTTCTCTTTGGCATGTCAAAGTGGGTTGTTTGATTAGATGTTTCGAACACACGGAGTTGTGAAGGATAAGTGGTGATTGAGGAAGGATGCATGTGTAGTCCAGATTCGTCAAAAGTATGAGGCAGACGGTCTCCCAGCCTGTCATAGACAGATCTTGTAAGCTCGTGAATACGCACGACTGAGTAAGTTCCTTCGTATATGTGCGCCTGCATGATCTGCCTCTAACTAAACCACATCGCGAGTCCGCGCATGCATAGACCTTTGAACTATATTCACGTTTTCAGGGTCACCAGCCCTTACGTACGGAGCTCCCCGGGCCGACCTCCGTACGTACGGGTGTTCGGGGTCCCGTACGGGGTCCGAACGGGACAACGTTCGGCCCCCGCCAAAAATTATTTCGGGACCTAAAACTAAGTTTTTTTTTCTGATTTGTTTTTTGTGAGTTCTCTATGATGTGAGGTACATTCCTATAAGTTTTGAAGTCATTTGGCTAAGCCAAACAAAAACTAAAAATCGCCAAATATGGCAGTGTCAAAACGTGCTCGCCCACTCACTATTTTGTTTTTTTTAACTTTTAACTTTTTATTTTCACTTTATTGTGAGGCCTAAACAATTTTATTATTTTTTGAAAATTTTTTGATGCGTTTTGTCTTATGTGAAATACACATCTGTAAATTTTCAGGGCATTTGGATCAGCCAAAAAAAAAAAAAAAAAAAATCGCCAAAGATGACGGTGTCGAAAACGTGCTCGCTCACTCACTAATTCTATTTCTTTTTTTTTTTAATCTTATTTTTATTATTAGTTCTATTTTTTATTTTATTTTTATTTCAAAATTGGTAAGGAATTTGGATGTAATGCTCAGGCAAATGTTATTTATTTTAGTTTTCTCCATAACATATCTTTGTTTTAGATTTTTTTGAATTGTTTTTGTTTTTGTTTTTGTTTTTGATTTTGTTTTTGTTTTTGTTTTTGGTCCGTGTTCGGCCCGAACGGCCGGGTTCCGTATGTTTGGGCGTTCGGGTTCGGGCTTTCGGCCCGTCCCGAATGCCGGTTACCCTGCTCGTTTCTATTTAGTCATCATACAATCTTCTCACCACTAATTTACATACTAATTCCAATATTGTCAAAATTACCGTAATTGTCGTCTTCAATTAAAATCCTAAAAATAAAATTGCATACTTATTCTAATATTGTCAAAATTATCGCAATTATCATCTTCAATGAAAATGCTGATATTTTCCTGATAGATTCCCAATCATCCGTACTTCAAACATTGGTTCTTCATGATAAACTAATCTGAATGTTATTTTTTAATACCTGAAAAGTTATAATTAATCAAATACTAATTAACTAATCCTTCATTTGTGTTCAGGCGGTTCAAGTCTGATTCTGTCGTGAAATTCCACAACATTTCCCATAATTTTTTTCTATTTGTAATTGTTATTTTAAAAAGAAAATCTGGTCTCTATACTTCTTGTGTAATCATCTCAATCAGTAATTTTGGTTTTCTGAACTTTTCTCCCTTTAGTCTTTTGAATTATTTTGCTAAATGGGTAGGTTGGTCGGAAGGGGGGGTGACCTCTGCTCTGCAGGGGCTGCACAAGGTGGGTAGTGATGCCCTGAAGGGGATATGAGCCTGATTTGTGGGGATTAATTTATTCTGGGGCTGAGGGGAGATTTCAAACCTCTGCAGGGGCAGATTAGGGTAAGGGGCAAGCAAAGGCATTTTTTGGGTGGAAACTGAATGCCTTTGGGGGATTGGGGAGGGAGTGGGGTTGTTCTTAGCTGGGGCCGATAAGGAACGTTTGTGATAAGGATGTTCTTTTTTCGGTGGAGGCGGCGATGGGACAGGGGGAAAGGGGAGGGTGGGGGGGGATTTTCCATGCTCAATCGTGATATCCAGGAAAAAAAAAAAGAAATTAATCAATCATGTTATATCTAGTTTTTCTGGTGTTCTGTAATTCGTGGCGGCACTTGGCCTTCTTCCTCATTCGGGATATAGGATTTAAGAGATGGTCGAATTCGGGCTGATATCTACGTAGTTGCTTTGTTCTGGTGCCCCTGATATGCCAATGCTAGAACGACGCTGGACGAAGTTGGGGCGTTGCCCTGTAACCTGCAAATGACAGGAGTATGAGGCTTGTAGAGAGATCTGGGGATTAGTCGAGGGAGGAGGACAATCCAGTGGTGAACTGGGGGGTGCTACCAGGACAGCCTATGGGTCCAGGCTTAGTCTAGGTGGAGAATAGGATAGCTATGGTTGATGTTGGCTAGGATGACATTGTCTCTGAGATGTAATGTCCTGGGTCAAGGAGGGCTAGGGGTTGTTCTAGGATTAGAAGTCCAGATTTGCTGATATGGCATAGACTTCTAAATTTTTTTCACATACTAATCGCCATCATCATTAGCATCATCATCATTAGTATCATTATCTCACATTTCTCATACAATCATTCAAATGCGAGGATATGGGTCCCCGGCAGGCCTAAGGGGCCCCCTGCAGCATATGTGCCCGCCCTAGTGAAGGCGGGCCTAACAAATCACGAGAGGCCCTTAGCTGTCAATTTCGCATTTGGGGTACAGGCAGTTTCGTCGCGCCAGTTGGTTGACGGGAAACACAGGCCGAGCAGCGTGGAAATTCCCAGGCCTTCTAGGCCTTTCCGAAAGCACAGGCCCTGGTCGAGATTCGCAGCCTCATACACAGACAGTTGGGAGGCCCAACCGAACGAGGCCCAGTAGCTGCACTAGAGGTGCAGCATCCTGGGGCCTACCGGAAGCTTCTGGGCCCAGGCCAGTCGAGCCAGGCTGCCGAATGAGGCAGGCTCTTTCCATATAGGAAAGAGCTCGCTGCCTGGCCAGCCATTCGGGCACTTGCATGCTGGTGGCAGCGCTGCTGGAGCTGAAGCTCGTGGGCTGCTGCTAGCGCTGAGCGGCGAGGTGCAGGCACGTGCGGTCGTGCAGGGAGCAGGGCGCTGCTGAGGGCAGCGCCATAGCCCAGCCTCCGTAGCTGGCAGGGCTTGGATGTACAACAAAGGGAGACGTGGGAGAGAGTCAAGGGGGAGAGAGAAGGATGATGATGATGATGATGTGAGGGCACATACCTGGTATTGGCGATGGTTCTGCATGGGCAACATCTTCAAGTACTTCGGGTGTTGCTGACGTCAACAATTGCATTGTCAATTAGTAGGCTAGTAGTAGCTGTGTAGGGAGTAGGCTGGGCGCCGAGCGCCAAGCAGGGAGATAGAGACTGGATACATATGTTGGTGGTGGCGAGAGCAAGCTCTCATTGACATTGACTTTCAGTGCTACGATTCTCCATTGGTGTTATATTGGTGCAATGCTGCTTCCTGGACACTGTGTTACGATTTGGCTTTCAATATGATTGTGCAATCTGAATATTGCCATCTCGCTTCTGTTAATTTTCCTTGCATGAAGTTCATTACCAAGAAAAAAAAAAAAAAAAACTATAATCAATCATGTTATATCCAGTTTTTCTGGTGTTCTGTAATTTGTGGCGACACTTGGCCTTATTCCTCATTCTAAATATAGGATTTAACAGATGGTCAAGTCCGGGCTGATATCTATGTAGTTGCTTTGTTTTGTGCCCCTGGTATGCCAATGGCAAAACAATGCTGGCCGGAGCTGGGGCGTTGCCCTGTAACCTGCAAATGACAGGAGTGTGACGCCTTGTAGAGAGATCTGGGGATTAGTCGAGGGAGGAAGACAATCCAGTGGTGAACTTGGGGGTGCTACCAGGACAGCCTATGGGTCCAGGTTTAGTCTAGGTGGCGAGAACATGATAACTATGATTTTTTACTATTTTTTTTTTTTTTGATTGATGTTGGCCAGGATGGCATTGTCCTTGAGATGTAATGTCCTGGCTCAGGGAGGGCTAGGGGTTGTTCTAGGATTAGAAGGCCAGATTTGCTGATATAGCGTAGACTTCTAAAATTTTTCACATACTAATCACCGTCATCATTAGCATCATCATCATTAGTATTATTATCTCACGTTTCTCATACAATCATTAGAAGTTCATTATCATCATTATCATCATTATCATCAACAACATCATCAACATCAACATAATCATCATCATATGAGGGACCCTGAGCCCGCTTCTCAGCTTGTTCGGTTCGGTTTCTTCGGGTAGACTGTGAGGACCCCGGCCTCAATCTTCTTATTGGTAATATCAGCCTTGGGCACTGGGCCCGGTTTGTTAAAAAAAAAAAAAAAAAAAAAAAAGGACATTGGCATTCCTTTCTGGATGACCAACCGCGACTGCCGACTGTCTAAGAGACCCCGAGTACCGGAAATACTGGGAAAATGAACACCTCTCTCGACAGTTGAAGTTGGGGCTCCCTGCCTTTCCATGTTTGAAATAGAACGATAGGGCGTGTGCTTTCCAGCAGGCGATAGGGCGAAATGACCGAATCCCCATTAGCCCCAGTACGCGCGATCACCTATCTCTCACGACCAATGAGCTCCCTCCCTTCTATCGCCTCCTCCCTTACCACACTCTGGTAGTTGTTCTCTGGAACGCAATAGCTCCCTGTTGGGCACGAAGATCGTGCTCTGAGTGCCAACAAAATAATTCCTACCGAGCCGCGGGGTTTGTCCGACGGACCCGTTCCAAGGCTGAGCATCGAGAGCATAGCCTTTGACTGAGGCCATCCGCGTCAAATTCTGAGATCTGTGAAACCCGCCGGCAACAAGTGTTGGCCCAAACTTGACACCAGAGATCCCAGTTCCGACCTGGGAATCAACCCCACTTTTCATAAATCCTTCGCACACCCCTGCTACACACTTCCGGGGCCCCTCCTACTCTAAAAACAGGAAGTCGCACTGGGCGTGAGGTTGGGCGTCACAGCGGCCATAGAATTGTTTTATGATTTGTTGAATTCCAGCATTTGGTGATAGGAATTTGATCTGATCTTTAACCTTGTCCCACTGTGTTGTGATATCAGTTTGTATTTGCTGCTTTATCCTGTCCGTGAATTCCAGGCCATCCAACCGTGCACCCTCCATCTCATTTGTGCAACGCCTTCTCCATAATACCCACACGAAAGTCCTTCCGCTAACTGTGAACAGATCTTGTATAAAGGGATCTAACTGTTTGGGATTCCATGTCTCATATAGCAAGGCCTTCCAGTCCTAGGGCCAAGGATGTGAGGTGCCCGTCTGACTCCAGATCCTATCCCACCATCTCCATAACCAGATTGCCCCTGGGCATTGAAGGAAAATATGTTCAATAGTTTCAGGAACATTACGAGGAGGGAACGCAGAGGAGAAAAATTTGCATCAAGGTAGAGCGATTCCCCTCTACGCAAGGGAGGTTTTGTCAGTAAGCCAATCATTTGTGGGCAGATATTGGTGGTTAATCTGCCATTGCAAGGAAGCCACTTTGACCGGTTTAATCTTAAGAGTCTTGAACCGTTTAATGGGTCTAAGTGCTTCCTTACTAACATTTAGATGCCTCTTCCATCTAGACTTGGTCTAAACATTCTGTAGGTTGATTTGACCGACAGGGAATGCAGAGACCGTTTACATAGCCGTCCTCTCCCCACCGAATTCGTCCACATCGAGTTGGTTGGGTCCAAAGGTAGGTCCTCAATTTGTGTATCTGGTTTGAAGGCAAGCCACTGATCTCTTAATTCCATAACTCTTATTCTGAAGACTTGTTGTGGAGGGAACCATCTAACCTCCTCTAGCTGGACCTTTGAAGCTTGCGATCATAACCACTAATACATAGAGAAGGAAGAACCTCAACATCTGAGTGGCGGTCCACCACATTTCCACTCATATTTCGCTGGCCTCTGATTGACACCCAATCACTTACCTGAAGGGTTTTTTTTTTTTTTTTTTTTTTTTTTTTTTAACCGAAACATCTGTGGCAACCTGCTATTGGAGGAGATATGAGCATCCTCCAATAGCAAGCCCCAGTTTATAGATGGCGCCAATCTATTGGTGGGGCGCATCACCTGCTGGAAACCGGGTCCAGCGTCCCACTGACAAGATTGAAGATGATATACCTGGCGGAACAGCATTGATTGCCCTCTCTCGAGGGGATTGACTGTCCGCCCAATTATCAGCCAGGTCACAGCATATATGAAAATCTAGCCATGGGGGCAAACTCTCCTCCGATCATCCTAATTCCTCACAGTCATAACCGTGCAGAGCAAACCTTAGGCCCCCTTTGTGCATAAGGCCACTGCCCAGCTCCATGATTCACATTTTCCTCCAGCGGAGGACGTCTGCCTACCCTCCCTTATCGTAAGCTATTCACCCAGTGAAGATCAGTCTCACAAGATTGTTTTTATCAAATTACTGGCAGAGGATACTAACATTCGCGACATATTTCATTCTTGTTATTATTAGTATTATCACACATCTGCCGTGCATACTCTTCCCACTGCCATTTCGCCAACCAGAGTTCTGCCCATCCCTTATTAATTGTCCTATCTCCTCCCCCTATCCCCCACCCAGCCTCTCGCTCCACTCCATCGTGCCCCCTACCAGGGAGGGGGCAGGGGGAAACCCTAGGGTTAAAAAAAATGACGGCGGCAGGTGATATTTACATAGGAGTAAAACAATCAAAACACATGCCAAACCCATCGAATCCACCCCCCCCCGTGGTCAACTACCTGAGCCAACCCCATGATTGTACGAAACCGCAACTCATTAGTATTACCCTCTGGGCGGGAATGGCATACCCCTGCGATATCAAAAAAGGCCCTGTCGTCGCCATGGCTCGGTAACTCATCACACATGATATCATTGCCCGCATCAGCCTGCAGGGTAGATGACGAATCAATTGTAAAAAAAACTTTCAAAACAAGCAGGGAAACCGCATCACCTACCTCCGTTGAAGCACCGTTGTCAAACAATGATGACGATGCCTTTTGACCTTCCGCGGGCTGTTGGTAAGACCTTTTTTTTTTTTTTTTTTTTTTTTTTTTTTGGTTCCCCAGACCTTTTTTGTGAGAAACTTCAGACTCAGACAAAATTTGGAAAACCCTCAAGGATCCACCCTCAGTCCTCTTACCTCACTCCGGCAAGACTTACTGCAGCAAAGCCACCATCTCTACTGCTGCTCTGCCCTATTTCTATCCTACCAGCTAGCCCCTTCACTAGTAGGATGCGTGATGTCTTTCTCTCACTAACCTCAATCCCTCTCTTACCCGTTACCCGGCTTGGCTGAAAAGCCATCTGAGAAAACTTACAGTTATTCGAAAGGTATGGGAATATCCTGCCGAAGTCATGCAAATGCCCTTAAACCCGCGAAATCCCTAACAAAACCTTCCAAGGTTCTCCAACACTGTCTTACCCCCTGCCGAGCTCTTCCAGGCCTCACACTCCCTCATCCTGCTGGGTTACAAGGCGACACAACTCACCCCAGCTCCGGCCAGCGTCGTCCCAGCAGCAACCCTTGGTTGTCCCATGGAATGCCCCCCCAAAGCACCCCCAGATCTCTCTACCAGGCCTCATGCTCCTGCATCAGCAGGTTACAGGGCAACACCCCAGCACCGGCCAGCGTCGTTCTGGCATCGAACAGCCGCAGGTCACCGAGTATAACAGCCTCGGTACCACCTAAACAAAGTTGCAAGGAATCCCCAGAATCCAGAAGACATTTTTAGGACAAAACAGACCATCCCCCTTTTTTTAAGAACAGATTGCAACGTTTTTTGAAAATTTTGAGAAATTCTATGAATTTTTTTTGGAACTAGACTCCTAAGGTAATTCCTAGCCCTCCTTTCCCCGAGACATGCTTACTCAGGGACAGTACCAACCATACCAACATCACCCATAGCTGATCTCTTCTCGCCACTATGCAGCCCCCCCCGATTCGCCACTGGCTTGCCTTCCACCCTCGGCAAACCCCAGATCTCTCTACAAGGCCTCATACTCCTACGAATTGCAGGTCACAGGGCGACACCCCAGCTCCGGCCAGCGTCGTTCTGGCATCGGCAAAACAGGGGCACAAAAAAAAAAAGTTATTCGGATGTCGGTCCCGTTGTGACCGTCTCTGAACTCCTACACCCCAGTTACAGGTAAGGGCTAAGTACTACCAAGGATCCAGAACCCAAGAACCTTAGTACGAACTGCACAACCAAACAACCACCCACTCTCCCCGCAACTATTGGAGAAAACTATAGGTCTCGTGTTCAGTCCTCAACCGACATACGGCTGGTCTCATACCCTCCCATGCTAGAGTTACAGGACCCCACCAAGCCCCAGTACAGACCAACCTAGCGAAGATGGTGAGGAGTGCCTTCCTCCCTCGGCAACTCCCCATAGCCGCACGCCCCAAACGGTGACAGGTATACACCCCAACTACGGCCACATCGAAAGTGCTGGTTCTATCTTCCTCCCTCGACAGAACTCCCCAAGCCTCATGCTCCTCTTCAGGTCACAGAGCAAAACCACCCCAGCACCGGCCTGCGTCGTCCCAGCCCCTTCCTTCTGACCTACTCACAAAACCCACAGTCCCCCCTCGGTCGCCCCCCCTCCCCCCTCTTACCCCGCAGCCTTCTTGGAGCAAGGACTTGGAGTAAAACCAAGCCCCACCCCTCGTACAAACAACATCTCATTAGGGGAAACACCCTAAAGAAGGGAACTAATACTGCCCATCACCTACACCTACCCAACCTTACTCCGGCAAGGCTTACTGCAGTGGAGCCACCATCTCCCTGCTGCTATGCCCTAATTCCACTCTGCAGTTAGCGCCTTCCCACAGAGCGTGTCCTTTCCCTCCATCATATCATCCTACCCCCTCAATACAGCCCCCTCCTTAAGGGAAAAACGAACAAAATTAGTCAAAGCTAAGTGAAAATACAATGCACTAAGATGCAGTAGGATCAGATTACAGCAGCATGATCTTGGGATGTAAATTCCAAGGATGATTTAAGAAAAACGAGTTTGTATCAGAAATCAAGAAAAAATCAAGACCATACGGTCAATGAGCAGCAAAACTATTGAGTGGCAAAATTCACAAGAAATTATACGAATTTTAGGTTTAGATATCCAAAAGGATTTTCAAATCTGAATCCCAAACCACAGTTTAAGAAACGTTTAGCAAAGATGTATGACTCGAAAAAGTTTGAGAAATTATTTCAAGAAACCAGATTATCAGAAGGAACCATCAACAGAAAACACTAAATCAGATCATCATCACTAGAAAGAATATCCAAAATTACACATAAAAAGACAAACGGGTGATACACCTGCAACAATCGAATCAGGAATTCAGAATAGAAAGGACAAAATTCAAAAAACCTAATTAGAACATCATCATTTGGTCAGACTTTAAGCATTCACCAGACCAAAGCTCTTAGGTCAATTTAGAATTGAAAATCTAAGGCCACCTGTCATGAGAAAATCAGATGAAAAAATCAAAGGGATTAAAAACGAAACCAGGTGTTGGTAAGACTGTGAAACAACTAGCAACAAACCTTCAGGAGCAAGTGCCCGGATCGCCGTTCCCACATCCGTCAAATCTCCATTATTTACTACAACAGCCTGAGATTGATAGCCAAACGATATGGGATCGTCACCCAATTCATCACTCGTCTGAGCAAAAGACCGCCGTTGCTGGACACAGAGTGAAGTATTTGGTGATGTCGCTGTTGTAAATGTTGTAATTGTCGATATTGCTCTTGTTGCCGCTGTTGATGTTATTGATGTTGTTGAATCAGATGTTGTTGATGTTGTTGATGTTGTTGATGTTGCTGATGTTGTTGATGTTGTTGATACTGTCCATCTCACGCTATGTGGTGGACCGCCCACGTGTTTCTTTGCTAGAAGCCCGACAATCATGTCTTTCACCTGCGTTAGCATCCCAGCGCACTCGTGTAGGACGGTCGCCGCCTGTGCTCTGTCATCCTCATCCCGTTGTCGAAGAGAAATCTGCTCGTACAGTTCCTCTTCCCACCCAACATAGATCTCCTCTCCCACCAACAAAATATCATCCCGTAAGTTGCCATGTTCTATACTCAGCACCGCGTGCATCTCCTCCAGCTGCTGTTTATACAAGGTCACAATGGACAGTGCAGAGTCTTCCTCCACGGTCTGCAGGTCAGGAGGGGTTCCCCACAGCCCCCCTTGAGCCAAGGTCTCTGTGTCCATCTCTGCCATCGCTATTGATGTTGGAAGCTGCCACCGCTATACCACTATCTGTCGACATTTTCACGGCTGGCGTTACCCTTGTCCGCACGTCGCGGGACACGTACGTCACCAACAGCAGCTGCCACATGGCAATCAAGACGCCACGCGCATCTGCCGGGCGCGCGTGCAGGCCTAGCAGCCGAGGGGCTCCCTCCCCCAGGCACTAGTTTAGCCGGCGGACCGGGCCTTGCCGGTCTGGCAGCATTGGGGCGCTAGCGCTAGAGCAGCTTCACCTCGACCACTCAAGGCAGTATCAATCGGTATGTCCTTTACTAAGAATCTGAAGCCAATCCAAAGGGATCATCTCTATCAAGGTGTCTGGAGCATTGGCCAAGTGATGACAATAACGGAGACGACCTTAAAACATCTGCGCTAGAACACCTATCTTTTGACTCTTGACACCAAATGCCCCTGACTCTAAGGATCCCATTCTTAACCCATCCACGCTGAGGCAAATCCATGTAGTGGAGTGTCCTGCCATTTGCATCAGTTATCAGTCTATTATTGAAAAGGAGTTGTTGGGAAGGTCCATGCAGTGGAGTGTTCTGCCATTCGCATCAGTTATCAGTCTATTATTAAAAGGGGGTTGTTGGCAAACCTCTTCCCATCTGTTTGGATGGATCTTGTCTCGTAAAGATAGCTCGCGCCAGGTTTTCAGAAGGGATACCCAGAAAGGATCCTTGCACAAATCAGCCCTGGATGCCTTGTGATCAGAATCTATTGGGTTAGAGTCAGACAAGCATCCCCTAGGAATTGACCATGACTTGTTCTCTAGCCAACAAAGGGGATGTGTGCCTGGTGGAGTATCCAGTGGATAAGTCAATGCAACTCATAATAAAGTAGTAGTTAAAAGTACCCCTCAACCAGGCAGGTTCTCTGTTCATGGTAAGATAAACTGCAGGATTGTCAGGCATCAGAGTATCACAGGTCTCAAGCTATGATTAGAACATTCTGATCACATTTCAAGGCAATCCGTACATTACAGGTATATACCACATGCCCACATTCTGCACGATCAGAGTTCCTCAAGCCTATCGCTGCATACCGGCATCGCCCGGAGCAAGAGGCTTTCTTTTCGTTTCCCCTTTCTAAAAGAGACCCTTACTCAATGTGGTTATCAACGCATCGGTGCTCTCTCTCTTTTTTTTTTTTTTTTTTTTTTTTTGAAACAACCCGAGCGGCTGCTAGGGGTGCTGATAAGAGCAAACACCACTAGCACCATCGGGAAGGCTCCATCTATTGGTGGGGAGCAGCACCTGCTGGAAATCAGGTCCAGTGTCCCATTGATACATCATTGCTGAGAAACAGGCTCTCAGGTCGAGGCAATCTAAAAGTAACATTACTGCCTATCTTCTCTTGGCATGCTGTCTACTGGCCTCATTTCTATCCTAAATCAGAACCAAGCAACCTGAGGGGGAAAGCAGGAGACAGGTAGCAGACTGACTGAATCTCCTCACCTCTTGGCAGGAACACTTCCCAGTATTGCCTGCCAGGTTGGCAGAGACTAGAATAGCACAGTATCAACCCTGTTTTCTGTAGGCAGAAGTGCACAGCAATCATGAGCTGTATGATAGGGCAGTACAGAGACAATGACACACCGCTTGGCCTTGTCGAAAAGCCCCTCAGCTCGACTAGAAAAGGGCCTGCCTACCTCTTATGAATCATTCCTACAACAGAGGCTGGAGCGACTGGAACGTTCGGATTGTCAGGTGTCAGATTGTGTCACGAATCAGTCTATGATTACTAAAAGTGGCCCCTTTTTTTCTTTTTTTTTGAAAGAGACCATTTCAGATCTACTAGGGATGGATGGTGATATTAGCATCCAGCCCTAGTACACCCAAATTAGGCCACTCCATCAATTGCTGGGGAGCAACACCTGGTGGAAACCGGGTCCAGCATCCCCCTGGAGCAAAAATGAAAAAAGACAATTTCAGATGTACTAGGATGGTGATATGAGCATCCAGCCCTTGTAGACCAAGATTAGGACACTCCATATACTGGTGGGGTGGAAACCGGGTCCAACGTCCCTCAAGTGGTTAACAGGGATCCCCACTTTACCTTCTCTCATAAAATTTTGAGACCACATGTGTCATGACTGTTTGGTGCACCTCTTCGCCCTGAAATCGGGCGTCAAATCTACCTTCTGAAGTTCTAGCCTACTTTATGGCATACATCGGCAATATGGGCACTGGATAAGGGCACCCTTGGTTCTCTACAATGACAAGGAGTGGCTTCTTTTTTTTTTTTTTTTTTTTTTTTTTTTAACCACTCCTCTAGTGCTAGTGGTGCTGATAAGAGCAGACACCACTAGCACCTTGCGGAGAGGCTCCATCTATTGGTGGGGAGCATCACCTGCTGGAAAGCGGGTCCAGCATCCCTGATACAGAATAGAACAAATGAATCAGAAAAAAGGAAAATTTTGACAGAATAACTGGAAAAAGGCCTGCTAGCATTGATTACTCTGGATCATGGCGGGGTAACGACACATGTGAAAACATGATTAGTAGGGTAGCCTGGCAATCAGTCATTCAACACCTAAATCCAGAGGGGGTCTGGGTGTTATAGACCCTGCTACACAAGCTATGGCACTTCCAACAATACAAAGGATTAAAAGACTACTTTTGAGCCCACAAATTCCACAGACAATATTCGCCTTGGAACTGCATTAAAAGGAGCCTGCAAATTTCAGGCATCCCAGAAGAATCTATTCCTATTTGTTCAATGTTTGCTGATGATCTCAAAATCATGTTGGAAGCATCAGTAGCAAACATGGAGGAAATTCAGGCTCTAATGAACAAATTCATACGGGTCTCTGATATGGTGGTTAACTGGGGAAACAAGACTCAGGGTGGTGGATTCATTCTAATGGGGATCGCCCTCCGAAACAACCCAGAATAAGTTGGTTACCCCTAGAAGCCCCGGTCTATATTATGGGAGTATCACTCACAATGATAGGTAAACCTGCCATACATGATGAATGGATTTCCAAACCAGCACTAGAAAAAATGAGTAAATGGAAGAATCAACACACCTCCATTTTCGGAAGAACTCCCATAATCAACAACGTGATATTAGCTTCCATTTGGTATAAGGCTTGGATCCCACTATTGTTAGTGAGGCAATTTTAGGTAAAGATTCGGATCCCACAATGCACCGGGGCTTTCGGGACCCGAAACAATTTCGCCTGTTTGTACTCACTATTTGCATCGTGTCGACCAGGCCGCGACGCCCGCCGCGAAACGACACTTGTTTCGCAAAAGCAGGCATCCCCCTACCCTGTTCCCTAAAAGCGGCGAGCACCAAAAAAACAAAGTTTTTTTTTTTTTTTTTTTTGTTTACGGCAGCGCTATTGGGTCCGACGCAAATGGACCAACATATTTCGGCAGGATTTTTGCAAAAGCCCCTCGAAGGACGGGCCTGTGGAGTCCAAAAAAAATTTTACGGACCAAAAGGCAAGGACCCTCCTTTCGAGGGGCTTTTCCGACTTTTTGTTAAAAGCGCCATGTGGGATCCAAGCCTAAGTCAGCACTTTGGGCCATAAGCAAAGAAAGGACGAAAACTCTTCAACGACAAGTAACAACTTTCCTATGGAGAGGAAATCATGAACAAGATAGGGTAATCCCTAGAGTAGCATGGTCGTCCATAATACAACCAAAAACAAAAGGGGGCTTGGGAATTCTTGATCCCACGCTCCAATATCAAGCCTTGTCAATACAATGGATCAAAAAATTAATCCTATCCACAGACAAGCCTTGGCAGGGGCATTGGAACAGATTCGTAGGCTCGCCTCTGCATCAGATGAATATATACATCCCCTCACATGGATAGAGGATCGGTATTGGACGATACCCAAAGCAAGGGCTCAATCTAGAGAAGAAGGAGAGCGGGGAAGTGCTAGAAGCGATTTGGACTAGCTTATTGATCACTCTTCACTGGAACAAACAGGATTAGCATCCCCATGGTCCCTAGAAGGAAAATTAGAGAAACCATTGAGCACATTTTTATGCTATGTCCAGGCTCGGTATTACTCTAGCATAGATGGGATTGCATATGGCGAGAATTGACAGGCCTAGACTGGCCTTGGGACTGGAGGGATATTCTTCTAGGACATTCCCAGCTGAATTTCTTCAAAATTGGTAGGAAAGCGGTTATATGGACATTATGGTATAAAAAATGTGTTTTTGCAAGAGAGGATGTAAGATTAGAAGGGCCAGAAATAGTGGAACATATTGTCTAATTTGTGCAAACTGAAATTAGAGCATAATGGTCGGTTGTCAAAACCAGTTACACAATTTCCAACCAAAAAAAAAAATTCAACAGGCAATCCGGAAATTTGCCTCGAACTGGCTGGGGGAAACTGGGGGAAGTAGTCTAGGGGAGGTGCCTTGGCCAGGAGAGGATGAGACGGAGGAAGCCCTCAAAAGAGACTTTCAACTCAACTTCAAGGAATGGTTCATACCTCGGCCAGGAACTACCCTCAGAGATCCGATTTTCTTCACAGATCCATTTCCTCCTTCTGAGCTTGCTCTTGTAGAGATGCAATGGTTTGGTTTAGGAGAAGACTGAAAAAAGGCAGAGATAGCTAGTTTTGAGAGACATATTTGGCAGTTCCTAGGGGACTGAAGAGGCAACTCTGGCTTTTTCTTTATTTGCTTGATGGACCCGGATCATTGTACAGGGACGCTGGACCCAATTTCCAGCAGGTGCAGCTCCCCACCAATAGATGGAGTCTTCGACGCCGGGTGCCTACTTATCGGGGATGCTCTTATCACCTCGCTAAGTAGGTTTCCCTTATACGAAGTTCAAAAAAAAAAAAAAAAAAAAAAAGGAGCCTCAGGCCCTCAGGCACAATAGATGGAAGCACCCCTACAGAAGAGATGGGAGGCCCAGCTGGCGATACCACCCACACAACTACAGGAGTTCCTGTGGTCGCAACTGAAATCTATCAGGTTAGGAAGAGTGATGATCATGCAATGGCTCATTTACTACCTGCCATTACCGGGGAATGCTTGGCCGAGTGAGCGAAGAAGCAAGGAAAGCAGAACCCCCGGGCAAGAGGCTCTGTGAGTTCTGTAGGGAAAGAACAAGGAAACTATTAACCACTGTCTGCAGGATTACCAAAAGCCAAACAAGTTTGCCCCCTAGCTAGGTCACTCTGGATCAAGCTCTCAACGGCCCCCTTGCTGGACGATCCACTGACCATATTAATAGGCATAAGAACCCCGAACACCTGGACCTCCTTCAGACATAACTGCTTTCAGAAGATATTTCAACTGTGGATAATCTCGAATGGATGTTGTGTCCTGAAGTTGTGTGTAGAGAAGATGGGCATTGTACTGACTAAACCTCCATGGTAGGCGCATTGCTTCGCGGTGGCCTGCATTGCATCCGGTTTCAATCTTTGTCCATTTTGTGGGCAACGACCATTTCACGTCCTATAGCATTTGTAGGTCAACAAGTCACACTGAGGTTGCCTTACCCGAGAGGCGACATTAGATAACAACAGACTGGACCCAGGTTCATGTCAGGGAAGCAGAGGAGGGGTTCAGAACTCTCCTCGAGACGGACATTGCAGTCCAATGGAATTATGGAAGCGTTTTTTTTTTTTTTTTTTTTTTTTTTAATGTTGTTTTTTTATAACCGGGCCCAGTGCCCAAGGCTGATATTACCAGCAAGAAGATTGAGGCTGGGGTCCTCATAGTCTACCCGGAGTGACCAAACCGAACATGCTGAGAACCAGGGGCTCAGCGTCCCTCATACGATGATGATTGGAATGCTGCTGCTAATGATGATGATGATGATGATGAACTTCTGTTGATTCTATGAAAACTGTGAGATAATGATTCTAAGATGATGATGACAAAGATGATGACGACATCCGCCACTCGCAGCCTCACAATCAATGAGCAACTCCTAGCTTTCCCCTAAACCAGACTTCAGTACTCCAAAGATAGAATTTGCCTGCCCAATACCTGCCATCGATGTCGTGTTCTCACTACCAAAACTATACCCGGCCTCAAAGGTTGTCTTGGTAGTACCTCCTAGTTCACCACTGGATTGCCTTCCTCCCTCGACCAATCCCCAGATCTCTCTACCAGGCCTCACACTCCTGCTACAATACAGGTCACAGGGCGAACACCCCAGCACCGGCCACCGTCGTTTCTGCATCAGCAAACCAAGAGCTCAGAACACTACTACTCTAGCAAACAGCAGCCAGGATTTAGCTATCCCTGAAATCCTGTTATCCATAATAAAAAAAATCAAATGTCGCCCAGGGAGTGTCACAGCCAACTAAGGTGGACATAGCCTATGATGATGTTTTTTTTTTTTTTTTTTTTTGTAAATCATCATAACCTGGCCGCACACTCTATGCTCAACTTCTAGCCTGTCCCCTCTACCAAAGGCAACGCTCGAAGACAGTATCATCCCCTCCAAAACCCACCATAGCTGATGTGTTCTCACTGCTTAGACGAAACCCGACCCCTTAGGTTGCCACAGCAGCAACCCCCAGTTCGCCACTGGATTGTCTTCCTTCCTCGACTAATCCCCAGATCTCTCTACCAGGCCTCAAGCTCCTGCTGCAGCAGGTCACGGGGCTATACCCCAGCACCGGCCAGCGTCGTTCTGGCACCAGCAAACCGAGAGCACAAAAAACCCAGTTGGTAAGACATCAGATAGGATTCTACCATCTGTAAAATCCTACATTGGATATGAGAAGAAGACCAGATCTCGGCGTGGGATGTAAGTCGACCAGATTAGCATGAAAAAAACCCTTTTTTGATGATGATGATAATGATGCTGATGATGATGTGCTACTCTTGTCCTCGACCTTTAAAGACAGCTGTCTGTTTCCCAGTCACAATCGTAGCGTTGTTACTCAGAAATTTGGAAAAGAAGCTCTCTTCCCTCCCCTCTTCTTACCAACCTATCCCAAAGCTGCCTCCACTGAAATGGTTAACCCATCTCGGCCCCAACTTGGGACAGACCCACAATCCCCTCCCCTATCCCTTCAAGGCATACAGTTCCCTCCCAAAGTATGCCTCTACTCACCTTTTACCCTAATCTGCCCCTGCTGGGATGAGTAACCCCACCCCAACCCCAGACTAGGGCAACCCCTAACTTTGCCCGCACTCCCTCTAGGAGGACGCTTCCCTTGTGTCGCCCTTGCAGAGTGGAGCTCTCCCTTACTACCGTGATCCTCCAATCATCAGAAAAAGCATAGAAGCACAGAGAAGAGAACTAATGATTATTAATCTAGGCTGGGCCGCCGCCCGGCCGGTTGGGCGCGGGGGGGTTCGCCC
>BFEA01000162.1:1832099-1842846 GCA_003427395.1 Chara braunii | reverse complement strand
CTCTCTGGAATAATGAGGAAGCAGCAGCTATGAAGAGGCAGAAGAGGAGTTAGGAAGGAGAAGAAGAAGAAGAAGAACCTCTCTCTCTCTCTCTCTCTCTCTCTCTCTCTCTCTCTCTCTCTCTCTCTCTCTCTCTCTCTCTCTCTTTCTCCCCCCACAACTAAGTCCCTTACCTTGTTGAAGGCGGCCGTTGGCGGGCGACGGCGTTGTCATGCGCGATGGCGGGCGTTGGTAGGTGCTGGCAGGGTGCATCAAAGAAGCGCGTCGAAGGCCGGCGGACACACAGTGCTGCAAGGCAGGGAAGGGGGGACATCGGGGGCACATCTTCAGCACGGGGGAGGGAACGGGGGCCGGTAGTTCCCGCCCTCTCCAATTTGAAATCGGTGCAATCTGGGCCGTTGATCTTCGAGATCGACGATCCAGATGGGGCCCGATTTCAAATCGGTCAAATCGGGCCTACCGGCCCCGTTTTTTTTTTTCACGGTCCACACGGTCTATGAAGGGGGCAAAAAGGGTCCCAGCGCCGAAAAAAGAAAAAAAAAACTAACCTATAGTGATGCGCTGGGGGCGCCCGGTGGCCAATCGGGCGCGACAACCGGCCAGGCGGCCCGGCACCCCCCCCGGGCGACGGCCAGGCCGCCGGGCGGCCCGGGGACCAGCCTAGTTATTAATAGAGAAAATAATGGAGTGGAAGAATTGACAGTGGTTGTGTAACTTAGAAGACCAGATTAGATTATGGCATTTGAATTAGGGTAGAATAGCTGATATATAGATACTAGATAAGATGTAGAAATTCAATAATTCAGGTATTAAATAATACCTTCCAACATAATTAATAGTGAAATCCAGAGCTTGAGAGTTACAAAGAATCTGGAATATTCAGAAAATTAATTAGGAATTTATTATAGTTATTTAATTAGATTGTTACTTGTGAGAATATTTGTGGTCGATGAGGATGAATTAAAGTAGTAAATTTAGTCAAGAAAAAAGCTGAAACAGGAGAAAAGAAGTAAGGACGATCTTGATGAGAATAGCATTTCAGGGATTGCTAAAGAAACAGATCGTGAGCAAAAAAAGAAACCGCCTTATGTCAGAATACTGAGATGAGGAGTATGTGAGCCTCCCCCCTCCCCTTCTATCTTTATTCTCTCGACCTCCTTGTACCCCGATCTTTGCCCTCAACTTTCCCCCTCCCTTACTCCCTCCCTCCTTTGTACCCTGCCCCTTCTCCCTCAGCACACGCCAGTGCACGACCCAGCAAGCCAGCTTCTAGCCCTACAAGGCAGCTCACAGCGCTGCAAGCCGACATGTAGTACCGTTGGATCAGCACTGCTGCACTGCGAATCCAGCGAGAAGCACTGCAAACCAGCATAGCGAGCCAATAAGCAGCGTAGCGAGCGAGAACAGCGTGCAGGAGAGAGGAAACGGATGGAGAGAAAGGAGGGAAAGGAGGAAAAAGTAGAGATGATAAGATGAAAGGTATGCCGAAGGAGAGTAGAGTTAGAATAGAAATAGAGACACCCCCCAGCCTAAATGTCACACACCTCATACCGATGGTGAAGATGATAATGATGATGATGACACCAATAATAATGGCAAAACTTACCTTTGTATAAAACTGATAATGACGATGATTGATGATGCTGATTGCTGCTGCCGATGATGATGATAAAGATACGTACTAATGTGTCGCTGAAGATGGTGAAGACAATGATGAAGATATTGCCAGTGATGATGATCCTCAGAAGATGAAGCGAACAGGAAGACGATCAGCCGGCCAGTAACCTCGAGTAGAAGCCCTCACTCTTGTAATGAACCCTTGAGTAGATCTTGGACTTCACTCGATGACCACCCACTCATTTCCTCCCAACAATCCTCCTCCCACCCCACGGGACACACTCTACTCCACCACAAATTTGCAAGACAAAGAGTAGAAGTTATCACTCCTGAAGCAAAGCTCAACAAAAGCAATACCCCCCTCCGTACGGCATGCTAGCCTGCAGCATCACTCGTATGGAGTGCGCAATAGAGAGATGGCACACCAGTGCTTTCAAAAGCCAGGGGGAAACAAGTGTAGAGGAACCAGCCCGTTGCCACCTTCCAAAATCCAAGTGATTGCGTCTGTAAATTAGCCTTCTCGCCACGCGCCGGCACCTGCTCCAGAACCAGAAAACCTCAATGCAACGTTAGTATCAACGTGACATGCTCACTCACAGGCTAGCAGCTGACGCGTGAGACCCTGGTAACTCCCTTCCGGCCACCAGCCATGGCAGCAGGCTGTAGAGGATGCCTGTGCCCATTCCACCAACCCTACATGCTCTTCCTGCCAAGTTCTCATGCGCGCCCTCCTGGCCTCGCTCGCCCACTCATTGCGCAGATGCGCCCGCCAGCAGCGGCCACATGCGCCCCCGGACGCACGTATCCACAGCAGCATGAGCAAACGCACGTGCACATCCCCTCCATCGCCCATGTTTCCATTGCTGGAGTAGCGCTAAGGCACACCCAAAGCAGATCGTCAGTTCTAGCCCACGGAAACGGATAAAAAATCATCCAGACAACGCGAGAGAGATAAATGAAAACTTTGAAAAAGGGATCCTAGGGAGGGGAGAAATGGCAAAGAAAAGAAGGAAATACTATCAAGTTTACATGGTGGCCAGCACCCGCAGGGCAGCAGGAGCAACCAGCATCACAGGATGAACCAGCAGCAAAGGACTCAGAGGGAAAGTGGACACTCAGAGGTGCATATGGGAATCCCATGAGAAGAACAAGGGGGAGGTAGGAGAAAGGAAATGTAGATAGGTTGTCAATAGCAAATGGTAAACCGCAAGTTCACCTGAAGCAGAGTACTGATCTTGCCAGTTTACGCAGCAAGAGCATTTTGATTCGCGCCTGGGCTGATAGCCAAAGCGGCAGGCCACTTTGAAAAGGCACAGTTGTGGGCTCGCGAGGCTTGGAAGGTAGCTTCATCATTGCCGTGAGCCCGCTAGACATGGTGTGTGCGCGAGTGCTGGGGTCGGCACGTGCGCTGCCTGAGCACGCTGGAGCTGGTGCAAAAGCTGGGGTTGGTGCGGCGGCGGCGGCTAGTGCATGCACTGGCTATGGACATTGTGTGAACGCCGGGCGCGAGCAGCGGTTATGATGTGTTCACTGGAGAGACCCGGGGTGATGAAGAAATGGATGTGATGGTTACTCCTCATTTGGCTACTTCCGTTTCTTTTTTTTTTAAAGGACTAAGGGCGTACTCCTAGTAGGACTTCCCAGGATGTATCCAATCGCAAATACAGCCAGCCTCGGTACAGAATGTCGTAGTGCGAGGGTGGCCTGAATCTCACAAAACCCGAAACGCTACCTTCACTGAGGGCATACTCACGGTAGGACTATTCTACTTACTTCTAGATGTGATTGCGGTCAGATACATCCAAGCAGGGCCATAATTACGGTCAGATACATTAAGTTTGTGCTAGTGTGAGTATGGTCTGAATGTGTACATAGTCTACAGACATATTGTCAGGAGCATCCTCGAAAGTCCTAGTGTGTATGCCCTTACAGGCTGTGTCTTCTTTTTTTTTGGGGGGGGGGGGCGGGCTGGGGAGGGGACAGCCTCTGTGTATATCTAATATCTATGTATGCATAAAAAAATCGGTCCCTAGCTTGGTCAGCCTCCCTCAAAATAAAAAAAGGAGCGCAGCTTGTGCACAATCAATTGTTTTTCAAATCTTTGATAGCTACTTTACCAATATGGATTAACAAATATAAAATATCAAAAAAGGATATTTGTATATATATCAACCCAGACAGGGCGCAATGCCCTGTAATCTGCAAATGGCAGGAGTCTGAGGCCTTGTAGAGAGATCTGGGGTTTTGCTCAGGGAGGAAAGCAATCCAGTGGCGAACCGGGGGGGCTGCCTTGACAACCTATGGGTCCAGGGATAGTCCAGGTGGCGAGAACAGGTCAACTTTGGTTGACGTTGGTTAGGATGGCATTGTCTCTGAGATGTTATGTCCGGGTATAGGGAGGGCTAGGAGTTGTTCTAGGATTAGGAGGCCAGAATTTGCTGATATAGTATAGTCTTTTATATTTTTTATATACTAATCATCATCGTCATTAGCATCATCATCATTAGTATGATTATCAAGTTTACATAGAATCAGCAGAAGCTCATCATCATCATCATCATCATCATCATCATCATCATATGGGGGATGCTGAGCCCGGTTCTCAGCAATTTCGGTTCGGTCACTCCGGGTAGACTGTGAGGACCCCGGCCTCAATCTTCTTATTGGTAATATCAGCCTTTCTTTTTTTTTTAAATCATACGAACACAAGATTTCGAGTTTTAATTGATATTTGTGGAGTTGATTATCCTTCTGTACGATGTAAGCGTGCAAGTTCCTGTAATGGCAGACGGGTGTATGGCCACTTCTTTCTCAACAACGCACGCATGGTGAATCTTTCATCTCAGAGGCGCAGTGAAAAAGGAACGAGGGCCAAGTCCCGCTAGGGGAGAAAAGAAGTGAGTGAAGGCATGAAGTTTGCCTCTCAGCTTGTTGAACTTAGACTGACAGATACCCCAAATACAGGTATAATGACTGTACATTGTATTCAGGCGAAGATGGTAGCTCTATCAAAAAAAACAAAAGATCTCCAAAACATCTGCCTCGACAACGTTTCAAGGCAGGCCTTACAGCCATCAAGAAGTTGTCATTTCACACCAGGCCTATCCAACAACAATTTTATTTCTGTGGACCCACGTAGGACAATGCTATAGAGTTCATTTCCCTCGCCCATCGTGAGGCTCAACCAGTCCCCATTGCTCGTGGATCCAACAGTACATGTGGGGTTTCCAAGCCTACCCAAGGCATCCTTTTCCTTTACTCTCTACCGATCCGCACCATCTCTGAAAACAAGGAATTGAGACTGGTCTTGAATTGTGGGGGGAGAGAGAGATAGAGATCGAGATAGATAGATAGTTAGATAGATAGATAGACAGATAGAGATAGATAGATAGATAGATAGGTAGGTAGGTAGGTAGGTAGGTAGATAGATAGATAGATAGATAGATAGATAGAGAGAGAGAGAGAGAGAGAGAGAGAGAGAGAGAGAGCGGCAGGCTGCGGCTACACAGTCTGTCAGAGGAGGCATAAGTATCCAAGAGTCCTATCATCCATGTGTGAGTGTGCGCAGCAACCAGAACGAGAAAGAGTCGTACGTTGAAGCACAAAACACAAAATAGACGCAAAATGTTCAAAACTCCTCTCACATGAAATCACGAACCCAGGAACACCATAGCT
The DNA here is from genome assembly GCA_003427395.1 of Chara braunii. Lineage (NCBI taxonomy): Eukaryota > Viridiplantae > Streptophyta > Charophyceae > Charales > Characeae > Chara > Chara braunii. The sequence continues at coordinate 1,837,554 of BFEA01000162.1, read as the reverse complement.
TACTCTCCTCTAGGTAGTAGGCAAAGTAGAATCCTTCTACCGGTTTCATCCGCTCACTCGCGGAATGGTCAGGAAGGTGCACTCGTCATGAGTACTTCTGCCAAAAAGGGACTATCTGCCCTGCCTCTCCAACTTATATCCGTGCCTGTACGTCCTCCTATGTGTCTACCCACTTCGTAGCATCCTGTTCTACCTTTCACATCTTTCCCAAAACTGTGGCTACATACTTTTCTGAAATATTCCCCTTCTATTCGAAAAGCCAGCGTTCGGGCTTGTGCTATCAAAATCGAAGATTCAGACGAAAAATAAATACCAAAATTGCCTGTTCATCGTATTCCAAAATTAGTCGTACATAATTTGCAGAGCAAAATAATAAGTAAATCTTGCCGTATAACGCGACGGTCCGAAACGCGACAAAAGATACCGAACAAAAACGTGACAAAATAAATCCTGTCGAAAATCGCGTCGGTCCGAAACGGGACCGAAAAGACAAAACAAAAATTGCTTCAAAATTTCTTAGCCCTTACGTTGCCGTATCTAAGGTGTGACAGAGCCACGTGTCTCCTATACACCCACGTGGTGCTTCCCGTGGGTTTCCAGTAGATTCTTGTGAAGTTCCCCAGCTCGGTTAGTCTGGTATTTTCTCTCTGGCTAGCCGTTATCCCAGACCACTGTCATACGTCTCAGGTTTGAACCTCGCTTGGAGGCCCAGATAGACTTGAACATCTGTAGCAGCTGGTTCAACAGACCCTCATTCGTAACCTTAGCCAAATTAGCTAAGGCCCCGAGATATCCCCGGAGGTCGCTTTCGACCAAAGTGTAGGCGATGACACCAACGCTCAGAGCCGCAGTAGTGGAGGCGTTCCATAATCTTTTATGGTTAGCACTGAGCACTGTCTTCTTTGTCTTCTTGTCCGAGTAACTATCATAGTCCTGCATCGTCTGATACCTCAGTCGCCTGTGTCCTGTAGCGCTGCGGTATTCTTTGTTTCCTGCACAAAGTGTAGCTGTACAGGGTTACTGACCACATACATTCTACGACCAATAAATGACCATGCGTTAACATCGTCGTCCTTCCTGATTAGCTTGAGGTTCTCATCATAACTTCCTTCAAACCTCTTTACGATCTGTTGTGCTGTGCTCCAAGATTTGTTGTCCTCGTTACAGCCTACTGCAATGGAGACATTGTCCACCATCCGCCAACCGTGAATAAGCTTTCTGTCGGATCCGAGTGCCGCGAGAAACTTGGTCTCAGCCATCACGCATGTGATAGTAGCGAGCACAGGACTTGTGGTTTCTCCCATGGGGATTCTCACTAGCTGTCTCTTGATCTCGTCTCACGCATGTGATAGTAGCGAGCACAGGACTTGTGGTTTTCCCAACCATCGTTCTCAAATTTCCGTAGTAGTCCATGCACGGCATCAAGCACAACTGCATGCGATATTGAGGAAAACATTTCCTTAATATCGTATCAGCGGCCTATAGCCAGTGTGAATCCAGCCTGTGTAAACTTCTGCCCTAGCTCTTGGAGCTCAAGCGCTAGTGTGTTTGTTGAATTGAGATGGAAATTAGTCTTTGTGGGGAGTCGTGTAACCAAACTGTACAGTGCCTTAGCGCATCTCCGTTGTCCTACAACTGCAGGGTCTGTCAATGCCGGCGTGATTGGCCGCCAATGTAGTAGGTCTTTGTCTTTCGGCACTATGTATGCCTTCCCTAGCCTCCCTCCTGGCTTCCATCCCCCGACGATGTTGAGCCCTTCTTCTGTATACAGCTTCCTACATGATCGAAGCACTTCTTCCTCAATCATCCGTACTGTTTCATAACTAGGATTCCAGACAAACATCTTTCCAAATTCATGTCTGTACAGCACTGGACAGACTATAGCTGTATCACCCCCATTACGATCGATAGGAGTGAGGACCAAACCTTTGAAACGTCTTACCCATGCACCTACCTGCTCATCTGTCCAAGCCTTTGTTCTGACCTCGTTTCATCTGAAACAGGAATTCACTCTGAATCCATCTTCCTCTCTTCGTTTCAGATGCCTTGTTGCTGTGATGATGCTTTCCCGCAACACCTTAGCCCCGGTAGTGACACTACACCTAGTGACATTTCTAGCGTTGCAAATAAAATTTGGAGCATCGCTCAGATCTGCCATCCTGGTAAGGACATGACCCTCAAACTTACGTAAGTCGTACCCTTGGCATGGACAGGTCACTTCTTCAGTGTGCGTGTATTTCTTATGATTGTGCACGATCTCAGCTACAGTCTTGTTTCTACAGTTGACTATCCGCATTCTTTTCTTGACGAAGTTAGCCACCACACCATCTGGCACCTTTCGTTCTATAACAGACTTTGTGATCCTCCTTACCTCCGTCCTTTTTACAGTCGCACTATACAAAAATTTGACTGTAACCTTCCTTCTAACGCTCACCCCAGACTTATGCTTGATGACCCGATCGATCTTGATCTTCAACGTATTCCTAGTTGTCTTCCTTCCGAAGAGACCGGCGGTCCTATAGAGTCCAATAAGTTTCGGCATACCGAAACTTGCTAGTGAGGAAGCTGCTCTGGGTTGCCTAAGCATTGTGCGGAGGAGTGTCTTGTTCCGTTCTGTAGCCATCGTGGTCTTCACAATCTTCAAAAATATGACAGTAGCTCCTTGTTGGCATTCCGTCTTTGCTAGCCGCAACTCCATCTTCTTGCCGCATATCTCGACCATTGATGCGCCGAAGTCATTCCTTATGGGCTTCCAGCCATCCACCCAATGTACTCCTGGAGTAAACTGCACCTTCCTTACTCCCCCTGTCTTCAAAGTCTCCTCCTTCAACCAATTGAGCAGCGATAGACGTGGTCCTTCCGTCGTGTTGAAACTAACCACTGGTTTGTCTGTGCCTTTCAACCCTCTCTTCCTACGTTCCCTCCTTCCTCTCCGTCTTCTGCATGTACTGACCCGATTCTTGTCTACTCCCAACATATTAAGACTTGGCGACAAATCTTTGATTAGATGCCATTCGAAAGCGAAGTCGTCCACATCCCTGGTGTGTGTGATCGGGATGATGGCGAAGTTATCTGGTCCGTGCTTCCTCATCCAGCGAGAGAAGGTTAACAACAGTCGTATTTTTCATCATCACTTCAGGACACCCTTCACCATTTCAGGATGCAGCCTGGCTAAACAGGTGGTTTTCAGGGTCTTCGGACCTTTCAGCACTTCAGGACTATTCAGGTCTGAAAATCCTGAATGGTCTTGAAGTGGTGAAAACTCCGAAGACCCTGAAAACCACCTGTTTAGGCAGGCTGCGTCCTCAAGTGGTGAAGGGTGGTTTTCATGGTCTTCGTACCTTTCACCACTTCAGGACCATTCAGGATTTCAGACTGCCCAAAACTCTCACATGACCACTTCAGGACACCCTTCACCACTTCAGGATGCAGCCTGCCTAAACAGGTGGTTTTCAGGGTCTTCAGACCTTTCACCACTTAAGGACCATTCAGGATTTTCAGACTGCCCAAAACTCTCACTTCAGAATTTTCATTCCTGAATTTTCAGCTACCCGATAACCGCTTGTGCATCCAGCGATACAGTTGTGGTGCTTTCCCAAGTGCCTTGGAATTCGCTGCGATCGTATGCTGCCGCCACCTGTGTAAGAGAGAGAGAGAGAGAGAGAGAGAGAGAGAGAGAGAGAGAGAGAGAGAGAGAGAGAGAGAGAGAGAGAGAGAGAGTGAGCTGGCAAAGGCGAATCATGGTCCCCCTCAGGACATGTGATGATGTATGTTGAGGACCTTGAGGTCATGTGGCTTGAAAAAAGTTTACTTGAGGACATGCCAGAAGGCCCAGAACTTTTCTGGTTGATAGAAGCCTCACAAGTGTTTCATTGAAAAAAAAAAAGAAAAAGAAGTGTTCTGCACTAGGCTACCCGAGTCGCCCGGCCCGGGCCGCCTGGGGGGCCAACCCAGCCGAACGTGCCCAGGGGGGCCCCACCCACGGTACCCGGGCAACAGGGAAAGTGGAGTTTCTTTTTTTTTCTTTTTTTTTTAGTGGGGAATTTTTTGCGGCCACTGAGATATGCTCGACTCTGGGCTGATCTTTGAATTTGGTAATGTCTCACCAAAGGGCGACCTTGTGGTCGCGTTCAGGAGCTTGTTTTCCTTTTGTTACTCTGTCCCGCTTTCTTTTTCTTTCTCTTTCTTCTTCTTTCTTCCTTCTTCTTCTTCTTTGCTACACCCATGTGTTTGCTTGTCTTTGTTTGAATCGAAAGAGTATTGCACTATGCATATCTGAAGGGTAGGACATCATTAATATGGCAACATAAACAATCACCTCCCCAATAGGATATGGTTAGCAAGGTGATGGATGGCGTCCATTAAGAAGTTTCGGTTGCAGTGGCCGGATGAGCATAATTCCGGGTTAAGGTAGAGGAGAAGATGGGCGCACCATATTGAGGAAAATTATGGCCCTGAACTATGCTCTTCTGGCATCTTCATAGACTCTAGCGTTTCAACGAATGAACTGGGAGCCCACAAAGGGTAAGAGGAGTAAAGATAGCATGAAGCGACTCAGGTGTAGGAAATCGAAGCGAGGAAAAGAACAGGGGTGGAGCAGAGGTAAATCCTTCCTGCATAGGAAGCAATCAATGCCACTGACTCAGGTTGTTTTTTTCAACCATAATTGAAGGAAGTGTGGAGTGGGTAAGTGTGGCATACTGCGCATCCACACGGGCCTGCAGGGCCCGACCAGGCAGAAAATAAGGGCCCTCCAAGCCCTGTGTCGTTTCAGCCTAAAAGCCCGAAAAGGAGGGCCATTTTCAGGCCCTCATAAAGTCGACCTGCCCTGAAACTTAGGCGCCAGACCAGGGTTTAGCACATTTCGGGCCTGTTTCAAGACAACCTTTGTTTGAACTTCAGCGCCAGGGTCTGGCACGTTTCGGCATTGGCAAGAGCAGCCTCCCGGACGGGCCAGCACTATATAGTACTGGCCCGCCCTGCAGCCTGCAGGTAGTTCACGGGGACTTCCCAGGCAGTTCACGGGCACTTCACGTGCAGGAGGCAGGAGGCAGTCTTCAGGATTCGGCAGCATCACTCTGCAGGAGCGCTGCAGTAGTAGTAATAGCGCTAGGAGTAGTCTTCAGCGCTGGCGCTGTTAGGAGCTTAGAGTAGCGTTGGAGAGAGAGAGAGAGTGGCAGAGGCCAGGGATACTTACCTGTGGCGCCATATCTCCAGCTTCGTCTTCGATGTACCTGCAACAAGGCGCCACCTTCACAGGTTAGTACTTGGTACACCAGAGATAGAGAGAGAGTTCTTCTTCTTCCTCCTCTAAGTGCACCATCTCTCCCTCGCCCTCTCGCTACCTGACTTCTCAGCACCTACAGACTATGAGAGAGAGAGAGAGAGAGAGAGAGAGAGAGAGAGAGAGAGAGAGAGAGAGAGAGAGAGAGAGAGAGAGAGAGAGAGAGAGAGA
>BFEA01000162.1:1752928-1798807 GCA_003427395.1 Chara braunii | reverse complement strand
AAAGCGGGAAATAACGAAAAAAAAAGAAAAAAAAAGGTCGCGGCAGCGGGAAACGACAAACTTCGAGGCGCACACGCGGGCAGTCGGGCAGGCTCGCACGCTGTCTACCCGTGCGTTGTTTCTCGGAATTCAACACATTTTTAGTTTTTGCCATTCTTCCAGTTCTCCACACTATACTACCGGCAGCCCTGATGAAACCGTGCTACCGGTCCCCCGAATTTCTTGAAGTCGGAGGGAGCTATGGTTTAAAAGAATGAGCCTTAAAAAAAAAAATAAAAAAAATCATTATTGACCCGCCTACCACACTGTGTGACGTTAGACGACCAGTCCCCCCGGCGTAAAAAACCTCGGGGGTACCGGTAGCGGCGTTTCACGACGGGTACCGGTAGTACAGAACGGAAAATCGGACGGGCCTTGAAATTGAATTTGTGAAAAGAAAATGAATCGACGCGGTGCTTATTTCACGGTCAAAATGAGTTTTTTAATTTTTTCTGATATTTTTCCTTGAAAGATCACAACTTAATATACGGACGCACAACTTTGTAGGCGATTTGATGAATTCTTCTGAGCTACAAAAATCGCCAAAGTTACCGCTTGCAAATGGCGGGATTGGACCGGGCGGGCCACGAAAATTGACTTNGGCGATTTGATGAATTCTTCTGAGCTACAAAAATCGCCAAAGTTACCGCTTGCAAATGGCGGGATTGGACCGGGCGGGCCACGAAAATTGACTTCGCAAAAAAAAACGAATCGGCGCGGCGCTTACTTCACGGTACAAATGATTTTTTTTAATTTTTTCCTTGAAATATCACGACCTAATCTACGGACCCTCAAATTTTCAGACGATTTGATGAAATTTTCTGAGCTACAAAAATCGTCAAAGTTACAGCTTGCAAATGGCGGGATTGGACCTGCCGGTGACGAACGGTCGCAGCCCCTCCGTAGAACCCGGCCCTAACTCACAGGGACTGGGGGGTTTCGGCAGCTGGGGGACTGGTGGTCTTAGCTTTCGACACACAGGCACATCCTGACGTGCCAGCAGCCTGATGCGGATACGGTTTAAAAGAAAGCAGTCCCCTAAAATATACATGGATCGAGTCCGCCTCAATGGTTATCTCAATGAGCAATTCAGTATTTCAAAATGTGTACGTGGGTTCAAACCCCAACCCGACCACTGCAACCGAACTTCAAATACTTACTAATATAGTGTGTGTGTGTGTGGGTGGGGACGGGCGGGCGGGTGGGGGCTGTCTTTTCTTTTTCATTTCCGAAAAGCGAGCAAAAAAAAAAAGAAAAGAAAACAAAAAGAAATGAAAAAAGGAAAAGAAAACGACGCGGAAAAGCGATCAAAAAAAAAAAGAAAAGAAAACAAAAAGAAATGAAAAAAGGAAAAGAAAAGCAAGCAAAAAGGAAAAGAAAACGACGCCGCGAGCGACCGAAAAACAAAAGAGAAAAGGAGAAAACGAAGCGGCGAGCGACCGAAAAACAAAGAGAAAAGGAAAAAAAAGAGAAACGACGCGGCAAACACGCAAACAAAAGCGAGCGAAACAAAAAGAAAAAAGGAAAACAAAAGCAAGCGAAACAAAAAGAAAAGAAAAGCAACTGAAAAACAAAAGGAAAAAGGAAAATTCTATCCGACGGCGGGCGCTCCGAGATATTCCCTCCTATCGACGCCCGCCGCCGTGTGGCCCTGTGGGCGCGCTCTTTTGATCTCTGGCGCGCTGTGAACAATTCGGTACGCGCACCGCTCTGCACACCGCCGTGCCCTCGATCGCCCTTATCCACGGGGCCGAACCAAGAGTTCGGCCCGATTCCGGCGCGCAGCGGAACACGACCTCCCCCCGCGGGCCCACCGCACTTAAGGGGTAGGATATATAGACCCCTACATGCGCTCTACACCCATCCTCCTTTTTTCCTCTCTTCACTACCACTACTACTCCCTCCACTTCCGCTCCGGTTTCGCAACTTTGTTTTCTAACTTCGTACACAGACATACACTCACCAAGCAGAAGAATCTATACAAGGAAGGATGGGAGGGGGAGGATGGAGAGAAGAGGCCTACCATTTGTTCGGCCAACAAGACTACAAGAAACCCCATCTAGCCATCTATACCAATCAATCAATCGGTCCATCCGATCCGTAGGTTTTTGACTAGCAATGAAGAGAGCATACTCTGTCTGACTACGACTTCCTCGATGCAAGCAGTCACTGCAGATTAAGTCTACAAGCCTTGGCATGAGTATGCAGTTGATGAACATGGGCAACATAGACATCCTCCTCAACCTCATCGTTGAGCAGCCGCTTTTTCCTTGCCAATATGGATGTGCAGAGGGAAAAAGGTATCGGCATGAGCATCCAGTCGACCAACCACCAGAACCTACTGCGCGACCTTCGGCATTAACACCCCGCGAGCATCGGGTGCCGTCAGAAAATTGACTCGACAACGTGAAGTTGGCCCGGGCCGCCCGTACATCGCGGCGCCACCCCGTGGTTTAATGAGCATTGGGAACATAGACATACTCGATCTCATTGTTGAGCAGCCGCTTCTTCCTGACCCAGAGATCGTGCATCACCATGTGGAAGATGTCGTACTTCTGCGGCGGGTTGTTCCATATGAAGTGTCTTCTCACATGTTTGAGCTTCGCCTGCATGGATATGTATGTTGCCAATGGAATGCTAGCGATAATCTTTTTCATGTTGGGAATATCTTTCACAGGAAGGCGGACAGAGAAGGTTTCCCACCTGAGCACCTCGGAGAAAGGTAACACAAAGTCATCAGTGACGATAACGGGAACGCAACCGTAGTATATAGACTGCACAAGCCGAGGGCTGTTGACGTCATACCCAGCGGGGCATAAGCAAAACTTGGACCGTTCCATCAGCTTAATGTAATTTTCGTCCAAGGAAATGACCTGCGTCTGCTTGAAGATGAGCATATCGGAGTCGTTCCGATTCAGCCACTGTTGGAAGAGCAGCGGGCGGATAGGGCCGTGATCGCCTCCGGAAAAGAAGGCGAGGAGAGTCCTGATCGCCGGGGGATCGCCATCGAAGACGAGTGGGTACATGCCACCAGGGATCGTCAACTCAGGAAGACTGACGTCCTTTTGGGAGTGGTAGTTCTGAGAGGAATTGGCATTGCACAGCACCTTGATGGAGTTGATGTCGAAGACCTTGTGTGCCCACGTCGTGTATGAACTCCAGTCGTGGCATGATAACATGAAATGGTCCGTTCCATTCGACTGATTGAAGTATGGATGCTGAGATTGAATGTGACTGATGTAGTCTTTCACGAACTCGACCATTGGGGCATAGCTGTGACTGCCAGGTTCAAACAAGAGGTCCACAGCATTTGTCGGATTGTAGGGAACAAAGAAGAGATCTGCACGAGCAGGGTCTTTGGTCACAAACTTGTTCGTCTCTCTCTGTAATTCATTCTGGAACAACCCATCAATCGCATAAATCTGCTTGCAAGGCCCGGTATGCACTAGAGGTTCGTCTCCATCCTTGTAGACATAGACCTTGAACTTCTCCTCCATCTCCGCATGTGTTGCTATGAGTGCGGAGGCATCATAGTAAATTCTGGTGCTTTCCTGAGGGTCAGACACAGGCTTGAGTGCAACATCTGTCCCCAGCCCGTCGATTTCCCATGAAGATCCAATTTCCTTCAACAGTTTCTCTCGTAATTGGTCATCGGCCTCGGCCTTATTGCCGACTCTCGCTTTCCTCTGCCCTCCATCCTTTCTTGACGATCCCCCCTCACCACTGAGCATATCCCCTTTCTTCAGCTGTGCAAGCGCTCTCCTAGGATATGTAGTCTCCAGTGCACCTCGATAACTTCCCAGAGGAGCTACGAGAAAAGTCGATGGATTGACAGCATCGCCGCTGTCAGCTTGGTGAGGCGATCGCCATAAAGCAACGGAACCCAGGACAACAAACGCGAGCAACATTGCAAAGCAGAGGCCTAAACCACCATCCCCACGATAAGCAGTTCTTCCCATGTTATGTTATTTGTCGTTCAAACTCCACAACAGATTGTCAAACAGGGGGATTCAAAAGATAAAGCAGCAAAAAGATAACCTATCTGCTTGCTGTGAAGTCAAGGAGCAGGAAGATAACGTATCTTCTTCCTGTGAACTCTGAAGACTTTGTGAAACATGCAAAGCAGAGGCCCCTTGCTCTCCTTGGCTTGAAGAAAGAACGGCAAGGTGGGCGGCAATAGAGAGTGTGGTATGTTGTTGATGCAACACTCGCTCCCTTGCGCCGTGCACTATATAAAGAAGTAGAAACTCTGAAGGGAAAGAAAAAAAAATGCATGCTTCGTAACTCCCACCTGCCAGAAGGAGACAAAAAAAACACAGGAGAGAGAACGTCTCAGCTGTTTGATTTCATAAAGAGAGAAAGACGATAAAAAAAGAATACACGAAAAAAAACAATGTATGTCGCAACAACTTGTGCTCACATCATTCGTTCGAAGATCAGCGGCGAGGTACCAACCGACAGGCCTAGCTCAGTTTTTTTCCTTCTTCTTGTTTTCTTAAATTTGACCATTTCTCGATTCATGTGCAGGGCCATACTAATCTTCTGCGTATCATTCCTGTTTTGATGGATGTCGCAAAGGACACGCACTGAGTTTTTTTGGCCACAGAGATCGAGCAATCTTTAAACAGCAACATGGAAAGAGGGAGATTGACGAAAACTGATCCATTGACACCTTTGTCAGCTTTCCCAGCATCGGTCTCAAAACTGAGTAGCTTGTTCATGAGCATGGCATGGAGGGAGGATACTCTCAAGCCGAAGCCGGGGAATGGCCCCCGTATCTCGATTTGTCCACAAATGTTTCCACATGCCTTCGTATGGGACGCTGGGCTCGGTTCCCAGCACGTGCTTCTCCCCACGAAGAGACTGGAGCATGTTTTGTTCCGGGAAAAAAAAAAGAAAAAAAAAAAGACCTGTTGAGCACCAACATGATCAGCTCGTGAGCACCAACATGAACAGCTCGCGAGAACCCTAGATAATGATCCATGCATGCATGCATGCATGCATGTCACACAGTGGGTTTGTGTCCCCTTTGCATCCAGGTCAGTGGTCACCATGGCAGTCCGTAATGCAAACCCACACGAACCGTTCATGCCACCCACAATAACCATATGCCTTAAACCGAGCCATCTTCTGTTTGGTGTGGTCGAGTTCCCATGGATGCAGTTTTTGACTGTGCATCATGTTCAGGTACTAATAGGTCGGTCTCTGTTCGGTGTGGTTGTTGAGTTCCCATGGATGCAGCTTTGGACCGGGCCAGCTTCTGTCTGCAGCCCAACCTGCAGTCTCTGCGCCAGCCCAGGGGCTTAACGCATCACGTTTTCAGTGGGACACCATCACAGGCAGCATGGAGACTACTTAAAAACACACATAATGCCCCATCTATTCTGGGGCGCGACAGTCCGCTTGCTTATCACCGGCAAGCATGTGACAGAGTTCAAGATAGAGAGGAAGCGACCAGCAAAACCCCACACCCCTGCCGCCCTAGACGCTGTGCACGGGTGGCTGGGGGGCCAGCCTTTTTCTTTTTTTTTCTTTTTTTTTTTAAATATAACAACAAAGCTCCATCTATTGGTGGGGAGCAGCACCTGCTGGAAACCGGGTCCAGCGTCCCATAGATACAACCATATCCTCACAAATTGGCACGAACTGGGAACCGAAAAGAGCAACAGAATTAGCTTATTTTCTTAGAGTACCTATTGAGGGGTTAGAATAAAATTAAAAAATCTTCAATAGAAATGAAAACAAAATACAAGAATATCGAAATATTGATAATTCAATTTCTTCTTTATTTATTATATTAGGCACACATTCAATCTTTTTTCCTTGGCTTTTTTTTTTTTTTTTTTTTGTTGTTGTTGAGAAAAACAGCCCGAGTAATTGCTAGGGGTGCTGATAAGAGCAGACACCACTAGCAAGCTCGGTGAGGCTCCATCTATTAGTGGGGAGCATCACCTGCTGGAAATCGTGTCCAGCGTCCCTGTAAACATTCAAAGGTCATATTATTTGCAGGTCATATTATTTGCCACGTTTCCGTCGTACTGTGATCCCTGAAAAGTAACAAACCAGCACGATGGCACGCTCCATCCATATCATTAAGCAGCATTGATTACCCTCGACTGAGGGGATTGACTGCCTGTCATAATCGGAAAAAACACCTCTCTACTCTGCAACCCTCTGTTTCTTCTAAGTAGATCGTACAACTCCATGAGGGGAAGAGGTCATCAGAGCAGGACTTCAGAATTTCAATCAACGGCACCACAAGGGGAGAAAGCAATGAAATCAGGGGAGCAGGGTACCAGAATCCAATCCCCTGACGACCCCGAACCACCGCCTTTCTCCCCACAGTCGCCACATCATCACCTAGTTTTGAAACCCTCGTCACACAACTAAACAACTTTCGGCACTAAACAGACCTTGAGAGGGGGGGCCCTTCAAACCAGGGAACAGATCAAATCACCAATCCACGTGGCAAAAGTCAAACTCGTCGCAACTCTATGTCATACTCGCCACGAGGCTATCTAATATCGCGATCTATTATTGTAAAGACCGCAAGGAACATCCAAACAGCGCAGGTCGAACACACCTGATCCCACCCCCCATCATACACTGCCAGGCATGCACTGCGGCGCCTTTACATTTTTTTTTGAAAAATATCAAACTCGTCAGAAAATTTCATGAAAAGGAGACAAGGAGCTACTAGAAAAATCTAATTGGCCTAAGGATGGAATTTTGAAAATTGAGATACCGGGGCCATTACCCGGCATTGGCTTGGAGAAACTGGAGCTACTTCAGACATGTCTACGACAGCCTGGTGGTGCATGCCTGCATAATCCCACCCGTGGCACGCATAATGGCCAGGAAACCTCTGCTCAGTACCCAGTCACACACTATGCACGTCCCAGGGGGACAGGTTAGGGCCGCCCGGCTGTAACTCCGGCCTCAGGGTCTCTGATTATTCCGCACGCATCGTCCCAGCACACTATCAGCTCTATCACAGTCGTGCCGTCGAATATGTCTCCCCTCTATTATACTTGGGTGCCTTAACTGCTAACGGGCCACACTCATGTCGTCAAATATGTGTCCCCTCTATTATGCTTGGGCGCCTATACTGCTAATGGGGTTACCATGCTGCCATAAACCTGCTCCCTTGTTATCCTGTTAGTCAGAGGCCAAGCCTAACAAATTTCTGCTGCCTTATCAGTCCACTTTCATTCCTGGGGAGGCGGAGGGAGGAGGTGGGGGGGGAGTTGGGGTTCATGGAGACAGGTTTGTAAATGACATCTTGCATATCAATGGTGTGTAAAGCTGACACATACAAAAGGGGAATGCGAGATAAGGCCATGGCTCAGTCAGTGAAGCCCAGTACCGATGGCAAGGAGCCAGAATTCGAGGTAAACTTTCTCACCATACCACAGAGGGCTCAATGGACACAAATTTCTTTGGCCTTGCCCGCGCCAGAGCCAAGCGCACTGTCGTGGAGGCACTATATGGACCAGGGGGGTCTGAAACCCACCCTATCATCACAACGGCGGGTTGTGTCAAAATTGCACGAGACTTTTTCAAGGATCTTTTTGCGACTCATATCGCTCCTACTGACGAAGAGTCCCGCCAGAAACAGGTTGAGGATTTTCTCCAACCTATCGACAGATCCCTCTCCCCTGAACAAAAGGAGCGACTCGAAGCTCCCCTCACCAAGGAAGAGATATGGACAGCCCTCCTACAAATGGATGAGGAAAAAACCCCTGGATTGGATGGTCTGCCGAAGGAATTTTGGGAAACAATGTGGGATTGCATGAACCCAGATCTAATGGAATATTAGAATGAGGTCTGGCGCATAGGGGAAATGGGAGAGTCAGTCGGCCAAGGGGTACTATCCCTCTTATACAAAAAAGGGGACAAATTCAATATACGAAATTATAGACCCATCACTTTTTTGACCGTCACCTACAAAATGTTGGCCAAGGCCTTAGTGAATAGGATGATCCCGATCCTGGAGGTGGTGATTCACCCATCACAAACGGGGTTCATACAGCACAGACAAATCGACGAAAATATCCTATTGGTCAACAAGGTGCTACAGCTGTCCCGACAATCTAAACAAAATGCAGCGCTCGTATTCATCAACTTCGAGAAGGCCTACGATCATGTGGAGTGGTTCTTCCTAGACAAAAGTTTGGAAAAAATGAATTTTGGGTCGGTCTTCCGTAGGTGGATACATATCCTGCACCATAATGCCACCACGAGGGTGCAAATAACAGGACCCTGGCCCCCCCGATCAAGTTAGAGCGGTCGGTACGCCAGGGTGACCCTATAGCGCCCTTTCTTTTCGTCATTATTATGGAAGTCTTATCGGCCAATCTCTGGGCAAACAAGAACATTAAAAAAATTCAAATAATGAGAATCCCCGAGGATGCGGTCCCGATATGTTCGTTGTTTGCAGACGACCTCACCATCATAGTGGATGCCACTCAGGAGAACATGATGGAGATTCAATATCTAATGAATAGGTTCGGCCAGGCTTCAGATATGCTGGTGAATTGGGGAAGTAAAACCCAGGGGTGGTGGATCCACTATCAAGGGGGCCGACCACCGGACTCCCCCAACATACACTGGCTCCCCTTGCAGGCCCCCGTTCGAGTTCTAGGAGTATCATTGACTGCTCTAGGTCGCCCTCCCTCAAACGACGATTGGATCTCGGCCCCAGCCTTAGCCAAGTTGTCTGACTGGCGTAACAAGCATACCTCCATCTTTGGTCGGGCGCTGACAATTAACAATGTAGTGTTTGCAACACTGCGGTATAAGTCAGTGCTCTGGCCCTTGAGCAAAACTGCTTTTCAGGCGTTGAGATCCAGAGTAGCGGCCTTCCTATGGAGAGGATACGACGACCAGGCAAACGTCATCAGCAGGGTAGCATGGGAGTCAGTCATACAACCAAAGAGAGCTCGGGGCCTGGGCATTATCGACCCCACAACACAAGTCCAGACCCTCTGTCTCAAATGGATGAAGTCGCTGATCTTTGCGGCAGACAACCCTTGGCAGATTCTGGCCCTGGAACACATCGCCCGGTTGGCCCCACCAGCCCCACCAGAGGTGAGTCCGCTCACATGGCTAGAGGACCGCTAATGGTCAATCTCGCGCAAGATCCAGGGCCAAACAGTAGACCAATTTTGGCCATCATTGCTTAAGAGTTGGCGCAGGCTTCCCCTCCCCGAAAAACAGGCACCGGAGCGCTGGGAGGAAGTAAGCCGGCAACCACTGTTTGGAAACCGGTGGATTACCCCTCATCATGGACAGATTTTGAACAGCTCAACAACTCCCTGGAAGGGATGGGTAAAAAATGGGGTACTTCGGGTTGGGCATATATGGGATCAGGAGAGGAAGGACTGAAAAACAACAACCCAACTGCAAGATACCCTCAGGTACTGCCGCCACACGGAGCATCACTTGGAGATGATTATCGAAGCAATCCCCCTGGCCTGGTACAGGGTGCTAAAAAAATGCCCCACCTTGGAGGAAGGGGACTGGGTCGCTCTTTCGGGCGATGTCACACGCATAGGCCAGATTCATTGGGTACGGCCATCGGATGTTTTGGTAGAATATTACACAATCGGGCCAAGGGGGAAGCTTCGAGACTCTTGAAACCCTTTTGAGTGGTGGGAGAAAACAGAAGTGTACCGAGTAAGAGTGCTCCGATAAGATCAAGACTTTAAGGCCTTTCTTCCCCAAACGCCGATACACAAACTTGCTATCGACCCCGATGAATGGCAATGGCAGACGACTAGGGGGATAGCAACGGCGTATGGAAAGAGAGTCCACCTCAACACCATATCTGTCAGATCCATGTATAAGATGCTCAGACCGAAGAGAGCACTAAGAGACCGCATAAATGACAGATGGGCCCAGCACCTGAATGTGGATCGGTCTCTCCTTACACCCATTAAATGGTTCAATGGAACAAAAGTCAGGCCAGCAAAAATAACGTCACTGCAATGGCGGATTGCCCACGTTGTCTGCCGACAAACACTTGGCTAATTGACCACACACATTTAGAACAAAAAGGGAAAGCGCACCCGTGGTGCCACCGATGCCTTGCAGCATTCCCAATGCAAAAAAAGAATGAAACCATTGAGCATATCTTTATGCAATGCCCGGTGGCCACACTGACGTGGAGATGGTGGGACCGCATTTGGAGGAAAGCGACATCAGACATTCCCTGGCCATGGTCCTGGCAAGCCGTCTTGGCTGGACACTGTCCGGCAATGGAAAGAGCCCCCGCCTATGTGAGTAACCTATATAGCTTGGGTAGACGGTCTGTCCTCTGGGCGCTTTGGTGGCAGCGCTGCCTTTTAGCGTTGGAGGGGGTTAAGATTGAGGGCCCTGAACTGACTGGGCAGATAAAGGAACTAGTGCAGTTGGAACTGTCACGAAGATGGGGCGACCTCAAATCACAGCTAGACATTCTTCAGACTGACCAGGATATAAAGAGGGCGATCACCGGGTTTAGTATGGAATGGTTGGGCTGGCAACGTGGTGGATGGATGGCTCGAATCGAGTGGACAGGAGACCGGGCGGCCGGGACAGAGCATGGAATCCCGAGAGATTACAGACTCATCTTCAACGATTGGACCCACATTGATCCAACCTTCCTGATGAGGCCCCCCTCTGAATTCCCGGATCCATTCCCCCCTCACCCCCTAGCCCTGACAGAAGTTGTCACATGACTCGGTCGCAGGAGTGAGATATAATCTGGACAAGACCGGAGGAGCCTAAGAAAAGCCCCTCCGGTGCCCCCCTGATGCTGCTTGCCGAAGGCCCCTGCAAGACCACCAAGAGCTTCAAGGCGCATGGGTGTGCATGGTTGTGCCTGAGTGGAACAGCGGGCCGAGGGTCCGCAAATTCAGCTCGGTGGTAATCAATGCTGGTGCAATCGAGTCTCTCAGAACATTTGGTTTATTTTCTTTCTATACCATTATCCAAAGGCTGAGGGAGGAACCAGTTGTTGGAAGTGGATATCTGGCGCCTGGTATTGGCGCGAAGAGGTCTCCTCCCCTCCCCTCCCGTAATTACCTGCACAGTCAATCCTCTGGATGCCAGAGTAATCAATGCTGGCAGGTTTTACACAACTTTCGATATTCATTCTGAACCCATTCTGTATTCATTCTGTAAAGGGACGCTGGACCCGTTTTCCAGCAGGTGATGCTCCCCACCAATAGATGGAGCCTCTCCCCGGGTGCTAGTGGTGTCTGATTCTGTCAGCAGCACTAGCACTGCAGGGGGGGTGTGTGATTAAAAAAAAAAAAAACCTCCGCTTCTCCAGTCCATTCCGTTTTATACCTTTCTCTTAAACCACCACTATCTCCGAGACTCTTTCTGCCAAGGCGGAGAAGAACTACGCGCCAAGATGCGCCGCGTCCGCAAAATGCGGTGCAGGTTATATTCACAACGCAGCCTTTGCCTCAGAAAGGTAGTGGTGTCTTAAAGACTTTTCATACGTCCTATTACAGCTTGTTGTTCTGTCACTCATCATTTCTCTCTTGGTCGGCTTTATCCCCTACAGACAGACTAGATGCTGCTGGCAACGTTTAATGACCACAGATCGTCAAACGAAAAAGTGCAAAAGGAAAATAAGGCTTGTTGAGGGGAATTTAAATTATCTCCCACAGGCTGCATCCCAACCTGCAGCCTTCAATGACCAGAATCCGTCAACGGACGAATTGAACTGCATATCAGCGAAACTGAATTGTAGTGCTTCAGAGGAGGAAATGAATACTGGTTCTTTCTATTGTTGGTTGTTTGGACTTTGAAGGTATACTTGGATTCCACCATTCTCTTTTTTCTTTTTTTCTTTTTTTTTTGGGACAAATGCTCCAGTCTATTCGTGGGGAGCAACACGTGCTGGGAACCGGGCCCAGCGTCCCATATAGAAGGATTCCACCATTCTCAATGGGCTCTGGCCATGAAGTATCATGAGAAACATCCAACCTGCAACCTTCAATGACCACAATCCATCAACGGATGATTACCAATACCACTAGCACCGGAGGGGGCGTTTTCAAAAAAAAGAAAAAAGAAAAAAAGAAAAAAAAAGAGAACTGAATCCGAGAAGATGAATTGTACAGCTTCAGAGGCAATGAATGCTGGTTCTTTCTATTGTTGGTTGTTTGAAGGTATACTTGGATTCCAACATTCTTAATGGGATCTGGCCGTGACGCATCATGAGAAACATTGAAGAGGTGGGTATAAGTGTCAGACTGTCCGTGCCCACTACTGTGGTCTCTCTCTTCTTTTCTTCTTTTCTTTAAAATTAATTATTATTAGCATTTGCCATTTGTGTGGGGTTACTGGAGGGGGTGGCATGAGCATCCTTTTTTTTTTTTTTTTTTTTTTTTTTTTTTCAGCTTCACCTGCTGGAAATCGGGTCCAGCGTCCCTTAAATATACACGTGAGAACATATCCTCATTTGAACAAATATGACTCTCCCCCGGTACAGGGGCCGTGGGGGGGAGCGAACGCCGTCGTGTTTGGGCGACGTAGACCCTTCTGAACGTACGGAGGTCCGCCCGGGGGCAAACAAACATAAAAAATGGTAACCCTAATTACAATGGTATCTGTTTTTTTTTTTTTTTTTTTTTTTTTTTTCAAAACACCAGTAGAAACTTCCTGCTGCAGATGGCTCCTGTCTATTGGTGGGGAGCGGCACCTGCAGGGAACTCCTCTGCCCCCATTTTTTTTATTTTTTTTCTTGTTTTTTCTTTTTGAAAGGGACATGCACCAATCTATTGACTTCCGTAAGTTCCAGAATTAGGGTGTGAGAATTTGAAGAGGACCGTCGGACAGGATGTGTTTCCCTTTGCAATATCTACAACATATATTTTTTTCCATATTTGTAAACCTTTTCTTTTTCTTTTTTGCTTTTTGCGATATTGCCCTAGTCTGGACGAACTCCTGTCCGTGCAGATGGCCGGGCTGGTGTCCAGCTGGACATCCCGGACAGCCAGGAGCCCCAACGTCCACCCTGGTAACCTACCCAGCTTTTTTTTTCACTGAGCTATTTTCTTCTCTCAATTTCACCTCTCACTATCTACCTACCGCTACTCCCACGCCTAAACAGGGGACCCCTGCAAGCGGTTGCTACCTCTCACAATGAAGGGGATGCATGTTGTCCCCCGCCCTAATCGGCGGTGCTCAGGGAGTAGGGCGGGGCCGCTTGTGGGGAGGGCCGGCTAACGCAAAGACCGAGAATTTTGACGGTAGCTGCGCCTCCTAGAGTCCACAAAGTTCGCCGGAAAACAAAAAGCCCCCTGGAGGGAGTATGCACCCCCCTGAGGCTCTGTTCCATTGAAAAAGAAGTTCTAACGAGTGATAATAACAACTCGTGAAT
Source organism: Chara braunii (assembly GCA_003427395.1). Taxonomy (NCBI): domain Eukaryota; kingdom Viridiplantae; phylum Streptophyta; class Charophyceae; order Charales; family Characeae; genus Chara; species Chara braunii. The sequence continues at coordinate 1,785,387 of BFEA01000162.1, read as the reverse complement.
TACCTGGGGCCGAGCAGTTGCATGGGGATATATCACGGCTGCCACCGTTCCCAGAGTAGAGAGGGAGGGAGGACAAAGTACGAAGAGAACCATTAGCATTCGACTTTATCAACTTCTACGGTTCAAACATGTTCTTGGGACGCTGGACCCGCTTTCCAGCAGGTGATGCTCCCCACCAATAGACAGGAGCTTCCCCCCCCGGTGGTAGTGGTGTCCGCCTTTCTCAGCAGCACTATCACTGGCGAGGGGGTATTCAACAAAAAAAAAAAAAAAAAAAAAAAAAAAAAAAAACCCTTCTGTGGTGGATACAGAGGCGACATAGCCCTGGCAGAGTTACCAATCAGAAGATTCAAAACTAATGAATGATTAATAACTCATGAATTGCCTAGGGGCCATCAGTTGCATAGGGATATCTCAAGGTTGCCTTGGGAAGATGGACAGTCTATACATTTGGACTTCAAGCTGCTCCAAGGAGCAGTTGAAGGAAGTTGAGCATGAGGTGTTATGGCGTGGCTGTTCGGTACAACTTCATTGTCTTCCAAAGTCTCTATCTCGCTCACGTTCCCCTCAATCATCCCTGCCCCTCGTTGTCTCTTAAACCACCAGTACATACGGGCCTCTTCTGTACGAGGCGGATACCCCCTGCCCACCCCCCCTGCCCACCAAGAGGCGGATCCCCCCTGCCCACCAAGCTAGCTTTGCCGAAACGCCAGCACGACAATTTTTTGTTTTCATTTTGGCTGGCGCCACCAGCCCTTTTGGTATGGTTGCCCCGAGCGTCCGGACTTTTCGGATCGAGCTGATCGTTGTTCTCAAGTTGCCCTGGGGCCATGTACTGGTCGCTTAAACTGCCAGTACACGGCCCCAGCCTCTGTATTGTTTTTTCTCAGATTTTGGGTTCGTCCCCTATGAGAAAGGGACCGGACGGGAGGAAAGGTTTATAGGAAGCTTGTACTCTGTCATCAAACGCCCATCCCGAAGAATCACATGGGCAGCGCCATGTCCACTGAATTATGACTTAATCGCGATAGAGATAAGCAGACAGGACAACCGTGGGGGCGCCAAGATGCGGAACCGCAGTGCCACATGTTTTTGCACAGCCCCTAACGAGAGGAGGGAAGGGACTCTACCTAAACTTGAAGGTAGACCAGAGACCAAGGGACGCTGGGCCCACTTCGCAGCACCTGTTGCTCCCCATGAATAGATTGGAGCAATTCCAGGGGAGGGGGGGGGAGGGGGGGAGAAGAAAAAAAAAGACCGGATTCCCAGCACCTGTTGCTCCCCATGAATAGATTGCAGCAATTCCAAGAAAGAAAGATAAAAACAAAACCGGAGACCGGAGACCAATCGCAGGCAGCCTGGGGATCGCATTTCTGCACTGACAGTACACAAGTGGACTGAGACGCACTACTCAGATGAGGGTATGTAGGATGCATTTTCCAAGAGAGGAGCTTAGAGAAGGAAATAGTCAGCCCTATATTGATGGATCACATGAAAAAGAGGGGGTGGTGGAGCAGGAGCACATGCTTCCGATAGCAGGAACGAATCAATGGTAGGCCTTGAGAGCGTGTTCTTGATGTGAGGGGGGTGTGGGACACATGTTCCAGTCATTGTTTTTAATGCAAAAGGGAAAAAGAGAATGCAAGTGGGCATCTGATGTCCAGCTGGACATATCATGCAAGTGGGCATCTGATGTCCAGGTGGACAGTGGACATATCATGCAGGTGGGCATCTGATGTCCAGGTGGACATATCATGAAGGTGGGCATCTGCACATCCAGGTGCATTTGGACGAGGATAATTATTATTTAAATGATTTCTTCGTTTATCTAGGATAATCTCACCTGTCACAGCATTGCACAACACCAGCAAAAAGAACGGAGAATGAAAAGTGGAAGAGAAGGGAAGGGAAAGGTTGCTGAAGCCTTTTACCAAAACAAAAAAGAATGCTCAAAACCGCGATCAGTAATGATTGGACTGGAACCAGCGGTTGTTGTATTCAACAACCTGAATGACCAAGCCGACAGTCAAGACGCATCACGGTAGCTGACAGAAAGTCAAGTCAAGGAGAAAGAGAGATAAGGGAGAGAGAGAGAGAGAAGAAGAGAGAGAGAGAGATGACAAGATACCAACGCAAGTAAAAAAGTCCCGAACGTAACTCAGAAAAAATGTGTGAAAACATGAGTCACGTATAACCGTGGCACGATCCGACCGGTTTCGGCTGGTCGCCACACCAGCGCTCTTCAGGGATCTGTCGGTGGGAATTGACATAGTCTATTAGCTATTTATCTTGCGTATGGTTAGGACATATTCTAGGACTTCGTAACTTTTAGCAAGTTCACGCTAAAAATGTCGTCAATCCCTATGAAAATCATTCGCGCCGCCAACAGGTACCAACTAATAAACTCTACGACGTCGGCCTCTCAATAGGCATTCTTACAAAAATAGCTGCCTTAATCATCAAAAGTCACTTCCTGGTACCAACTTTCCAAGGCCCTTTTTTAGGCCCGACAAAAAAGGCTTCTGACAGACAAGGCCCCTAGGCCCTCTTTCAGATCAACTTGAAAAAGGACAAAAAAAGCAAAAAAGCTTCCGTCAGAAAAAAGGCCCTAAACACGGGCTTTCCCCCAGTATGGCCTCTTCTCCCCCATCCGGTAAGTAACTCTACCCACTGCTGCCAAATACCCGAGAACTTATTTGAAAAATTGATCAACGAATTATCAAAGAAGACATCTAGTTGACTTCCCTCTGTTGAGCATGGATATCAGATGAACAGAGCATTGACCAGTGGATAATTGTTTAACATTGTAGATTTGGCTCATTATGTTCTAAGCTGGTTCCCACTGGTTACCCGAGTGTGAGGACCCCGGCCTCAATCATCATATTGATAATATCAGCCTTGGGCACTGGGCCCTTTAAAAATAATAATAATAATAATAATAATAATAATAAAAAAAGAAGAAGAAGACATCTGGATAACCCCTTCGCCATAATTCAACCTTCAATGTAAATAAGAAAGAAAATTCAGTGCCTTTGACCGTGGTAAAAGTTCTTGCTCTGTGTAAAAACGATCCAATAACGGCCATCTTCTGCTGCTTGCTTGAATAGGAATTGAAATCTTGAATACTTTGGAACATTGGTTTGACCCTGCTCCACTGTCTCTGGTTCTTGTGCAGCGGAATACTATCCACACCACCATCGTCTTCAAAGATTTTGACAACACAACCGATGAAGTCCCAACTTTGGCCTGAATTGGTCTTCTCTAATACCAAGTTCTTATCATAGCATAAGGAGAACTGCTGAATAATCTGATTTCCATCCTCACAGGTAACACCATCTTTTAGGTTACATATGACAAATATGGAGACATCGTCTAGCAGTCTACATCCGAAGACGCGAGGTCGGATACTATCGAGAGAGGAGATAAATAAGAATTCGTTGAAGGCGCATAAAAGACAAGCTAAAGCTGGGCTCGAGGATTTTCCCATTGGGATGCCTATTATCTGACATCGAATCAGACCACCTACCTTGATGAAAGTGTTTTCTAGCTCGAATTGGACAAAATCATAGATAATCGCAAAGTCTAGTGCTACCCACCCATCTTCTTTTTTGCCTTTCAGGAATTTTGCCTGCTTACCTCTAACTGCAACAGAGACTCGTTTGTATCCTTTTCCCAGCCAGAAATCACAAACCCATCGCACTGCATGCAAAATGGACGTATGCTGAAGATTTGAAAACATCTCTTTTATATCAAAAGAGGCCCCTACCACAAAGTCAACTTTCTTAAGTCCTTTGTTCATTGTTGCAAGTCGTGTCATCAAATCTGTCGTGGCTCGCATATTGTAGTGAAGAGAAGAGGGAATAGACCATAGGAGCTGATTGATAGCCGCCGAAGCTCGTTTACTTGCGGTTACCGAACACTTCGAATGAGAGGGGCAGATAGGTCGCCATCTCTCTAAGTCTTTATGTTTCGGTATACAGTACACATTCCCCAGCGATCCGTTACCTTTCCATTTCGCGATTGATCCAAGCCCCTTCGAAATATAGGTGGAATGACACTCAGACAGAATCGTCTTTTCATCCTTCGTACATAAAGAGAAAGCAGAATTACGAAGGATAGAGGCCTTGTAAAAGGGCCTTTTAAAAAAAAAAAAAAAAAAAAAAAAAACAGTTTGCAGAGACCTTCTCGATAGACGGTGGGACAACAGATATAGGAATCTCCGACATTGTGATCGATGGGACAGACGACCAGATTTTTGAGAATAGTTACAAAAGGAGATGATGATGACAAAGGGATAGATTCAGAGGAAGAAGAAGAAGGGACGATAGAAGAAGCGGAAGAATCAAAGCAACTCCAGATGAGTTCATCAGGCAGCGATAGTGATGAGATGTCACGAATAGAAGAGTGTTGTCTGAATGCAGATAGAATTTCCCTCCGAAGCTCAGATATAGCTGTTCGACTAGAAGACGAAGGTTTGATGATATTACGGGAATTAGAGAATAAGGGTGGAAGGAAGTCAACATCACTTACCCGAAACGCAACATGTCCTTTTCGTCGTGGTAGACTCTCATCGCACTGGTCACACACACAGACAACCGAGTCTCTCCTAGAGTAATCATGAAAGTTAAAAAACAAATCCCCTACGGTTTTATTACGGCACCAGACTATCCTAATACGTCTAATTGGAAGATCCTTCCAAGCTTTAGAAATATCAAGAGATCTAATAATACTAATGCAAACTCTTCGTACCTTCGATTTATTTATTGCATCATTATATATTAATCGCACAACCAGCTGCTGGCGTATCTGAATTTGGAAACGTCGAGTCGCATAGGTGGACAAAATATGCCAGAGTCGATACCGTGTCCGTTTCTCGGAGAACGAACGAATCGCACTAAAGCCATACACTATCTGGTCAAAGCTCCAGTGATCAAGATTTCTCCTACTGGCGGGCTGACTTAACAACTTCGACAGTGGAACTTTTAAACCCAACGATTTTTTCTGAAAACTCACGATCTGGACAAACGTCAACGTAGCACCTTCTACGAACCATCCTCGACACTTCCTGAGTTGGTTACGTCCAAACGAACACTCTACGATAGAACCACAAAAACACCGTTTAATAACCTTCCAAGAGTCAATCAGCGTACTTCCCCTCACACATTTCACAACGCAGTGATCCACATCATTGTCTACTTGATTACGCAATATCTTCAACAAGCTGAACGAAACTAAGCCCGAACTACAGTGAAAGGTCAAAACTGACTTGCTAGAGGGAGCGTTCACAGATAAGACTTCTTCCCGTGATCGTTTCAATCGCAATCTCTCTCGTAATCCCTTACGGCACCTTCTGTGTCGTCGAGGCTTGACACGTGCATTAAGAGAAGAAGAAAACTGTCTGATAAAAAATCTTTCACACTGTAAACGATCATCCTCAGAACACTCGCATAGCGGAATAGGAACATAACTCTCAGCACCACACCGTCTCAGCCATTGGTAGAGTCGCTCATTACGTCGTCCCTCCTTCGTTTCTACATTACCCGTTCTATACACGTGCTCACTCCATCGGGTGAACAAATTCCTCGAAGTACTCCCTATATAGACGTGCTGGTTCCAGGGTGAAACTAAAGCATAAACGAGAGGTCCGTTACACTTATCAAAGTCATAATCATTCAGCAACAGTCTACTAGAATAGTTGGCACACTTCGTCACCCAGGGAATCTGACATGCATATGAAAGTTGAGGGACGATCAAGCAAAAGAAGACATTCAACATCTTACATCGCAAGAGATCAACAGAGTAAGATATAATCCGTCTACAACGAAAAGCGAGCTGCCATAGTCGAGCTACGTTCGGGAGGGAAACTAAGAAGCAACTTCTTCTCCGTTTGCGTCTGCGACATCAGCACTGCGAGCGGAGTCATCGGGTACGACTTCGACTGAGGTGGAACCAAATGTCGTTGCAGCACGTTGTGTAACAATAGCCTCCTTCGTTCTCTCAAGCATGGTATACTCGATTCCTTCTTTGGCACATATGACTTTGACCACGTCCTTCTTCAAGCCTTTGAGGTTCTTCCTAGCATCAGCCACGAAGTCCTGCTTATCATTCGCCTCCTTGTACGTCTTACCCACCGATGCAGGTTCCTTTCCTTTTTTTCTAGCCGAATTCGTGGCCGCTTCGTCCATCTTAGCTTTGAGATTGCTAGCAGTGCCTGCACACTGTCTCTCCAAGTTCAATCGCGTGACTTCCTCCTTGAGTCTTTCGATTTCCTGCTCCATTGTTTCCTTTCCTTTTCTAAGCAAGTCGGCCTCCTGCTCAGCAATACGTCTGTCATTGAGATCACGACTTCTCAACTCCTTCAGAAACTGGACCTCCTTACGATGTGCTTCATCTAGCTCACTCGCCTTGTTGCGCCATAATGTCGAAGGAGCAGGGGAGTCCATCGCTGTGACTCTTGTCCTTTTCTAGTCATCAAGCTCGGCGATTCACTAATGGCGATGCAGCCCCTTTTGTTTCCGGGTCGAAGGGCTTCCTGTTTCCAGGATTCTGCTTCGTCCTGAACTCGCTTGTGGAGAAGCTTCAGAACCTTAACCTCTTCCTCAAGCAGAGTCACCCGCCGATCGGCTTCAGCCTGTGCACTACTCTTAAACTCCTCCAACTCGTGAAGTTTTCTCATCATCTCGTTCTCGATAGATGTAGCACCGCTGCTGGATGGTCTGTCCCCATCTTTGGTGTGTTGCAGCCGCTCAATCTGCTCCTTCAGCATGGCGATTTCTTTCGAACTATCCTTTGTGGTCTTACTCTCCAAAGCTTCGGACACCTTATAGAAGCGTGCATTCATTTCTTCGGACATCTTCTTATAAGCAACCTCCCGGTCCTTACGGTCCCGTTCTCTTCTTTTTTCCTCCTCTTCCTCTCTGCTCCTACGTTCTTCTTCTTCTTTCTTGATCTTCTCGCGTTCTTCTTCCGCATCATAACGGACCTTGAACTTGGACACCTGATCTTCTAGGTTAGCAAGCCGTTGGTTGGTATAACTCCAGCCACCACCTCCTCGATTATAATTGTAATTACCGGTATTCCCATTGTAGCCTCCAGTGTTATTCGGGGCAGTGAGTAACGGCGTCTGCACCGGTACGATGGCAGAGTTCGGATTAGCAACTTGACTCCGAGGCGGTAATGGACAGAAACGGGCAAAATGCCCGACTTGTCCGCAGTTGTAACATCCTCTGGCAGCAGCTCCATTCATGGCCATACTTGAAACGTCAGCAGTGGTAGTCGTGGGATGCAAAGCCACACAGCAGTAGTGTAACCTCTATGCCGGTTACTTTGTGAATGAAAGTTGTTGTATTCAACAACCTGAATGACCAAGCCGACAGTCAAGACGCATCACGGGAGCTCACAAAAAGTCAAGTCAAGGAGAAAGAGAGATAAGGGAGAGAGAGAGAGAGAAGAAGAGAGAGAGAGATATGACAAGATACCAACGCAAGTAAAAAAAGTCCCGAACGTAACTCAGAAAAAATGCGTGAAAACATGAGTCACGTATAACCATGGCGCGACCCGACCGGTTTCGGCTGGTCGCCACACCAGCGCTCTTCAGGGATCTGTCGGTGGGAATTGACATAGTCTATTAGCTATTTATCTTGCGTATGGTTGGGACATATTCTAGGAGTTCGTAACTTTTAGCAAGTTCCCGCTAAAAATATCGTCAATCCCTATGAAAATCATTCGTGCCGCCAACAGGTACCAACTAATAAACTCTACGACGTCGGCCTCTCAATAGGCATTCTTACAAAAATAGCTGCCTCAATCATCAAAAGTCACTTCCTGGTACCAACTTTCCAAGGCCCTTTTTTAGGCCCGACAAAAAAGGCTTCTGACAGACAAGGCCCCAAGGCCCTCTTTCAGATCAATTTGAAAAAGGACAAAAAAAGCAAAAAAGCTTCCGACAGAAAAAGGCCCTAAACACGGGCTTTCCCCCAGTATGGCATGACCAACCAAAGAAGTATGTTGCAGGGCTGGACCAAAATCTTTTTTTTTTTTTTTTTGTGTGTGTAACCCATACATCCCTACTACAAAAGGTGACATAAGCGTCCTCCCCTAGTCGGTCTGCAAAAGACTGCTCCATCTATTAGCAGGGAGCTGCACCTGATGGAAAACGGCTCCAGCATCCCGTCGAATAACATATTCTGACATCATTGAGAACTTCAGAGATCTCAAACTGCATTCTATCTCTTCACCCATTCCTTGGGCACCAGATCTAATCAGGAGAAAGCACTGGTATCCACAACCTGTGGCCAATTGGACACTTCAAAGTTCAGCAGATCCACATCACTCATCTTCTAGAAAAATCAGATCACACCAAAGTTACCAAACCAAGTCAGAGGTACTAGACCCATTGAAGAGGGTGAAAGCAGGGCTGGGAATTCTGAGAGAGGGCAGGAGTGGGATGGAAGGATCTATAGTCAACCAATCATTAAATAATTATTAAACACTATAAGGTGGACCCGATTTTCAGCAGGTGATGCTCCCCACCAACAGATGGAGCTTAAAAAAAAAAAAAAAAAAAAAAAAAAAAAAAGATTAAACACTATATGGTAGTCTGGGCTGGGCCAGCAAGAGGTGGTGGTAGGGTTCGACTGAAAGAAAGAGATGTGATTTTGGTTTCAAAAAGAAAAAAGAAAAACAAAGAAAAACAAAGATGTGATTTTGGTTTGGGAGTGTACCCTGAGACTACTTCTTGCCTATGTTGCCAGGCCGGACGTCTGGGACCGCCCTGACCGTCCGGGGTTGTCCGGTTGAACGTCCTCCCGGGACAGTCTGTCCGAGACTGAACGCTAAAAAAAAAAATGATAAGGGTCAACCCTGCAATAGAACGCATAGATATCCCAGAAATGCCCCCCCACATGATCCCGGTTACATCTCTATTTGCCGATGATCTCACAGTTCTCATTAAAGCTAAAGCAGCATCTCTCAAAGCGCTCACAGAAACCATCCAGACATTCGAAGTGGCTGCATACATGAAGGTCAACTGGGGAACCAAGACAGAAGGGTGGTGGTTATCCCCGCAGGACTCCCATCCGCCGCAACAGCCCCCAGTCAGCTGGAAACCCAAAGAAGAGGCCATCAGAATCCTGGGGCTCCGCCTGACAGCCCTCGGTCCCCCAACGGACCATGGACAGGTCCTTGTCCAAACAACGCTCCAAAAACTGGCCAAATGGGATGGACTACCCACATCACTAGTGGGGAGAGCGCTTGCAATTAATAATGCCATACTAGCTACGGTGTGGTACAAAACAACATTTTGGGAGATCCCCAAAAACCAACTCACACATCTGCGCTCAGCACTGTCTGCCTATTTATGGAGAAATGACCATAAACTAACCAGCTGTCTAAAAAGGGTGGCGTGGAAGTACGTGGCTCAACCAAAAAAGGTGGGGGGTCTAGGCATTCTAGACCCGGGGGATGAGATCAAGGCCCTCATGTTCAAAGTAATCATCCGTCTTCTGCTAGCAAACGACGTCCCGTGGCTGCCGCTGGCGTATATACAACTGGCAAACTTGGCCCCCCCCTCTCATCCAGATGCCCCAGTCCACCCTCTTGCAGGGCTAACGGATGGGACTTGGACAGTACCGGGCCCTCCACGACATAGGCGGGATGGAACGGTCCGCAACAATGTTAGGTGGGATCTGAAAAATGACCCACTGTGGGCCAAAATGATCCACCTATGGAGGCAAATGGGGCCAACCAAAAAGTCCCCTCCACTGAGATGGCAGGAGGTATGGAGACAGCCGGTATTCGGGAACCCCGACATCTGCGATGCAGATGGGAAACCCTTCTCCCTAGCAGCCAAGACCTTTGGGATAGCAACAGGGGTGACTGGAAAACAGTTGAACAGCTGCGACCATCCCTGACACACATTAAGAAACAACAGGACAAGTTGGACCAAATCCTTAGGGCGATCTCGCCCACGTGGGTGATCGCCCTGCGAAATGACCCATCAATTTGCAGTCTGGACTAGGTCATACGCAGCGCCAGGAATTCCATACCAATGACCATCTTTAGGGTCGGTCAATGCACTAGTCAAGAGGCTCAAGTGCAAGCTTACGTACCGGACATGCCAGGGGCACGGTGGGCGCTGCTCAAAAGGGATGGTGATCAGGACTGCATACTCCCGGTTGAAGGATTGATGAGGGTGAGGGTGGTGGGCTCAGATGATATAGGTTACTTTGCCTATGAAATGGCCACACTAGTGTGTTCACTCCCATTCGACCCGGATGAATGGGAATGGAAAGGGAGAGATCCTACTCCAGTATGGTAGTATTCTGTGAGACAAGGATATAGGGAAGTTTTGATGTTCACTCCCCGGGTTCTGGCCACTGTCGAAAAATACAATAATATATTGTCTATTAACCGGATGGACGTAGGTGCAGCAATTGTCTTGGTGGTCAACGAATTCTTGGATAAAATACAACATTATGCAAAAAACAGATTTGACCAGCATCCTAACAAACAAAACCCAAACAGACCAGGAACTGACGGGGGTCTGAGTCTCAGCATGGCCTAAGCTGCTGGTCCGGGAACTCTCCGCCACCTTACACGGCCCCACTGTTGCCACATCCATGCAACTGGAACAAAAACAAGACACAAATCATCACATGGGAGACGGAACCACAACAACATGATCAGCAGGCGACACACGTAGCCACCACCGGCAACACACAGTCAGGCCCGCTCTGCCGCCCTCGCAAAATTGAGATACTGCATGATGATGACGATGACTCGCAATGTAGCTCAGATAAAGAGGCATTTGACGATCCCCCTTGGGGGAAACTGAGAGATCGGGTGAGATTGCAAAATGATGATGACACTCCAATGCAAGTGCCACCAGGGGCTATTTTGTTCCCGATAGCACGACAGAGGGAAGGAGGACAATGGGTGCTGGGACTCAGACCCCCCTCAGATCAACCCCCTCAACATCCCCTGGATCTAGATGGCCTCACATTAGAGGGATGGAGGGGCAACCCCTCCACTGTCGTCATCCTGAAGCACCTTAAATACTGGCACCGGGAGACACAATTGGAAGGGTTACAAGGAGTTGTGTTGCCACACTCGTTGTCATTTCCGGAGAGACGGTTAATGGGGGCCCAAATATTCGCCGTTTTCATTGACAATTGCGGTACGAATTTCATCAAAAATTTTAAAAACAAACGATATGAGACCATAGTGCAAACATCAAAAAATAAATTTATATCACAAAAAAAAAAAACAAGAAAAAATTCAAAAAAACTTAAAAAAAGCAAAAAATCAGCACAGTATGACAGTTTCAGTGCAATTCGGTGCAAAATTCGTCGAAAATAACACCCCTGGTTAACCACGTGTGGAGACATTTCCGGAGGGGTTATCCCAGTCATCGTGCTCATCAACCTGAAAACCACAGCTCAGACAACAACAACAATACATAAGTGGTTCACCCATCGGGATCTCATGGACTTGCCTGCCGACCGATTCAGAACTAACTTTGTTTGGACTTTGACCAAAGTACTACGGTTCATGCAAATCTTCATGGAGGACAATGTGCTGGATAAACACAATCAATGGGATGACCCGCCATTTGTCCTCCCGATTAAAGTCGTGGACTGAAGCGGTTGAGGCACTTCGGCAATAATTACACACAGTCTTCGCGATCAAACGGACTCATACGGCCATACACAGAACCCCATGATCACTGGTGTGAACTGCCTACGTGAGGCCTACCTACAGTCCCCTGCCCTCCTGAAAGGATGTATCATAACACAAACCCACTCAATGCCCGCTCCCCGCATCCGCCCAACCTACAGGCACTTGACAACCCGACGGACACTCACCTCCCAACCTCCCACTCTCTCACACAATAACAACTGACATTCAACTTAACAATCACTACCCCACACCCTACTCGCTCACACAACAGCAACCGCCACGCCCGATGACTCCCCCCCCCTCGCCTCCCAGATGCCCCCCGCCTCCCGCCGTTTTCCCTCCGATCGGGAGAAAACCTCAATGGGCAATAAAACTGGCTCAGGCGGATATCGATATACGCTCCTTAAATGTTAACGGACTTATATTTTTAATTTGGGTGTGCACCCTTCATGCTTGCGCCTGCTGCTCGATATACGATTAGAGGTGATCTCGGGCCTCTTGCATTTTATCATAGGATGGGTGGCGCAACGGATCCTTCATAAGCTCTTCATCCCATTCTTCTAAGTCTTGCATGAGACTTTCAAGGCAGGCCTTGCGGTCTTTCACATGTTAGATGGAGAATTTTTTCGCTCTTTCCCATAATTGCGTCACTCTCTCATTAAACCATTTGACTGTTTTTCCCAAGATGGGTTTCTGGGATTGCCAGTATTTTTAAAAGCCATTAACCAGGTTTTTTCATCTGGGGAGCGGAAGCAAAGAGACTTGTAAAACCCCGGCCCTCGCTGAATATGATTATGAAATGGCAGTCTCAGTGTTATCATCCTATGGTCAAAAGACTTATATGGGCTGATTGTTGTTACTTCCGTTGCTGTAACAAGGCCCATCATTTCTTTTGATACAAGTGTAAGGTTTATTCGTGAGTTGGCCAAACTCTGCTCTTTCCTCGATGATAGGCAGGTGTAGGCTTTTTGAGCGGGGTGCAACACTCTATATGCATCTTCAAGTTGTCTGTCTGCCATAAATTATCTCAGCACAAGAATATCCGGACTGGGAGCAAGTGGTGATGAGGATGATAAGTTATGGCGTGTAGATGTGGATCTTCGATCCATTGCACGGTCGAGCGTGGTGTTGAAGTCACCTGCAAGTGTAATAAGAGCATCGTCTGGCAGGTGTTCGTGGAGGGTGAGCCAAAGGTCCACCCTAGATGCGAGGTCATTTGGGGCGTACACGCTGACCAGGTAAAACTCTTCACCCTCATGCTGCAGTTTTAAGCAAATCCATATACCTTGTTGTTGGTCATACTCAACAGCCAACGACCTGAGTTTAACGAAAGGCGGAAGTCAGATTGCAACGCTTGCCGACACTCTATTTTTAGCAGGTGCAGAGTACGACGCATATGGCCAGATAGCTTTTGCTTTTGCGTTGTGTCCTCGCAGCTATTGTTCCCAGGCTTAATCACCCTCTGGACAACAATGCCTTGCCTGCAACTAATGCATATTCAATTGTGGACTACGTGGCTAAATATATAACAACCTATTCATATGAGAGAAGGTTAACAACAGTCGTATTTTTCATCACCACTTTAGGACATCCTTCACCACTTCAGGATGCAGCCTGCCTAAACAGGTGGTTTTCAGGGTCTTCGGACCTTTCACCACTTCAGGACCATTCAGGTCTGAAAATCCTGAATGGTGCTGAAGTGGTGAAAGCTCCGAAGACCCTGAAAACCACCTGTTTAAGCAGGCTGCATCCTCAAGTGGTGAAGGGTGGTTTTCATGGTCTTCGGACCTTTCACCAGTTCAGGACCATTCAGGATTTTCAGGCTGCCCAAAACTCTCACTTGACCATTTCAGGACACCCTTTACCACTTCGGGATGCAGCCTGCCTAAACAGGTGGTTTTCAGGGTCTTCGGACCTTTCACCACTTCAGGACAATTCAGGATTTTCAGGATGCCCAAAACTCTCACTTCAGAATTTTCATTCCTGAATTTCAGCTACCCGATAACCGCTTGTGATTCACATCTGAGACACCCACTAAACATCCAGATGAGGTCCATCAAGCAAGAGATATGCTACTACAGGCAATTCGATCCTCTATAACAGTGCAACAAAGGGCCATCTTGGACGAGCCCATAACCTCACAGAACATCTGGGTTGCCCTACAGGATATGGAGGATGAGAAAACGTCTGGGATGGACTATTTCCCGAAAGAGTTCTGGGTGGGGTTTTAGGACCTCCTCAAGGATGATCTCATGGATTACATACAAGCCATTCAAAAGGCAGGATCCTTTGGAGGAATGATTGGTCAGGGGGTTATTACCCTCCTCTACAAGAAAGGGGACGAAGAGAATATCAAAAACTATAGACCCATCACTCTTCTTCAGGTTCCCTACAAACTTTTGGCTAAGGTTCTCACTAACAGACTGTTGTCTTTCATGAATATGTTGATTCACCTGGACCAGACAAGATTCATGCCCAATCGGAGCATCCAGGATAATATTTTGTTGGTCGATGAGACCATCAAATATGCTCGCCAACGGAGAGTCCAAGTTGCGATCCTCTTCATAAACTTTGCAAAGGCATATGACCATTTTGATTGGGACTTCCTTGACATGTGCTTGCTTAAAATGAATTTTGTTCCGGTCTTTTGTCGATGGGTGCACTTGTTGCAAAGATCCACGTCGACCAACATAATGTTAAATGACCATCTCTCACCACCGATTCGCCTTTAAAGATCTGTGCAACAGGGAGATCCCATCGCACCATTGTTATTTGTGATGGTCATGGAGGCCCTTCCATCGACGATTAGAGCGCATCCGCGTATCAGCAAAGTGTCTCTCCCAGACATACCGCACCACCTCATACCAGTGACATCACTCGTTGCGGACGATCTCATTGTACTAATACGAGCAGACTCGGACAACGTTCAAGCTCTCACCCAAGTTATTCACCTCTTCTTGCATGCGACCGACATGAAAGTTAACTGGGTTGAAAGACTGAGGGTTGGTGGCTCCATCCTCAAGGACAACCACCCCCACCTGAGTCGAGTGTAGCATGGACCCGCAAAGAAGAGGCCATAAGGATACTCGGACTGAGACTAGTTATCGTGGGTCTTCCTCCAGACCATGGGGACATGCTGGTCAACATGGCCTTGGACCGGCTGGCCAACTGGGAGGGTCTGCACACATCACTGTTGGGATGCGCCTTAGTAATCAATAGTGCGGTCTTGGAGGCCATCTAGTATAAATTGGCAGTATGGCCATTGAGCAAACACCAACACGTTAGATTAAAGAAAGCCCTCACAACGTACGCGTGGAAAAACAACACTAAGGCTCAGGGTTGCGTCAACAGAGTGAAGTGAGACTTCCTCACACAACCCAGATCCAAAAGAGGTCTGGGAATATTGGATTCTGAAAATGAGACAGAGACACTTATTTTCAAAGTCCTCATCCGACTCCTTATTGGAAATGACATCCCCCGAAAGTCGTTTGCCTGCTTGCAAATCGCCAACCTTGCCCCACAAAATGATATATTTGGAAAGATTCACCCGTTCCAATGGATGACAAACAACCACTGGACCATCCCCTCGTCCCCAAAACAAGCACACCCTGCACACCCAGCTGGCCCGACACACGCCACAAAGATGGATATAACGGAAGACCCGCTCTGGCCTTATGCAATCAGACTTTGGAGACGACAAACATCCCCCGAACAAGTGGCACGATATCTGGAGGCAACCCCTTTTTGGCAACCCACATATTTTACAAGAATCAGGCCAACCCTTCGTTCTGACAACGAATTCCTTTGGCTCACTTGGGCCAAGAAGGGTGTTTTCACGGTTGGTGACCTGTGGGATCCAGTGAGAGGGGAGTAGGCAACCCTTGGCCAGTTGCAACATAAACTTAAACATGTTAAAAAATGTGGAAGAAAAGGCAGGCCTGCTAAAAGAGGCTCTCCCAATCGCCTGGCGGCTCACCCTGCGGGAGGGACCGACAGTCCGACGTGATGACTGGGTGGTCAGATATTCAGACTCACCTGTCCATCTAATCATATTCAAGGTCAAGGAGAACAATCATGGGACCTGTAAACTGGAAGCTTATGAACCCCATCTGCCTGGGCTAGATTCACACAATGACAATCTGGACACATATGTGGATAGAGGGGATTGGTGCAGGTGAGAGTGGTGGGGGATCAAAAAAATGGCTACTATGCATATGAAACCACCACCCCCGTGGCCAAGCTTCCCTTTGACTTAGCAGAATGGGAATGGTCAGGCTCTAAACCGATGCACATATGGAACTACACAAAGAAAGAGGTATACAAAACATCACGTCAGAGCCAGCCGATCAGCCAAACGGTAGCGAACAGATGGGCTCGAGACTCGCCGTTGGAGCTTAAATTGTCATAATCTTGTGACTGGTCGAGATATGCAAAGATCATGCCCACAAACCGTAGGTCTCTGCAGTGGCAGATCTTGCATCGCTGCCTCCCCACCCCGGATTGGCTCGTGTCTAGGACTAACCTGGAACAACAAGGGAAATTGTCCCTCATCTGCACATATTGTGGAAGTACCCACACGCCGGCCAGAGCAACCCTCGAGCACTGCTTACTGGCGTGCCCGATGGTCACCCAACTATGGCAAATTGGCAATGGTGGGATGTGGCCTTTCACTCCCTCACTGGATATCACATCCCCTAGGACCTAGGCCTCCTGCTTCTGCGAGAGAACCGCCACTTAATGGCACATTGGTCCCAGTTGGCGACCAACCTCTTTTCATACACAAGGCCACATATCCTTATGTTGGCTTGGAGAGCCAGATGCTCATTTGAAAGAAAGGACCATCAATTTGGCCTGCTGCAGGCGCAAAAAACGGTCRAAGAGCAAATCAGGACCAAAACCCAAGAAGCATGGAAAAGCATGAAGCGTGAATTCTTTGAGGAGAAAGACCCTCCCATCAAAGAGGTCATTCGAGACTCCTATATGCAGATTTGGCAGGACCCTAACAAACAGTTTTCGGAACTTGCACCGCTCTGGATATTACATGGAAACCATGGAGGAGAAAGCCCTTTAGCGACTTCCAGGTCCCATACCTCCAACCCAACTTCATCCTCCTCCCAAGTTTTGACTCGGCCGCCCAGCCACCCCCCCTTCCCTCGCTCCCTCCGACAAGCCCGATGCACCCAGTACACTCTCCTCCTCCCCCTTCACAGTCGCCCCACTCCCCATCCCTGCTCACCCCAACTCCTGCCCCTGCTCTCCCGACTGCTGGATAATCGGGGACTGAATGGCAGTGGCAGGCACCAACGACAGCGAAGACACCAACACCGGGAGAGGGCCCTGTTGCTGCAGGCTTCAAGGATCAATAATGGTGGCAAGCACGGGTTCGACATGGCTTCTACATGGGTTCTGAGAGGGTATAAGGTTTAAGGGGTTTAAAGATTTATGATGGAATAGTTGTGGTAATAATGAATAATGGGGGGCTGCTGAATACGCTCCAAAAGGTGATGGGGAATGCTGGCAGCTCCATGGGACAATAGAGTCAAGGCATTGGCCACCCGTGCAGCAGCAAATGGCAGGTCGGTAACAACTACACACACCTCCCTGAACTGCACTGGTTTGGAGGAAACAGGGTAACAGGGTACTAGGTTGATTCAGAAGGATAGGATGTGGTCCCAAGGGGGGGGTGTAGGTTGTTTCACCAGGGTAATAGAGGCTAAATGGATATACACAGCAATACAGGGGGGCTGCTGAAATAGGGCTGGGGTAATAGATAATGGGTGCTTCTGAAAAGGGAAGGTGAAATGTGGCTGGGGTAATAGATAATGGGTGCTTCTAAAAAGGGAAGGGTTGGAGCCCCGGGATTAGTCAATAATAACCACAGCCCCAGGAATCAACAAACACTAATCTCTGTGCTACCTGATGTATCAATGGGACGATGGACCCGGTTTCCAACAGGTGCCGCTCCCCACCAATAGATGGAGCAGCCCGACAGATTAGCCCTCAATTCTGACGGTTCTCTTACCACCGCCGGGATAGAGGGATATCGCAAGGGCTATTTAAAATTGAAAAGAAATAAAAAAATATTCAGTGAGGGAGCAAAAATCAGAGGCTTTATGGAGGAATGGCTGGGCAGCCCAAAGGACAGACTTTTTTTTTTTTTTTTTTTTTTAACCACCAGTTTTTTTTTTTTAACCACCACTACTTGGCCCAGCTATTGAAGCCAAGCCTGAATATGCCCTGCGCGCCGATTTTTGCCGAGCCTGCAGGTGGCGGGAACCAAGATGGGACATTTGATGCTTGGCACAGGTACCGCCCTTATTCTGGACCTGCTGCCAGCAGCTGGAGTGTAAAGAGGCGATAGTTTTCTCGTTTGCACTCGTGTACATGGAAATGGCCTGGGCAAAAGTGCAGCCAGATCCGTCTTGAAAGATCTCGTTGAATGCTTCCCGCCTCTCGCGGGGAGCAGAAGCACAAACAGCCAAAAGTCTTCAAAAGGAAAACAAAAAAAACAAAAAAAAACAAAGGGAAAAGAGGTACCAAGCTCTGAACGTCATTGCCCTCGGATACATCCACTGCTGCAGCAAAGTGCAGCCAGATACATTCTGGAAAGTAAAAAAGGGTCCTTCGGGACATCCGTTGAAATTGGAACGATAGTAACGATACAGAGACCCACATTAAAAATCTGACAGATAATCTGGACAAGATGTTAGCCTCCATTCCCTTAGCATGGGAGCTGGAACTTAAAAAGGGTCCGATGTTCAGGAAGGCAGATTGGGTGGGTGGCATTCAACCAGATGGGTCTACTGTGGTTGGGCAAATTTTGGACATGGTTCACAATGGTGTCCTGCTTAATGTGTGCAAAATTAGCAAGGACCACTCAATCCCCCAGACAAATCAAAATGCAGTATTTTTTTTTCCCAATTCAGCGATATACAGGATTACGGTAATTCATTGCTCAAGCAGTAACAGATGGAGGGCTTACTTCTCTCAAGTACCAATTCCTGAACTTCCAAGAGACCCAATAGAATGGTCCTGGAAAACTAATAAAAGATGCAAACCTCTACGTCTGCTTTCTCTGACAGTCAAAGCCTCATATCGCCTACTTCGTCCAAGAATTGATGTTGCTGCTATAGTTAAGGACAGATGGTATAAACAACTAAATATTCATTCAGATCTGCTTTCCCCAATTAAATGATTCAAGAACCTGAAGGAAAGACCAGCAAAGTTTGCTTCATTACAATGGCAACTTGTACACAGGTGTTTACCAACTTATGACTGGCTCATTGATCATTCGTCTCTTGAACAAAAGGGGTTGGCCTTACCTTGGTGTCCGGCTTGTGCCTCGGCCTTTCCTGAGAGGAAGATTAGGGAAACCATTGAACATATCTTTCTACAATGCCCTAAAGTTGTGCTACTATGGAGAAGATGGGATTACATATGGATCAAACATACAGGATTGGAATGGCCCTGGGATTGGAGAGCATTGCTTCTGGGTCATTGGAATTCAATCTTGATAGATCTGTCAGAATTTCAAAGTAATCTTTTCAATTTAGGAAGAAAGGCGATTCTATGGGCAATATGGTATAGGAGATGTGTTCTTTCCTGGGAGGAAGTCAAAATAGATGGTCAAGAAATCAATGAAATAATTATCCAATTTCTGCAGACAGAAATTAGAGCCCAATGGTCTACAACTAAAATTGCAATTCAAATTATGACTCAAAAACAGGATGTTAAGAAGGCACTCCGGAAATTTCAAACAAATTGGCTGGGGGAACGATCAGAAGGGAAGCTGGGAGAAGTGAAGTGGCCAGGGGGGGATGGAGATGAAGGTTTCAAGAGAGACTATGATATCTTCTTCCACAACTGGTTCGATCTTCAACCAGGAGCCTTTTTGAGATCGCCTGATTCGTTCTATGACTTCTTTCCTCTTCCGGACAATGTGATGGTAGATCTCAGATGGTTTGGGCTAGATATATCATGAATCTGGGCTCTTTTTAATTAGTTCAAGGGGTTGAGTTTTTAATGATTTATTCTTTTTGTTACTTTGGGTATAGGGGAAGCTATGAAAAAATTTTGCTCGAAATTCCAGCATTATATTTTATCTTTATTATCTTCATCAAGTGGGTAGAATTGCTAAGTTGACTCCATTTATCTGGAAGCCTAGAAAGGCTGAAGAGGCAGGTTCTACTCTCAATTTATGATTCTTGATGGAACTTATATAATTTTTGAAAGGGACGCTGGACCCGCTTTCCAGCAGGTGCAGCTCCCCACCAATAGATGGAGTGGTTTTGTTTATAAAAAATAAATAAAAAAAAAAAAAAAACAGAGAAGGTTTTTTTTTTTTTTTTTTTTTTTTTATACACAAAAGATCACTTTAATAAGCAAAGTCACAAAAGGAGGCCGGGAATCCCTCCACAAACAACCCGGAAAAGGGGCTGGGACCATTACCCAGCCTAGGTTCAGGTGATGGACCAATATGTCCAAAGGTAGAAAATGGCCAAAGCAAGACCGCTCCCCTGACTGAAGGTCTACCCCTCAAAAGAAATAAAATTTACCACAAGGCCCAAAAAGCCACACAAACCAGGGGCAAGGTCCCACTTGCGCAAATTAGGAGATTTGGGCCGTTGATCTTTGCTATCTACGGTTAGTATCTCTTAATTCGTGCAAGTGGGACCTAGCCCCAGAACAGAGAAGATTTGCATGGGCCCTGCGCAAGGATGACACACATAAATCAAGAAATGGTCCAAATTAAAAAAAAAAAACAAAAAAAAAGGAAAAAAAACAAAAAAAAAACAAAGGGAAAAGTGGTACCAAGCTCTGAATGTTGCCCTCAGATACATCCTCTGCTGCAACGAAGTGCAGCCAGATATATTCTGGAAAGTGCTACGTCACATTGAAGCCCGGGAATTATAATGGTTGGCACTCATTGAATGCTCCCAGTCTCTCATGGGGAGCAGAAGCACAAACAGCTGAGATAGCAGAGATACTGCTTCCCAAAAGAAAAAAAGAAAAAAAAAAGGCAAAAGAGATACCATGCTCTGAACGTGATTGCCCTCAGATACATCCTCTGCTGCACCAAAGTGCAGCCAGATACATTCTGGAAAGAGCTACATCACAGTGAAGCCCTCGAAATGAAAGGGTCGGCAAGCATTGAATGCTCCCCGTCTCTCACCAGGAGCAGAAGCACAAACAGCCGAGATACTGCTTCAAAAAAAAACAAAAAAAACAAAAACAAAGGGGAGATAATGCTTCAAAAAAAAACAAAAAAACAAAAAACAAAGGGGAAAAGAGATACCAAGCTCTGGACGTGATCTAGCAGCCTAGCTCAGTTGGTAAGGCACGCAAGTGGCATTCAGGAGGTCTTGGGTTCAATCCCCATTGGCCTGATGTACCTTCCTGGGCATGCTTGGCGCACGCCACCTAGAGATAGCCCGTTGGTCCCCCCAATTGACAATGTCTGCTGATGTTCATAGGGGGAGGGGTAATCGGGGAGGCACAGCGACTGGCCACTCAGATGATGCTCGGTCCCTCTGCTACCGGCTGTCCCCTGGCCGGTGTCCCCCATTGTGGGTTCCCTGAAGGCAATCAGGGCCACCCTGGGTTGAAAAGGCCACCCGATGTTAGATTAGACACAATATTGAATTTACCTGGGCTGGTTAGTCCAATGATAATACCTCAAGGCCATCGCCCTTTAAAAAAAAAAAAAAAAAAAAGCTTTGAACCTAGCTTTCCCGGGGTGCCCGGCCGGGCGCCCCGGGCACCTCGCCCGGGGTACCCCGGGCATGCAAAAAATCCACTGCTTTTTTTTTTTTTTTTTTTTTTTTTGCAGCCCCTTGCTGCGCTTTCCTAGTACTGCGCAAATCCGCCTCATTTTGAATTTTCGTGCATATGAGTTTGTGTGTTTTGGGGTGGGTGAGGGGAGGGGGTGCAGGAGCGGGGTGGATTATGGGTTGTCTGACCTGCAGGGAGGGAGGAGGAGGGAGGTGTGCCACATGGAAGGAGGGAGGCGATCTGGCAGGAGGGAGGAGGAGGGACGGGTGCCACGTCTAAGGAGGGAGGAGGGAGGAAGGGGAGAGGAGATATGGCGGGCAGGGAGGGAGGTGATCTGGCGGGAGGGAGGAGGGAGGACTATGGCAGGAAGGAGGAGGGAGGCACTCTAGCGGGAGGGAGGAGGGAGGCCATGGTGTAAGGGATGACAAAAGCTGGATGGACGAGGGAGGACTGTGGCGGGAGGGAGGAGGAAGGCTATGGTGTGAGGGATGACTATAGCGGGATGGAGAAGGGAGGACTATGGCGAGAGAAAGGACGGAGGACTATGGCGGGAGGTACGAGGAGGTAGGAGCAGAACTCTAACAGAGGTAGGAGGGGGTAGGAGGAGGTAGGAGGCTACTAGGAGCACAAGTCTAATGAAGAAGAAGAAAGAAAGAAGAAGAAGAAGACTATGGCGTCCAAGACGAAATGAATAGAGTAAGGAGAGGAGGAAGAGGAAGATGATGAAGAAGAAGGGAAACTTTAAGAAGAAACGATGAAGAATAAGAAGATATAGAAGAAGAAGAAACGACAAAGAAGAAAAAGAAGAAGACGAAGAAATGACGAAGAAAGAAAAGAACACGAATGGAGGAGAAGAAGAGGAAGAAGAATGAGACGAAACGAAGAAGAAGAAAAGAAGAAGAAGAAGAAGAAGAAGAAGAAGAGAAGAACAAAAGAAGAAGAAGAAAAAAAGAACTTACCTGAGTGGGCGATGGCGGCGCAAGCACTCTTCCTCGGGGGCGAGGAGGATGGCGCGGCTTGACAGTGACGATGATGGCGCGGCCTGAGGGTGGCAGGGTGACGACGATGACTCAGCAGGGCAAGGATGACGATGGCGACCACGGCAGGGCCACAACGGCGCGGTCGACTGCAGCAGGGAAACGACCTGGCGCGGGGGGGTAGGGCGGAGGGCACAGGGCTCCGCGCGGAGTCCCAAGATTCGAATTCAAAACCTTGGGACTTCCGCGCCGTTGATCAATGCAGATCGACGACCCAGGTGCCAAAAAAAAAAAAAACGAAATGGGGCCTACCGGACCCCGAAAAAAATTGCGGCCGCCGGCAGATTTTTTTTTTTCCTGTGGACCTTCAGCCCACGGCGTGGAATTTTTTTTTTGAAACGATTTGGGGGGCGGCGCTGTGGGGGCCCGGGTGCCTGGCCGGGGGGGTCGCACAGCCGGGCGCCTCAAGTGCCCTTCCGGGCGACCTGGGGTGGCCCGGGCGCCCGGGCTGGAAAGCTAGCTTTGAACGTGATTGCCCTCAGATTCATCCACTGTGCCCACAAGTGTAGCCAGATACATTCTAAAAGAAGTGCTAACATTACAGGGAAGCCCTGAAATCCGAAGGGCTGGCGTACACTCCTCAAAAATGTGTTTTCTTTCAAAAAAACGATTCTTCCAAAGAAAAAGAAAAAGAAAAAAAAACAACGATTTCCTTTTCTTTTCTCTTTTCCCCCTCGTCACCTTCAGCCTCCTCTCATTTCCACATAGCACAGCACTAGGACATCTTACAGTCCATTTGCCCCGTTTCTGTGGGCCCACGCATGTCCTCCTCCATTGCACTGTCGGGCCTTCCCCGAACCCCGAAAACTGCGGCGCGTTAACGGGGAAGGCCCGCGGCCCATGCATGGGCCAAGTACTGGTGGTTTAAGCCCAGGGTGTTATAGAGGCCAAGGACCAGACCCGCGGTGATTGCTGGCATCAGCAGCCAATGGTTGTCCTGACAGGATAGGCCACGTACCCTACCCATCCCCACATTAACACTCCCAGCGCACCCCTGTCCCTACTATCCTACCTCAGTGTGGCCAGCACATAGGACCACATATCACACACACACACGAGACACTACCCCAGATACACATAGACTAAGACACACACACACACACAACATCGGAGGGACAAGGCTGGGGGCTAGTGGAAGAACGGATAATGGCCCGCCACCTACTGCGTCTGTAGTCTGTCCCTTCCGATCCCTGTAGGAAGAACCTAGCCGATGCCCAGAATCTGCTGATAGGTGGGAGACCGTCTATTAACGAGGATAGACAAAGCTAGGCATGGGTCCATTGGAGGGGAAGGAGCCCTAGCTGATGACCGGGTTCTAGAGGAGGGTTGTCTATTCATTGGCAACAGAAACTGCGCTCCGGTGACTAATGGTCCTCCTCATCCGCCTCAACCGCCTCACCCACCCAGGTGCCCTAGCCCTCCTTGACCGGCTCCACCACTCAGAACGCATCCAATGTGGGCTAAAAAGATACCGGAGGCAGATCTGGACATCAAGTCAATAAATATCAACGGACTGTCACAGCCTAATGAGCAAAAACGAAAGGCAATATGGAATTTGATGACAAGAGACACGAGGGGTAACTGGCCAGATGTGATTGCAGTACAAGAGACTCATATGACTGACTCACCAACACCTCAAGCAAGGGCGAGCCAGGTCTGGCCCTACACCTCCTATGCAGCTCCGGCCAGAGCCGCAACATCTATGGGAGTGGCCTTATGGCTCCACCCCACCTCTAGATTGATACCTGAGAGGGAAAATTGGGATCGGGTAGAAGGACAATGGGTATGGCTGAAAGCCACGCTAGGATCAGAGTCACTGTACCTGGTCTGCATTTATGCACCTAATGATCCGCTCCAAAGAGCTGCCTTCTTTGGTTCCCTGCAACAGTCGCTGCCTCAGGATGCTCCCATCATAATGACGGGGGACTTCAATACAATGCCAAAACCACTTTTGGACCGGAGATCCACCTCCCAAAATATCCGACAAAACCAGGAGAACAACGGTCCTGATGTTACAGCCTTGGAACACATGATGGCGGACCCTGTGCCTCACGGACTCTTTCAGACAACAGAACCCCACCAAGAGGGCCTACAAATGCGTGAGATCGAGAGGGGACAAAGGCATAGCTAATTCTAGGATTGACCTTTGCCTGATTTCAGAGCCTTTGATAGTAGGATGAGGCATATTCTGCAATTTTGTAGGAGTTAGTTGTCGTTGGTTGGCTATTGTCAAATGGCTGCCTCAGGGATGTGACTGTGTTCTGTCTGGTTTTAGCCTTCGCTTTCCGGAAGACTATCGTAGTCATCACCCCATCAGCTGCATCTTTGGTGATCTGGGCTTGTATCATCCATTTTTATGTCTGGTTATCGTAATATTCTTGTAACTGGACTTGTGCTCTTTGCAGTGCATTATAGGTTTCTATGTCCATTGGGTTATCCATGAGATGGGTATCCCATTCTTCTAACTGAAGCAATAGTCTGTCAATGTTTATCTTTCTGTCCTTTGCCTGTTTAATTGAGTATTTTTTGACTCTTTTCCTGAGATGTGCTATACCCTCATTAAACCATTGGACCGACCTACCATCATCTGGTTTCTGTGTAGTCGAGCATGGCCAAAAGTCTTTGATGAGGTTCTCAAAGGAGGCAAGTTTCAGGAGGGAGGTATTCAGTTTTAAAAAACCCGGGCCTCTCACAATGTGAGAGTGGTAAGATAGTCCCGCTATTACCATTCGGTGGTCGAAGGACTGGCATGCTAAGATAGCGCATATGTCTGCGACCGTAAGTAGACCAGATATCTGAAGTTAGACAAAGACCACCCCATGACTGGCAAAGGGTCTGTGACACTCTCCTCGATGCCCTCCCATCAATGCTCTCAACACAGCAACGAGAAACAATGGAGACACCAATCACGCAAGAGGAAATGCTACAGGCCCTACGGGACATGGATGACGAAAAAACATCGGGTCTAGACTCTTTCCCAAAGGAGTTCTGGCTTCAATTCTGGGATATATTCCAGGATGACTTTTTCCAATATGTTAATGCAGTCTTCAGAGAAGAGACCTTTGGGGATAAGATTGGTCAAGGGGTCACAACACTTATATACAAGAAGGGGGACAAGGAAGATATTCGTAACTACAGACCTATTACTCTGTTCCCTGTCCCGTATAAAATTGTAGCAAAAGTGTAGGTTGGTAGACTCCTACCAACCCTCTCACACCTCAGAAACATTCAAGACAACATCCTACTTGTAAATGAGACCATCAGATATGCTAGGCAACGTCAGGTAGATGCAACCATACTCTTCATTGATTTTGAAAAAGCATACGATCATGTCGACTGGGATTTTCTTCAGATGTGCCTAAATAAAATGAAATTTGGGTCCATATTCCATAAATGGGTAAATATTTTCCATAGAACGGCCTCCACCAATGTGATGATGAATAGGCACCTTGCACCCCCGATACGCTTGCAGAGATCAGTGAGACAGGGAGACCCCATTGCGCCAATATTTTTTGTTCTTATCATGGAAACACTGGCGGCAATGATCAGAGCAAACCCTGCGATTCAAAAAATCGATGTACAGGAAATACCTTCCCACCTCATCCCGATCACATCCATCTTCGCAGATGACCTCATTGTTCTCTTCAGAGGTAACCTAGAAAGTATGAGGGCGCTTGCAAATACAATTCACCTTTTTGAAGTGGCGACAGACATGAAAGTCAACTGTGGAACAAAAACTGAAGGTTGGTGGCTAACTAAAAACAACAATAACCCACCACCAGATACTCCGAGAGTTGACTGGAAATCCAGGGAAACTGCCATCAGAGTGTGGGGGTCAACCGAACAGCAACAGGCCCACCGCACGACCACGGCGACAGATTGGTAGACCTAGCAATTCAATGCCTGAACGCATGGAAACCAGCCCGCACATCACTTGTGGGTCGTGCCCTCGCAATAAACAATGCCATCTTTGCAGCAATTTGGTACAAAGTGGTATTTTGGCAACTCGCCAGAACTCAGATAACAAGACTGCGACAGGCTGCATCAACTTACCTATGGCGAGGTAATCATGAGAATGTCAAATGCATCCGAAGAGTGGCGTAGGAAGTCGTCACCCAACCGCCCATCAAAGGGGGTCTCAATTGTTGACCCAGAGAATGAGATAAAAACATTGCTTTTTAAATTTATGATAAGACTACTGATTGGCAATGACATCCTATGGGCACCATATGCCCTTATCCAAATTCAGGCCCTGGCCCCACAGTCCAATGGAGGCACGAAGGTACATCCACTACAATGGCTAACTAGCAAATATTGGACGATCTCGGCTCCACCCCACACTCGTTCAGAGGACACACCAGCATCCTCAGCCAAATGGGACCTTATGACAAACCCCCTATGGACCACGCTTTTACGATTCTGGAGGGAAAGGGGGCCAACAAAAAAAATGGTTGTGCTAAGATGGGAAGAGATATGGAGACAACCTCTCTTCGGTAACCCGAACCTCCTTACCGGAACAGGCCACCACTTCCCATTCTACACTCACTCAAAATGGATGTCGTGGGTGAAAAAGGGAGTGTATACAATCGGTGACTTATGGAACGACCAAACGAACTCTTGGCATACCGAACAGGAACTTCGCCTGCGAATGACCCATATCAGAAATCTTCATGAAGGTCTGCAAGAACTGCAGGAAGCTATCTCATTGGCCTGGATATCAAAACTGAGAAGAGGCCCGAGGATTAGACCAGGAGACTGGGTCATCACGCCTGAGGATTGGCCGACCCCTATGGTATAGTACATGGTGGACAAGGTACACGATCACACAGCGTCACTTCAGGCCTATGCTCCCCGACTCCCGGGACAAAGGTGGTCCAAATTGCTCAAAGAAGACAACCTGGACCGCCAGCGACCCACCATGGGGCTCACAAGAATCCGGGTCCTCAATGACAGGGAAGAAGGACTGTATGTCTATGAGTCGGCGACCCCTCTCAGCTAGCTGCCGTTTGACCCCCAGGAATGGGAATTGGACCAGGTAGGGAGATGTACACTTCACTTATGGCAATACACGGTCAAAAGTGGAAACATAATTGCTCGACTGAAAGCGCACATAACAGACCAGATTGGATTACGATTAGACAAAGACTCTCCCCTCAAAAGAGAGGACCTACATAGTCTCAATTGGGCCTCATATTCACGGATCCAGCCCACCAATCTGAGAGTTCTGCAATCATCCACAGATGCCTCCCTACCCCGGACTGGATCACATCGAGAACGGATTTGGAAAGTCGGGGAGTATTGTCTCCACTCTGTAGTTACTGCGGAGGAACTAGTTCCCCCAAAAGAAGAGCCACCTTGGAACATTGTCTTTTAGAGTGCCTAATGGTGGCTCAACTGTGGAGCTGGTGGGACGCGGCATGACATTACCTCATAGGAACACGTATTCCATAGGATATCAAAGTAATCCTGTTGGGGAAAAAGACTCCACAAATCGCCGATTGGACGCCCTATATGTCCAACCTATTCACCATCACACGCCTACCAATGCTTATGGCGGCATGGCGAATGAGGTGTGCACACGAACGCAAACAACATATGTTCAGGTTTATGGAAGCACGAGCATTAATTGTGGAAGCAATAACGGTCAGTACCCATGCAGCCTGGCAAGATCTTCGAAACATGCAGTCAAACGTAATGACCTCTCACAAAACTTCCGCACGTTATGGGTGAATAACAAACATAGATTCTGTGAACTGGATCCGGGCAACCATTCGTGATGGAAACAGTGGCTATTAACGGAATCCCGATGGGAATGATTGCCACGAAACCACTTTGATATCCCTTTCCAACCGACAAACTTCATCCTTGTTACAAATTAGCCATCTGTATTTTCAGATCCCATGACCCCATGAACCTCCTGCTCGACCCTGCCCTTCCTTTGCGCACGCCCCATTGCCCTCCCCCTCCCGCCCCTCCCTTTTTCTTCTACCACTCTACCACCCTCCCCCTTCCCCCCTTCCGCCCTGATGCTGATTGTCGGCCAAGCAAGGACTCCCTCCCTCTCAAGACCAACCACGCATCAAATACGACCCCATCGATGGAGGAACAGTAGAAGGAATCATAGGCAACGTAAGGAAGGGGCATAGAGCAGGAGGAACAGGGCTATACCCTTTGCAGTCGCAAGGCACTTGGATAATACTGGGAGACTGGGAGGGAAGGTTCAGATGGGTTTTGAGACGGAGACAACAAGGTGGAGCCACGACAGCGCCACACAGCTAAGCTGACATCCAATCTCAAATTGTTACAGCACCCCATAAGAATGTGGACCAGATAGCAGCAGGCAATAGGTGGGATGACGGTCTTCAGGACTCAAGGGTTTAAGGGTTTAACGGTTTAAGGTATAGGAGACCTGCTGCAACACTTGGGCGTATCGGTAGCATAATTGGGTTGGCTAGAACTAGCCCACTGACAAATGGACTAACAAATACACATGCATGTATCATAGGAACACACTCAAGAACACTCAACAACATTAGACACACCACTTTGTGACACGGAACATGAAACACATGTGACAACACCACCGAAGTTCCCGTGCGACGAGGCTCGTTCGGCTGTGCTTCCACCAGGGCTGGGTCACTAGCCCTGGTGCCTGTCACTACTGTTCGGTCCAAGTTCCCCTCGATCCTGGTAGGGTAACTGTCTTGAGTGCTGGTCACACTGAGGTAGGATAGTAGGAATAGGGGGTGGGTTAGGAGTATTGACGTGAGGATGGGATGGGAGGTAGCCTCCTCTCTTCAGGGCAACTATAGCTGACCGCTTCCGGCGATCAATGCGAGCCTAGTAACTGGCCTCTACAACACCCAAAAAAATAAATAAAAAAAAGGCACCATCACCCTACCAGTATCGAGGGTAACTTGGCCAGACAGCAGTGACAAGCACCAAGGTTGGGCCAACCCCCCAGCCCTAGTGGAAGTGGAAGGGGATGAACCTTGCCTTACGGGAACTTCGGACGTCAGGCTCATGCAATCTTCTACAGGCCCAATTCAGAGAGTCTACCCAGCAGGAGTACCTAAACAAGGCAAGCCGGCTCCCACGGACACATCCTACCGTCTTTCCCCTAATTTACCCAAGGCTAGGCAGAACTCAGACTAGTCGGAGACCCTAGAGCTAAGCCATGCGTGACACCCCGTCATGTACATGATATCATCGTTGTGTATACATGTGTCCCCAGAGGCTATGTATGTTTGTATGAGCCTGTAGGTTGTGTATATGTTCACGAGCCGTGTTTGTGTCTGCCCGAAGGCTATATGTGCTTTGTGTAACTGTATAGCGAGATGTATATGCCCGGAGACCAGATATGTGCAGTAGTATGTAGAGGGAACTGTGTTCATTGAAGAGATAACAGGCTAAGTTGGACAAGAACCCCCCCAAAGTCCCAAGCCAGGCTCGAACCCATGATCTATGACATGTGACCTGAAGACTCTATCGTTTGAGCAACAATCGCAAACGGCACCTCTGTGTGATATGCCAGACTGGTGAGATCAACAGAACAACCACGGGCAACAGCGACAAGCAACCCACGCAGTATCAAGAGCCAACATACAACACCATGGACAACCCTTGGGTGGTGCGCAGGCAGTGTCTGTAATAGCTTACCATGCGTAAGCCCAAGCGGGTGCGCAGCCGGGCATTATTCTAATGCCCTGCTGGTGTCCATGTGCAAGGCAGAGTTTTGAGCCCACAACCTCATACCACAATGCACATTTCCAACCGGTGCTCTTTTTCCTTTTTTTTTTCTTTTTCCTACTCACGAGACTCCCATCCTACCACCTCTCTCAATATATCTCCTGGCGCAACCCCACTCCTTTTTCTATCTCACCTCGTGTGAGGAACATCACTCTCTACTAGAGCAACCTGACCAGACAACGGACGCGGGCACTGACGCTAAATGGGCTCCCCCATTCAGCCCCAGTTGAGGCATAGTGTACAAGCCTCGTTATCTAACCACTGAGCAAAAAAAAAAATATTTTTTTATTTTTTTGAACAAAGCTCCAATCTTTCGTGGGAAGCAGCACGTGCTGGGAACCGGGCCCAGCGTCCTATATGAAAGATTTACAGATGGTTTGGAATTATGGCTAAGGAACAAGAACATAGACAAATTTCAGAAAACGACTCAGAAACCCCCCATCAATCCCCTTTACCTCACTCCGACAAGACTTACTGCAGCAGAGCCACCATCCCCGTTGCTGTTGTACCCTATTTCCATCCTATGAGCTAGCCCCCTCACTAGTAGGACGCTTGATATCCCATCTGCTTCTCCCACTCACCTCAATTTTTGAACGGCAGAATATCATCGTTTTTTCGGAACACCCAAGCACCCTGTAATTGCTCCTTTCTCCGGGTCACTCCAGCTCCCTCTGGGAGTTACAATTTCCTTACCACATCATGCACATGCCCCCACAGAACTGGGTTTCCCTCCGTCCTTCCCCACCCTAATTACCTCTTCCCCCGGGTCACTCCAGCTCCCTCTGGGACTTACAATTTCCTTAGTGCATCACGCACATGCCCCCGCAGAACTCCAGTTACCCCTTCTCCACCCTAATTACCCTTTCCACCAGGTCACTCCAGCTCCCTCAGGGACTTGCAATTTCCTTACCACATCAAGCACATGCCCCCGCAGAACTAGAGATCCCCAAATTAATCCTCTCAAACCCCTTGACCCCCTCCCCCAACTTCCATGACTGGTCCAACCCCACAATCAGCCCAGCCCTGAAAAGTCAAGCCCACACCCCTCCCTCTCCAGGGTAATACGCTCCACAAAACAAAATCCCCAATCCTGGTCAACGCCTGTGTATCCGTACCATATATCAAGTGAAATTGTGAAAACCTACCGCCGTTCCAAGCACAAAAAAACAAACCTATGAAAATCACATCCCTGCAATGGCAGATTGTCCACCTCTGCTTACCAACAAACGACTGGCTGACCGACCGTACTAATTTAGAACAAAAGGGTCTGCTCCTCCCGTGGTGTCACAGATGCCAGAACCTCTTTCCGTTCAACAAAAAAGCGGAAATTGTCGAACACATCTTCATGCAATGCCCAATCGCCCAATTTATATGGAGATGGTGGGATCGCGTTTGGAGAAAGATGGAACGAGTGTGGCCTTGGTCCTGGCAAGTCATATTGGTTGGTCACTGGCCACAGGCAGAAGCTGCCACGACCTTCATAGAGAATATGTTCAGACTTGGAAGGAGAGCAGTGATATGGGCACTCTGGTGGCAGCGATGCATGCTTGCCATGAAAAAGGTGAGAGTAGAGGAGCCAGAAATCACCGAACAGATCGGTAGCAGGTACACTTCGAACTCACACAAAGATGGCAAGACACAAAAACACAGCTAGACCATTTTAAACAAGTAGGAGACGTTAGGAGACGGATGACAGCATTTTGCACGGATTGGGTGGGAGGGGAGAGAGAAGGATGGATCGCAAGAGTAGAAGGGAGTGGAGACAAGGGAGAGGGACAGAGGGATTTGGAAGAGATGAGGGACTACCACGTAATTTTCAATGACTGGACTAACATTGAACCCTCATTTCCACTTCGCCCCCCACGGATTTTCCAGACCCTTTCCCACCCCATGCCCTCTTCTTGATAGAATCACTGACCTGACGTCTTCCACACACTCTTACTCATATATAAAGAACTCCTCCCTGGAGACCCCGGGGAGGCCTTTTCTGCCGATTAAATATCCATATTTCCTTTCCTCGTCTGAAGCACTCTGAGCAAGAGAGTATGGGTAGCCAGCAGGGGGGGGGGGACTAGTAAGTAGCAGTGGACATCTGGCGCCGGTTGTAGGGTGAAGAGGTTCCTCCCTCCTTCCAGTATCTTGCTCAGTCAAATCCCCTGGATCCCAGGGCAATCAATGCTGGCAAGACCCTTCTGAACATCCTTTTTTCTGATGTATCTCAAT